>CM054802.1:7925330-8525330 GCA_028984105.1 Lavandula angustifolia
GAGATTCATATTTAGAGTTATTGCTCCTGTCTTGTTAGCAAACTCATTAAAAACAACATGAGGGCTTTCCTCCACGCAAAGTCCGATAGTTGAATACTCGTAAAGCTTTGCTTGACCCGGGGAGTATCTAAGAACACTCCGTGATCGACTTGCTATCGAGAAAGTCTTGGTGATCTTTCCCATTATTGTGGATAAAGCGAGCACCCAAGAAATATGGAAATAAGATAGAGAAGGCTTCCTACGGTTCCATAGTTCATATGATGTCTTCTTATGTTGTTTTGTCGGTAGAGATCGGTTACGAGTGAAATATGCGGTGTCGGTAGCCCACTTGCCGAGGAATTTGGTTGGGAGTCACGAGTGCGAGGCGGGGTTCTTCTTTTGCTTCTTTAAGTGTTTTGTTCTTTCGTTCGGCAACCCCGTTACAGTTGAGGTGTGCGCGCAGCGAATGTCTCATGCTCTATTCCTTACGCTGCGAGAACTCCTCCCACTATGAAATTAAGGAACTCGGTTCCTCTGCAGGAATGTATTTTGACAATCTTGGTGTTCTTCTCGACCGAGCCTTTTGAAGCGTTGGTAACTCTATTTTGACGTCGGGACTTGTTGGCGATAAATATGACCCATGTGTAGCGCGAGTAGTCATCAATGACCAATAATGCATACTTCTTGCCTCGATCATCACCGGGGAGAGCTTGGACCGAACAAATCCATATATAAGCAGTGAAGGATTCCATTATTGTGGAAAGGAGATGGAAGCGGCGGATTTGATTCCTTGTTTGCTTTCCCTTGGGACATACTTCACTGCCCTGAATGTCTTTCTTCCGAATACTTCATTCGGCGAGTCCTCTTGCTAGAGTGTTTCTAGTCAATTTGTTGAGCGTTTTGAAGTTGACATGGCTGAGTCTTACGTGACCCGAAAGCCATCTCGTTACATTGTCGTTCTTTGCCACGACAAACGGGTTTCGAGTTGGTGAGTTCGATCGGCTACATAGATATTCTTCTTGCGCGAACAGCTAACCTTGTTTTCCACTGTGGGTTTATCAATAACATCACGAGAACCGAGTCAAAAATCACTCTATTCGAGTTGTCACAAAATTGACTAACGAGAGAGAAGGTTATGTTGAAGTCCTTCAACATATGATACTCTTGGAATTGTTGCGGTTCAATGCTGAGTGTTCCATAGCCTCTAGTGTAGCCTTTAGCATTGTCTCCCAAGCTCGATTCGGGGTCCTTCTTTAGTAGTATAATTCTTGACAAGTCCTTTTGAGTACGCCGTATGTCTTGAGCATCCGTTGTCCACATACCCGAGGTCCTTGTGCACTAAAAGCAATTATATTTAGGTACCCTTTATTTTTATTTTGGGTCCTTAGATGTTAGTTTTGGTAACCCGTATACATCTCCACGACCTGGTGGTCTCGAGACGAGTTTCTTTCCACTTGTGTCAACATATTTAACCCTTTGGGCCAGTTCTACTGGCGACTTGAAGCTTTTCGGGTTGGGGAGTCGGATCTTACGAGTGGGTGAGGTTTGCGACCTTTGCCTTACGCACGGCTTTCTTCTTTTTCTAACTTTTGGGTCCTCTCGACTATTGGATCATAGTAATATGATCCATGCTGGCTACTGGATGTGTCGGTAGGAGATCCATGCTTGATCGGCCCAGCTTTGCTTTCTTGGTTCCCCCTTGGTGAAGCCGGGGTGATACGGTGCTAATCTTCTTGTCGGATTGCTTGATGAGTAGGATGAGGTGCCTTCATCTTTTGTTTGTTCTTGGCTAGGGGGTTTAGTATATTTGCATTGATGGTCTCCCCTCGAACAAACCTATCGGCTAGCCCCGGTTTTACGGCGTACGGGGGCGGATGAGGAAGTTCCCTAGGCGAATCCGAGTCCTTCCTTACAATGCTTGGGGCTTGTTGCTTGCTAGCATAGCTTCCGGCTTCTTTTCGGCGCCCATGTATCGCTTTGTCATCGAGGTTCCTCCAGGACATCATCACTTTTCTTCTTGCGTTTCATGCTCGGTGCGAAGTCACGATAGCTCTTGCTTTAGTAAACTCGGTTTAGTATCTTTCGAGTTAAGTCGTTAGTCAAAGCGAAATCCGATCTTCTTGATCTTTGAGACTTGGCGTCGGAGAGTTTATCTCCTCCCACGAGTCTCAACACAGAGTCCTTCGACTCCATGTAGCAACGACTCTTCGATAAAGTCTGCGATTCTCCACTTTCGGGGTATCCGATTCTGAAGAGTCCCTCTTGGGCTGCGGTGACTAAGTATGAATGCGTTCGGCGAGTAGTTCTTCATATGAGATCGCGGCGTCCAAATTCTCATACTGCACTTGAAAGGGTATCGTGTGTGCGGTGTGAAGAGGAGTTAAATGGTTCGATGAGGATTTACCTCATCCGCTTCTCCTGCCATGGGAGACACTTTTTGATATTTTCTTCATCTTCAAGCTCTAAGGCCATGAAGGTACGCTTCATCATCAGATGAATCCATGAATGAATCGACTTCATCGAGTCGTTTGAGAGTTCACCAGCAATGTATGCTTGTCTCTTCTTGATGAACTTCTCCCTTCCAAGCTTTACGTCTTTGCTCGTTCGGCGATCTTGAGCTCGGGACGGTCATGCTTGATAGTGTCACGGCTTCTTGCCGTTATAGCAGGTCGTGACTCTCTCATCTTTGTTTTCGCTCTCTTTCGGGCGGGTGGTGAGTCATCTTGTTTCATGCATTTAGAAGTTTGTGAGTCGGGAGTGCGCTTAGGTGTATATTCGTTCTTACCACTTAGAGTCTCGACAACTCTTGAGAGCTTTCTGCGCCTCTCTTTCTCCTTACGGTATTTCCACGGCAAGCGGTGCGTATTTCTTGGCTAGATTTCCTTCTTGTATATCGGAGTAAAGGTTCGGGCTTCTTTGGGCCATTGGAGGCTCTTTGTGCTTAGCGATGCTTTGAAAGCATGGTAGATTTTGGTGTCAGTTTCAGTTCGCTTTACTTCCTTTGAGGTAAGCGAGCTCGAATTCTTACGCTTTAAGTTACGAAAAGATATGGTCGGGAGTAACAATATCTAAATCGAGAATGATGTAATAAGGTAGCAAAAGGAGTCCGGTGGCCGTCAGCGGTGCCCTCAAAATCTTGAGATTCATGTCTCGGTTTGAGAATATCTTTCCCGGCCCGTTGATAGAGTTCATCGGTCGAAGTGAATCGGCGTTGAGATCTTGATGGTGTCACCGGGCATGGCGACAATCTCTCCGGCTTTTTGGAGTTCAAGCGTAACTTTATTTGCTTTGATCTTCAGAGTCCCCCGACTTAGTAGCGCTAGAGCATCCCGGGAGTTCCTTCGCGGACTTGCGGTCTGAACTCTTCCAGTACGGAAGTCGTTCGAGTGGTCGGTATGGCATTTTACGCGTGCGGTCGAGGTTGTGAAGCTTCTTCTCCTTCGGGGTGAAGAGACTTGTCTTTAGGAATCTTGTCACCGGTCACCATCCATCCTCCTTGTTACATTTATGCAGGTTATGGCGATATCAATCCATAGGAACGATAGGTCCGTCTTCTAGAACTTTCGTCATGCTTGTCGTGGAGGGAGGTCGAGATGTACCTCCATTCGACCCGCCATCGCCATGGTTCTCTACGAGAACATGGGTACAATTCGATCCACGGCATATCGGAGCGTATTTAATAATGATGTGAATGAAGAATGATATGCGGTGAAGCGTCTTTGAGTCCGTTCAAGTAGACCGGTTTGGAGAATAACAAGAGTCTTGGAGAACTCCTGCTCGATACCAATTGTTGGTCAGAGAGCACGTTCGGGTGTAGAGGGGGTGAATACACACGAAAATCGATTTCTCAACTTAAGCACGAGCGAGTCCTTTTCGAGGATGATGTACATGCTTGAACAAATTCGGCCGGACCCGGATAAGTTGTTACGAATCGTGTTGGTAGAGTGGTGACTCTGCGAGATGCGCTGGGCGGCGAGAGTCGAGGTTGGGTATCTTGCGAGAAGAGTTCGGTGGTGCGGAATAATGTAGGCCCCAAATTCGGTTGAGTGAGAAAAACGTTTTTATCAAAATAGTTTTGGTAGAATTAGTGCGATCCATTAAGTTATTTGAAACTCGGTTGAATGATTTAAAGAATATTTTCGGTATGAGCGGTTAAATCAATGCAATAGTGAAAAAGAAAGCGAACGGAAGAAACGAGAGATTTTTAAAAGTGGTTCGGACACCGAAAATCCTACGTCATTGTCCAGAAAGATCGGGAAGCTATTTATTATGCGAGGTAGTCTCGAGTTGGTTTGTCTGTTGGACAAACACTTGGTCTTGAATTTATAATGAGCAAGTCTCGGTTTACAGGGTTATCAAGGGTGAAGCGTTTGAAAAACTCTCCAAGCTGTGAAGGAGTCCTTTATAATAAGGATTAGTTGAAGATGAACTCCTTCGTCTAAGCTATGGATATATGCTATTGAGCTTAGGTTAGAGGGATAGGGAACAAGAAGGTGGCTTCTAGAACGACTACCAGCTGAGTATAGCTATGGGTTCGTGTATCGTCGTTTGGATACTAGAGGCTGTATTTATCAGTTCAGCTTCGTTCCCTAAGAGCTAGTATGTAGTTCTTCGCCGGAGATAAATTCTTCAAACTTCTTGCGGAGAACTTAGGCTTTTCGAATTTGCTCGTTTGAATGCTTTGAGTGTTCTTGCTTGTGTGCTCGTATTCTCGTGTTCTTCAAATTTTGATTTATCCCTCTATTTATAGAGAAGAGATTAGGATAGATCCATTGGAGACGATGATCCTTTGTCTCTCTCTTTTGGGTACCTAACGGCTCTTTTGTAGCATGGTGGCGGTGTCCTTTCCCTCCATTTACGGAAAGTGGTTGACTTGCGGCTTTAGTAGGTGTAGGACGGGGCGTACGCTTGTCGTTGGCCGAGGTTCGGAAGGTGGTTGAGACATAACGAGACTTCAAGGAGATTTGAAGGCGACTTCTCTTTTCCCCGTACTTGACTACGCGATTATCTTTTAAAGATCGGCCGAGTTCGGAAGGCTATCGGCCCTTGCGAGTCCGATCTACGATTCGGTAGTGAACTCTATGCATTGAGTCGGCTCTATTGAAGATCAACTACGAGTGCGATTGAACTACTCCTGGCGAGTTCGGTTCAGCCTGACTTTCGATCTTTTGCTCTGCTTTGAGTCGGTATGCTGAGTCTTCTACCAGTGTGAGGCGGATAAGCTGCGGAATGCCGAGCCGGAGCGGAGGGGGCTCGTGCGAAACCTCGGAGATAAAAAAGCAGATTACAACTTAAAGGTTCACCAATCAATATAGGGTTTTGGGATCTTCAAATCTTCAAAATATTTCGGAGAAAAAAGCTCTTTGAGTAAGTGTTAACACGAGAAGGCTGAGTCATTTCCCTCCATATCTAATACCGTTGAGGATAGAATCATCACCCTGACAATGTATCTTTTAAGGGATTTGGATTTAGGAGTTGGAGCATTAAGAACTTTCTTCCCTTTCCCCGGATGCTGGCGGAGGCGAGAGGAGTTGAATCTTCATCATCGGACTCCTCAGAAACACAGTCACATCCTCCATGATCTTCGAGAGGGTTCGAAGTGTCGGTTTACGCCTCTTTGGGTTACGAGCCACTTGGGCTGTCTCAGTGCTACTCCGGCCCTGGCTGAGGCACCACGAGCCATAACCGAGTTACTTCCTTCCCTTTAGACTTGCTACGAATAGACTTCCTTCCCTTTTGACCTTTCCCCCTTGATCATAATCTTTTCGGTCTTTTCGGGTTATGCCTTTTCCCCCTTTTTGGCATCATCCGATGGGGCCAGGGTGGGAAGTGTATAGCTGCCTTAGTGCTGAGCTTGAGATAGGAAGTGGAGAGCTCGTCCAAGGTCTTTTGAAGATGTTCGAACTTTTGGTGTAGATCGTTCCTCTCGGTAATCAATTCGTCGGCATATTTACGGCGAGAAGCGTCTACCGGTTCTTGATCTTCTTCGGTGAGCATCGATCTTAAGTTCACACTCATTTTGAAGCTTTGAGATTCTCTGTACATGGGCTAGAGTGTCTTGAGTGATCGATTAGGGGTTCGGATTGAGTTTGCCTTTAAGGATTCAAGAAGTGAGGCATTGGCGAGTCTTGATTGATCTGAATCGATGCTTGCTATTCGTCGAATTTGGTTTGCGGTGCGGTAAGAGCATTGGTGAGGATAAAATTGAAGTCGGGGAAAGGAGGTCGATTACGAATGGATGTTTTCGATCCCACGACTTCCTCGCCATGAGCCGCGGTAGCCTTGCGCCATATCTTGTGCACATTCCCGGAAAGGAGACGATTCTGCGTCCCCGCCCCGAAGCGCCTAGGCCACCGCCTTCGACTTTCAACGTTTGGCAATGAAGCCCGACCTCGTATGCTTGACCCCAGCGGCGGACATTACGAGTCGGCGAGGATTAGAGGTGGCTGCTGCGGCCGAACCGAAAAGGAGGAGGTGAGTGAGAGAGATCATCGAGAAGGTTGAGCTTCCTCCTTACTCCTATTGAGTACCCTCGGTAGGTTTCTCGGTTCCTACATCATTTGGGTGGTTACGGGTCATTTTAACCGGATGAACCTTAGTAGGGACGGCCTCGGGAAGGGTATATGTCTTCAAGTATGGCCAGCATGGCCGCCCTAAGGTCATCAACGGGCTAACGTCGGTGGGCTCTTCATGCCTTTATATTTTGACGAAGGCGTAGCTCGTCGGAATTGAGAATTTTCGCGGACACGAATCGATCATCGGTTCAAGGGTGATCCGATCTCGAGAATCGATGAGCATCGAAGCCTTGCCACGACGGCAATGTCGACCAAGTCGGAGCACGTGGCGATCTCAATAATGCCGACTTTCACGTTTTAGTTGAAATTTGCATTCAGGTGTATTCACCCCCCTCCTACACTGAAGGCCGGGTCTCTAGACCAACAAATGGTATCGGAGCGGTGTTCTTCGATCATCATTTTACGAATTCGGTGGTCTACTCGAACGGATCTTGAAAATCGTTTTTCCTTTGCATTCTCATCTCTTTCATAGAATCATTTACCATATCTTCATTATGTCGACATGTAGGGTATAAGGACAATGCCCATGTTTTTAGTAGAAAACTATGGGGTATGGCGCGTAAGAATGGAATCACATTTGACATAGGCGCATGACAACATGAATGATGTCACGGAATCGGGACCTATCGTTCCCATGATGGACAAATTTGAATATGCGGCTGTAGGAGCTATATGGGCGAGAACAATGGAGAAGCTTCCAAAGGACAAAAGTCGATTCATGTAGAAAAAATTTATATATTTGGAAGAACTAAATGCAAACAAAACTCTTTCTAGACATGTAAAATGCGAAACTGCATCTTGTTCCTAATTATGCACACACGCCCCCAAATGAATTTCTTATAAATATTATTGACAAACTACTTTTCAAACCAATATACCTAAAATATTGATGAAATAGAGAAAGTAAAGAATCCAACACCATATAACAGTTTTATAAGCACACAAAAGGTACCTAAAACTCATTGAACATATAAGCACCTTCAAAATAGAAACAAAACGAAAACGAAGGATAAAGGATTGGTCATAGCCTCACCAGCACCTTTTGCAGTGAACTATTCCATGAACATGAGCTTTTGATTGTCATAAAACCCTCAATATATGAACTATATACGTCGTTGAATCAAATATAGCCTCACAAAACACGTTGTCCATTAAAACTTTCAATCCTAATCCTCATAGTAGAGATATCAATAAACTGAATTACAAACTAATACCAGGATAGATAGTCAACAAGACAAGATGGTCTATCAATCAAAGAACAAGGTTTGAAAGCATCCATCTCATAACTAATTTTCCAAAGTTGTAATAAACAAAACTACAAACATTTCACAAAAGTTACGTGTTATCTCCTCCTTTAATCACAAACTCAGATTGATGCAACATAAAAAGAAATTACTTTATAAGTTGTTATAAATCTAGCCACTTACAAAAAAAGAATAAGGTGATGAGGCACGAATAAAGTCATTAACATTAGAGCTTGATCTCAGAGTATGATGAAACTTGCAAAAATGAATAAATATGCATCTTCAACAAGAGAGATGTCATTTAATCCAAAGTCTTGAAGACTCATGCCAGTTAAATAATAACAATCATCAATGAGAAAAATGTGGAAGAAATTGATAGACAATTTTTTTTTAACATAATACAATAGTTGTGGACAAAGAGAACTTGGTGAACTACTTATTTAAATTCGTCCATAGAATACCAAACCAGTTCAACAATATGGTAAAATAACAGTCCACATCTAGATCCTACACCATACCAATTCAACAATAGGATACCATACCAGTTCAAAACTAGATCTTATACCTTACTAATACTACTCCAAAATTCGTCCATATGGTTAAAGCGGTGAATTAATTCATGTGCGATAAAATCTTGAGTAAAAAGAATGATGGTTTTACTAAATGCATCCTAGGAGAATTATTGGCGGGAAATTAATGTGAAGCCTGCAGCTGAATGTATGTCAGCGATACCAATTAAATGCGATGCATGCTACGGAATATAAATACTCAAACACATCGTTGAACATAGTAATCAGTGATACCAGTGCAAATCGGGAGGAGGAATCATCGTGATACCAATGTTGATACCAATTGTAGGTTCACACAATCTCACGTTCCCCCCTGGCGAGTGCGCAAGGTTCACCTCTTGAACCATAGTGCGAGTTTGAGTAAGCCGACTTGTCGTACTAATCCTCTTGCGACTAGGGTCGGTGGGATCCGATAGACCTAGCTCGACTAAGAGTTCTACGAATCCGTTCTCGGCTAAGCGGCTTGGTCGGTATATCCGCTCTTTGCCCAATCGGTATGAATTTTTCCATCCTCGATATCATTTTTCTCGACATGGTCTAGGATGAAGTGGTGTTGGATATCCACGTGCTTGCATCTCGTGTGAAGAAGCTGGGTTATGAGTGATTGCAATCGCACTAGTGGAGTCACGGTAGATAGGCGCTTCATCTTGAAAGATACCATAATCACGCGGTTGTCGTCGAAGCAAAGGATTTGGGCACAAAAACTTCGGACGGCCATATACTCGGCTTCGGTAGTGGACGTTGCTAGTGAATTTTGTTTGTTGGAGAACCATAATATGAGCTTACTACCTAGGAGGCGACAAGTTCCGAGAAGTTGACTTTTCGATCTATCACGTATCTGCATAATCGGCGTCGAGAATATCCGGTTAAAACAAGATTATCATCGGTAGGATACCATAACCATGTGTCGGGTGTTCCCTTCGGGTATCGCGAGAATCTTCTTTCTTTGAGTCTAGATGACTTCACTTGGTATTCGCTTGAATTTCGCACATACACCTAAAGAATAAGTTATGTCAGTGCTGCTTGCTATTAAATATAATAAAGAACCAATAATAGCTCTATAATCGGTTAAGTTAAGAGAAGCTCCCTCTTTATGCCAGATCGATTTTGAAATTTGTATTCATGGGGATCTTGGTGACTTGCTCGATTCACGACCAAATCTTTTCGGGGAGGTCTCGAGTGTATTTGGCTTGGTTGATGAACATTCCTTTTACGATTTCTTTACTTGAAAACCAAGGAAGTAGTTCATTTCCCCATCATTGACATCTCGAACTTCTCCTTCATCGTCTTTATCAAATAGTTGACATATGGTCACGGTTTTAGAACCGAAGATGATGTCGTCCACGTAGATATGCACCCAATAGAATGTCATCTTCTAACTTGATCTTTGAACGAGTGCGATCTATTGTCCCCTTCACGAAAACCTTTACAGTAGAAAGTTTGATAGGGTATCGTACCAAGCCACAGGTGCTTGTTTTAACCCGTTGAAATGCTTGACTTTACATCCATTTGATATACTTTGAAACATTGATGCGTTGCTTAGGCTAGGAATAGGCAGTAGGTGCCAATCTTGCAGCCCGGAGTGAATGTTTCGTCGAAGTCGATTCCTTACGCAGCCGATATCCCTTGGCAACTAGTCGAGCTTCGTTTCGGCGTGGCGTTGTTTTCATCACGCTTGTTCTTGAAGACCCACTTTTTACCTATACGTGTTGGTGTCTATGTCCATCAATAAGCTCCCGAGACCTCCTTTACGATGGCTTGGTTTCGCTCCTCTTGCATTGCAATGATCCGGTCGGCATCGTTTAGTGCGTCCTCTATCGGCGAGGTTCTTACGTAGACAAGAAACGGGCGTATAGAGGGCTTTCTACGCTTGACAAAATCTGGATCTTGTCTTTACATTTCTTGAAGGATCTCCAATGATGAGATCAAAAGAGTATCCTAGCCATAATCGCCTTCGCTTGGTCTCTTCTTACGAAATTACTTACGTACGGTCGGTAGGAGTGTTAGGCATTTCGGTAGTAATGTTACGTGGTGAGAAGCAATTCGGTAAGAAGGTTAGGATCTACGAGTTCCCGGGTTAAAAGGCATTTCGCTCGGGAACATCATTCGTTCCCCCCGAATTGTTATTCTCGGTAGAGGTCTCGATTACCATTGGGGCTTCTTCATCGACACAGGTTACACGAGGTTGATTACGTTTAGTAGAATCAATTAGGTCGGCTACATTGCACGTGGGACGGGTGCGAGTTTCTTCTTCATCGACTCATCATCCCAACAATCTTTGGATCTTTTCGGTTTCTTCATTCGGCTTGAGATCCACGTAGCTTCTTCTGCGGACATCTTGATATTTGTCTTTTCGCTTGATTTCCGGTCCTCGGTAACAAACTCATTAAATACAATATGAGGGCTTTCCTCCACGTAAAGGGTCCGGTAGTTAAAGACCACGAAGGCTTTATTGACTACAGAGTATCCTAAGAACACTCCTTGATCAAATTTGCTATCAAAGACCTTTATCGATCCTTTCCATTATTGTGGATAAAGCAAGGACAGCCAAAGATATGAAAATGAGAAATAGAAGGAATTCTCCCTTTCCATGTTCATATGGTGTGTTCGTGTGGTTCTTTGTCGGTAGTGAGCGGTTACGAGAGTATAACGGGCGGTGTCGGTAGCATCGGCCCCGAACTTCAAGGGCGATCCAGTGCGCTAAGAGCGTTCTTGCTACTTATTTTAAAGTTTTATTCTTCCGTTCAACAAGACCATTACGTTTGGGGTGTGCAAGCCGTTGAAGTCTCGTCTTTGAATCCCCTCGGTATCGCGGTACTCTTTGATGATTGAGTTGAGAAATTCGGTCCCCCGATCCGAGCATATCCTCACGAATTTTGATGTCCTTTTCCATGTTGAGTTTCTTCGGCGGTGTAGGTAAGTCAATCTTGACATCGAGATTTGTTGGCTATGAAGATAACCCGCGTATATCTTGAATAATCGTCGATAACGACGAGGGCGTACTTCTTGCCTCTTATAGTCGGCTGGGTGGCGGCCCCGAATAAGTCCCGTGTGCAGCGGTGAAGGATTCCATCGGTGGAAGGTGACGGGGTGGGTGGATTGCTTGACTTTATGCGCTTTCCCTTCATGCATGCTTCATAATTTACGTCTCGGTTGAACACTTCATTGGGCGAGTCCTCGACTTTGAGTCCCTTGCCCGGCTTGTTCATTGCCTTGAAATTCAAATGGCCGAGCCTTTTTATGCCGCGGCCACCTTTGTTTTGTCGCTAGACTTCATGCGGGAAAGCAAGCAAGCTTCGGGTTGGCGGTATTCCAATTTGCAACATAGATATTCTTCCTCCGCGAACATGATAACATTGTTTTTCCTGTAGATTTATCAAGAACATCATAGAAACCAGCGTCAAAGGTAACTCTATTAAGGTTATCACCGAATTTACTGACAAAAAGGAGATTATGTTGAAGTCCTTCAACATATGTTACTCTTGGAACTGAAGCAGTCCCAATGTTCAGCGTTCCCTATCCCCTTGTATAGCATTTTGGGTTGTCACCGAACTCAATTCTTGGTCATTCTTCTTGTACATAGTTGGTCGGCGAGGCTCTTCGATGGGTCATGTATCTTGACCATCCATTGTCCACGATTCAATGGTCCTTATGCACCTCGGCCTCTTCTCCGACCATTAGGTAGTGTTCAGTTGACATCTCAGGATTTGATTCTCCGGCCTCAACAACCACGAATGTGGCTTCATCTTCAGAAGAGTGCATGAATGTATATTCCTCATTTGAGTCATCGGATAGCTCTCCTGCATTGTAGGCCTGCCTTTTCCGGGCAAATTTGTCTCTTCGGCCCCTACCGTTCGGCTCGTTGTGCGGCGAGAGCTCGGACAATCGTACTAGTAGTGTCCATTATTCTTGCGGTTATAGCACACGGGCGTCCTGCCACCCCTTTCGAGATGTGTCGTTGGATGGGTTGGGAGTAGTCTTCGTGTCCCTGCGTTCGGGGAGAAGGTTTAGATTATTCTTTCTTTTCATGATTATCTTTCTTACCGAGAAGAAGAATCTTTGTGGTATTTCTTTAGCTTTCTAACTCTGTCCTTCTCCCTTTTGTACTTGAGCCGAAGCGCGCATCGTTCAACAAGATCCTTAGTGGATTTTGAGTGCTTGCGATTGCGGCCCGACTTGCTTGCTTGAGCTGCCGGGGCTAGCTCCGGATGTGCGACTATTGCTTTAAAAGCGTGGTCGATTGGGGTGTCAGCTTGGAGCACTTACGCTTCTTTGGGGTAGACTGTGCTCGAACTCCTCTGTCTTTAATGCTAAAAAGATAACATCAGGAGTTAAAGCATTTAGATCAGAGCGACGTAAATAAGTAGCAAAAGGAAGTCACTTTAGTCGAGGCAGCGCTCTTAAGATCTTGGAGTCCATATCTTTGTTGGTGAACGTCTTCCCCGGCCCGTTGATCACATTGATCTAGTTTGTGAATCTGATGCTAAGTTCATCAATGGATTCATTAGGCTGCATGGCGAATGTTTTGAACTTTTGAAGCTCCAACTCGAGCTTGTTTTCTTTGATCTGTGGGGTTTCTTGGCTCAGTATAGCCTGGGCATCCCAAAGTTCTTTCGTCGTCTTAGAATCTTGCACTCTGTCGAGGTGTGAATCACTGAGCATTGTCAAGATTGCATTCCGCGCTACTCGATCTAGGTTATGCAATTTCTTCTCTTCGGGGCGTGAAGGCGGCTTTATCTTTGGGAACCTTTGGCCCCATCACGTGCTCCTACACCTCCCGCATCAGCAAATTCGACAGCATCGATCATGAGAATGATTTGTCTGTCTCGAGGACATCGGTCATCTTTGTCGTGCGAGGGGATGTAAGGTGTGCCTCCATTACGAAGCGCCACACCGTATAGTTCTCTACGGGGAACATCGGTACCATCCCTAATACGACATATCATACATGTTAAACAAATAGTATAAGGGTGAATGAAGAGATGCTCGTGCAGTGAAAATGTTTTTCAGGATCTGTTCGAGTAGACCAGTAAGTTCTCAAAATGATGATCAAATGAACACCGCTACGATACCAATTGTTGGTCGGAGGCAGTATCGGGTGTAGAGGGGGTGAATACACACTGAGTCCAAGATTTTCCTCAAATGTGAATGTCGGTCTTGTGCGGGTTTGCTGCGAACGGGTTCAATTGTCGGTTAAGCCTTCGATCACGGAGCGAGTGATTCGACTACTAAACTCTTTCTGCGGCGATGTCGATGCGAGAAATTTAGTAGATGAAATTGTGCGGAATAGTGTAGGCCTGGTTTTAGTTTGTCTCTTTGAAAAATATTTTATGCGAAATCAAATCGGTTTTGGCTAGTGCACTTTCAAATTCGTTTTACTAAAATAATGATTTTGCAAACGGTTTAAACACGGATCCGATAAAGCAGTAAATGAAACGAGCAATTTTTAACGTGGTTCGGATACGCAAGATCCTACATCCACGGTCCGATGAGGCGAGGATGTCTTGTTGATTTATCACGAGCAAGCCTCGGCAAGGTTTATGTGCCTTTGGACGGAGAACCTTCTAAGTTATAGTCCTTAGCGACTTTACATAATCAAACCGAAGTTTGAAGATTTTGTCTCCAACAATGAAGGAGTTCTTACAATAAGAACGTTTCACTAAAAGTGAACTCCTTGAAAGTTCTAAGCTTAAAATCTAACAATGTTGGCTTAGAAAAGAGATCGGGGAATTACTCTACAGAGAGGAACTACTAGGATATTTCTTGGATTTCTAGTTCTTATTTGGATATAACGGTGAGTTTGATAGAGTGCTTGAGAAAGTATTCGTGAGCTTCAAAGCGTATATGTTCCTCGTTTGTTGAGCTTTGGTGTGGTTAGCACATTTCTTCAATGAAGACGATCTCTTTATATAGTTGTGACCCATGCGTAGAACCGTTGGAGAGGACCATGCCACGTGTCACAAAAGTCTAAGGAAAGCGGCCGTATTATTTTGAATGTCGCCGCGAGTGGTTGGCTTTGTGTGCGTGAGAGCGGCTTTTGTGTCGGAAGCGGGTAAGCTTCGCTTGCTTCTCATTGATCGAGGTATGGCGGTAGGTGAGATTTGTCGGACATTAGTCTTCTAGGCGACTTGACTTCCTACGAACCTCGGACATATGTATTCCTCTGGCTGGCATCCAACTCGTAAAGGTCGGTGTCGATTTTTCTCGTACGGTGCACGCGCCGGGTTGGAACTCCATTCGGTGGATCAAGGTTGATCCTACTCGGTCTTCTTTACGAGTCGGTGGAGTGAACTTCTATTGAGTGCTTTCGAGTGGCGGCTCGAAGACAAACAACGAGCTCGAGACGAGCTCTGCGAGCCTATGACGAGATGTGGGGTTACGGGACCGTAACTTCTCTATTGAAGTTCGGTCCGACAAATTACCTCTTACGGGGACTTAGACAAAATAATCTAGAAAGAACAACGCGAGGTCTAGTCTATTACATCATGTCGGTTCATCACACGGTCGGGGGTATGGACGGGGGTTTTGGGATCTTCAATTCCTCGCAAAACTTACCTAGTATCCACAATGTATTACACCTTGAGAGTCTTGAATCATCTCCCGATAAATCTCCTCGAATCATTGATCCATCTTACAATTTCCCCCTTATTAGTAGTCTCTACATATCTTACAATTTCCCTTAACGGTGACTATGCACATACATCTACGGACTCATATCCTTCATAACTCCCTAACAATGGTCTCCTTGACCAGCGACTCATATCCCTACGAAATGTTGATATCTTTATGGATACTATATACCTATCCTATCAACACTACTCTTTCAAATAAATTCATCTCATTCATTTTTTTATTGTCAAGTGTGTGTTGCACATGTAGCGATGATAAGATTTCGCGAGGTTTCAAAATTTGAGCCAAATTTGAATTATCAAATCAAATATCCAAATTGCGAGAACAAGAAAAAAAAAAAGTATCGCGCCGCGAAACTACCGCCACGTATTTAGACCGAAATTTGAAATCACAAGGGAAGTTGTCCTTAAATACAAGGTTCATCGGTTCTAATGTTCACACACTATCTATAAACATAATATATATATTTATATATCCAATTTAGCTTCACACTCTTCTCCGATGGTGAGCAATAATTTGTCGACCTTGAAGAAAAATCATATTGTGCGGTTCCTTCTATAAAATAGTGAGGACATGTGTTGGGTGATGATTCCATCCTCAGCCTTTGTTTCACTCGGTGGGGAAATGATTCGGTCTTAGACAACGATCTTAAGCTCGGTAGCCTTGTGCTCTGTACTTGTACGAAGATTTGAAGATCCCAAAACCCTATCCGAATGATGAACCGTTCCCTTGTATACGTTTTTGTCTACGAGGTTTCGGACTCGGTAGACACTCTGCTCCTGGTCAAGGCGCTCGGTAGCTTATTTGCCTCGGCACCGGTGCGAGGAAGACTTCGGTGATCTTGGACTTTGCGGGAGCAGGTATGCGAGAGAGTCGGTTGGGGCCGAACTTCCGGCGGGAGTAGTTCGCTGAACTCGGAGGCGATCTTGATAGACTTATCTCGGCGGTCTATCTACGAATACAAGGTCGGACTCGGCAATGGCGAGATAGTCTTCGGGAGGTGCCGAGAATCTTTTGAAAGACAATCGGCATTGTCATGTACGAGGAAGAGAGAAGTCGGCTTCGGTGCGTCTCGAAGTTTGTCTTTGTCTCAGCCACTCCATCCACCTCGACGAATGACAAGCATACACGTGTCTTCTCACCTGCTAAAGGCTGCGAGTCAACCTTTTACCTAAAAAGGTGGGAAAGTCACCACGTTACCTACACCAAAAGAGCCGTTTGCTACCAAAAAAGAGAGAGAGAGGGAAGATCGTCTCCAACGGATCTATTTCAAGCTCTGCTCTATAAATAGAGGGATCATTCAAGATTTGAAGCTCACCAAGAACACGAGAGAGCGCGAAAACGAGCGAATTCCAAAGAACAAAGTCTTAGCAAGAACTCGAAGAACAATCTCCGGTGAAAGACTACATTCTAGCTCATAGGGAATCAAGCTAAACCGGCATATAAAGCCTCTAGTATCCAATCGGCGTTACACGAACTTATAGCTTACCTTCGGTGTTCGTCGATCTAGAAGCTACTCTCTCATATTCCCTATCCCTCTAACCCTAAGCTAACCGTTCTTATCTATAGCTTAGACGAAGGAGTTCACATTTGAACCCAATCCTTATTGTATAAGGACTCCTTCCTTTGTTGGAGAAGTTTGTCAAACACTTTAAGTTTGATAGTGTTGTAAGCGAGACTTGGATCGATATAAAAACCAAGACGCGGCTTTGCCCGGTGTGCAAGGCGGCGAGACTAACTTCGGGATAATAAATAGCCTCCCGATCATTCGGGACGGTGGACGTAGGATTTGAGCGATATCCAGAACCACTTTAAAAATCCTGTGTCTCTTCTTGCTTTCTTAAGCTTGTTGCATTGATTTTACTATTCATGCGGAACATCATATTTAAAATCAATCAAGCTGTCTCAGCATCTTGAACTTTTAATCTACGGCCCGAGACTTAAAACGTTTTCTCACTAAAAGCGATTTGGGCCTACACTATTCCGCGCGCCGAACTCTTGCGCAGATGCGAGTTCGACCTAGTCGGTTAGCGAGATCTCGGGCGAGTCGTACTCTTAGCCTTTAACTCGATTCGGAAACGGTTATGCAGTGCTTGGCTGTTTGATCGAGACACCATCCCGAATAGGGCCATTCGAGTTCAAAGTTGAGAAATCGAATCGGGTGTATTCACCCCCCTCTACACACGACCGTACACTAGGGACCAACAATTGGTATCGGAGCGGGAGTTCTTTAAGACTCTTCACTTTGAGGCCTGGTCTATTCGAACGGATCCGGAGGAAAAGCGTTTTCACCTTTGCATATCACTCTACATTCGTATCTATATTCTTCATGGCTGATATGTCGGGTATAAGGATGGTACCCATGTTCTCGGTAGAGAATTATGGAGTATGGCGAGTCGAGAATGGAAGCACATCGACATCCCTCCATGACGGTATGGAGTGAAGTGCTTGAAGATGGACCTATCGTTCCCATGATCGATAGTGTCGTAACTTCAGACCAAGCTCAAGGAGGAGGAATGGTGGCCAAGGGAAGAAGATTCCCAAAGACGAAGTCTCTTCACTCCCGAGGAGAAGAAGCTTCACAACTTAGGCCGTGTTGCCGAAGCGCTATACCGGACCACCCTTAGTGATTCTTATCTTGGCGGGGGTTCGGGGAATGCAAGGCGCAAAAGAACTACGGGACGCTCTAGCGCTGCGAGTCGAGGGACTCAAAAGATTAAAGCGAATAAACTAGCGTTGGAACTCCAAAAGGCTGGAAAGCTTGTCTCTCATGCCCGGTGACAAAATCGAAGATCCGAGCGTCAGTTACCAATCGATGAACTCTATCAATGGTGGGAAAGACATTCGACAACCGAGAGATGAATCGAAGATTACGAGGGCGCGCCGGACGGACCTTTGGACACCTTTTGCCACTCTATTGCGACATTCTAACTTAGATGATGTGTCTCCCGACCATATCTTTTCGAAATTACGGGGCGGAGGAGTTTGAGTTTGGCAGACCTCAAAGAAAGCGAGAGAGCGGCGACATAAAAATCGAACATGCTTTCAAAGCATCAGTCAGCACAGCATCTCCAGCGACGAGCAAAACAACGAGTAAGACTGAGCCTTCACTCAGTGATCTACAAGAAGGAAGTCTCGCTCAGAAGTATGCGTTGCTCATTTGTAAAGTATCGGAAGGAGAAGGAGCGACGCGAGAAAAGTGACTAAAGCCTATCGGGAAATGAAAGGTAAGTCAAATTATATGTCGAAACACACTCCGACTCACAATCTTCGAATACAAAAAGAAGGATGACTCGGAACCGTCAAATAATAGCGAAAGCAAAGAAGAAAAAGTTATCACTTGCTATAATTGCAAAAAGCGGGACATTATCAATATGATTGTCACGAGCTCGGTAGTGCTTTGAACGCGCAACACGTAAGGCAAGGAGAGAGAAATTCGGCCGGAGAAAGACAATCCTACATAGTGGCGAAATCTCGGACGACTTAGAAGAAGTCGACTCCTTTATGGATTCATCGGATGATGATGCGGCTTTCATGGCCCTAGAGCTTGAAGGCGAAGAAACAAGCGAAAAGTGCCTAATGGCGGGCGAAGAGGATGAGGTAAACTCTCTTGAACCGGTCAATTCCTCTTCCTGCGCACACACGACACTATTTCGGGTGCGAGATGAGAACTTAGACGTCGCGACCGCATACGAAGAAGCTGCTCGACGAACAAATTCGGATGAGTGCGGCTCGGCCAAGACTCTTCGGGGAGTTGGATACCACGAAAGTAGAGAATCGGGAGACTTTCTCGGGAGAGTCGGGTTGCTGCGAGGCCGAAGGACTTATGTTGAGACTCGGGGAGGAGATAAACTCTCCGATGGCCAAGTCTCGGCATCAAGAAGATCGGATTTCAGTTTTGACCAATGACTTGACTCGAGAAAATGCTGAAGTGAGTCTCTTTGAAGCAAGAAATGTCGGGACTTCGGATCGAGCTCGACACTTGAAGAAAAGTGATGATATGCGGAGGAACACGATGGCCGAGAGGTACAAGGGTGCTGAAAAGAAATTGGAGGCTATGCTAGCAAGCAACAAGCCAAAGCTGCAAGGAAGGACTTGGATTCGGCCGGGGAGCTTCCTCATACGCGATACACTCGGAAGTACGGCTGGCGATAGGTTTGTTCAAGGGGAGACTATGAACGCAAATATCCTGAACCCCCTAGCAAAGAACAAACGAGAAGATGAAAGCACCTCATCCCACACATCGGCATTCGACAAGAAGATCGGTGCCGAGAAACCCCAGGTTCGGTCGAGGGGAACCGGTAAATCAAAATTGCTAGATCGGTATGGACCTCCAAAGGCGACACATCCGGCTCGGTATGGGTCATATTATTATGAACCAATAGTCGAGAAGAGGCTCCAAAGGTCGGAAGAAAAAGAAAGCCACACGGAAGGCTAAGGTCGGCGATCCCCCGGCTCGAGAAGATTAGGACTCCTGAACCTCGGAAGCCTCGAAGTCACCTATGACCGGTCCGGTGGTCGAGATATGTTGACTCCTAGTGGAAAGAAGATGTGCGAAACCACCGGGGTTGTTAGGCAGATTTGGGTTATGAAAACTAACATCTAAGGACCCAAAATCAAAAAATAAAGGGTACTGAATATAATTACATTTTGCGGGTGCGCGAGAGACCCGTGGTATGTGGACGGCGGATGCTCAAGGCATATGACATACCAAAGGAGTCTGCGAAGAATTATGTTGCGAAGATGGACCCCGAGAATCGAGTTTGGAGATAATGTCAAAGGCTACACGAGAGGATACGGCACACTCGGCATAGGAAGCGCCACGCGTTCCTAGAGTATCCTATGTTGAAGGACTTCGGCATAATCTTCTCTCGTTAGTCAATTTTGTGATAACTCGAATAGAGTGATTTTTGGCGCTGGTTTACGTGATGTCATTGATAAATCTACGGGGAAAACGGTGTTATCGGGTTCGCGCAAAAAGAACATATACGTGGTGGCCGGAACTCGGTGAACACGAAGCTTGTTTCTTTGGCGAAGAATGAAAACGAACGGGGTGGCTATGGCATAGAAGACTCGGCCATCTCAACTTCAAGACGCTCGGCAAACTAGCTAGGAACACTCTAGCAAGGGGGGCGCCGAATGAAGTATTCGGCAAAGACACTCGGTGTGAAGCATGTATGCGAAGGGAAAGTAAACAAAGAAAGAAAATCCACTGTTCCATCTCCTTCCCTTGATGGAATCCTTGAGTGCTTGCATATGGATTTGTTCGGTCCAGTCTCCCCGGTGATGATCGGAGGCGAGAAAATATGCATTAGTGGTCATAGATGACTACTCGCGCTACACATGGGTCATATTCATTGCCAACAAGTCGGCGTCAAAACAGAGTTACCAACGCTTCGAAAAAGCTCGGTGTCGAGAAGAACACCAAGATCGAGAAAAATACGTTCGGGACGGAGGCGAGTTCCTTAATTCCATGGTAGAGGAGTTACGCAGCGAAGGAATAGAGCATGAGACTTCGGTTGCACGCACACCTCGGCGAGAATGGAGTTCTTTGAACGAAAGAACGAGAACTCTAAAAAGAGGCGGCTAGGACTCTACTCGCAGGACTCGGGGACTCCCGACCAAATTGCGGGTAGAAGCTACGTGCGCATGTTACACTCGAGAACCGTCTTTCTCGACAAAGCGGCATAAGAGGACACCATATGAACTATGGAACGGCGGGAAGCCTTCTCTATCTTATTTCCATATCTTTGGTTGTTCATACTTTATCCACAATAATGGGAAAGATCGGTGAAGACTTTTGATAGCAAGTCGAGATCGGGGGAGTATTCTTAGGATACTCTTGGATCAGCAAAGCTTTCGAGTATTCAACTATCGGACCCTTTGCGTGGAGGAAAGCCCTCATGTTGTGTTTAACGAGTTTGCTGCGAAGGCGGGAGCGATAACTCAAGTCGAATACGAGGACATCGGTAGACGGCTACGGGATCTAAGCTTAAAGGACAAATGCGAAAAGATCCGGCTATGTTGGGATGATGATTCGGACGAAGAAGCGAAGACAAATCTGCGAATCTCAACCGGCGAGCAAGTAGGCTGAGCGAGATTAATTCTCCCGAGCAGAATCAATCCCGGGTAACTCGGGTCGATGAGGAAGCCGTAGAGGTAAGCGAGACCACTGCGAGAATAACAACTCGGGGGAACATCTAGTAATGTTCTGAGTTGAATGCCCCGAACACGGTGACTCGGTAGATCATACTCTTATCACTGAAATTCTTCAATCTCGGGAATAGTACAAGCTGAAATGCCTAACTCACCTACTATACGTGTTGAACAAATTTCGAGATGAAGGGTTAAAACATCGTAGATCGTGGCTAGATGCTCCCTGCTGCGATCTTATAATTGGAGATCCTTCGGCACATGTCAAGACAAGATCCAGTTCTGTCAAGGAGAAAGCGCATTATTTTCACGCTTCTTGTCTGCGAAGAGCCTCGAGAATATTGAGGATGCACTTAAAGATCTTGGCCTGGATTATTGCTATGCGGGGAAGAGGCTGAATCGGTTCACGAGAAACGAAGTATGGGGGCTTGTAGACGAGACCCGGCATCAACATGTCATTGGAACCAAATGGGTCTTCAAAAACAAGCGAGATGAAAACAACGTTATAGTCGGGGAACAAAGCAAGGCTCGTGGCTAAAGGCTACTTGTCAAGCCGAGGGAATAGATTTCGATGAAACATTTGCTCCGGTTGCAAGATTGGAGGCCATAAGACTATTCCTTGCCTACGCAACACATCAAAGATTCGGAGTCTATCAAATGGATGTGAAGTCTGCGTTCTGAACGGCGTCTTGAAAGAAGAAGTCTATGTGGAACAACCGCCCGGCTTTCGGTAGGGACATCAAGTATATAGACTCGAGAAAGGCTGCGTACGGGTTAAAACAAGCACCCGGGGCTTGGTATGATACCCTATGCGAGTTTCTTCTTCGGAAAGGTTTTCGAAGGGCACGGTAGATCGCACGTTGTTCAACATTCGGCCGGAAGACGACCTATTACTCGTGCGGATCTATGTAGATGATATTATCTTTGGTTCGAAGAATGTCATTATGTGTCGGCAATTCGAAAGAATGATGAAGGACAAGTTCGAGATGTCGTGATGGGAGAAATGAACTACTTCCTTGGTTTTCAAGTCAAGCAAGGCGACAAAGGAACGTTCATCAATCAAAGTAAATACACTCGAGACCTCATCAAAAGATTCGGCGGCACATCCGGCAAACCTATCAAGATCCTGATGAACACGAATATGAAGATCGATCTTGATAAGGAGGGAGTATCAGTAGATCAAACTGAATACCTTGCTATAATTGGTTCGTTACTATATCTAACGGCTACTCGTCACGACATAACTTATCTTTGTAGGTGTATGCGCTCGATTTCAGGCGAATTCGAAACAGAGCCATCTGGACTCAGCAAAGAAGATTCTTTGCTACCTCAGAAGCACACCCAACATAGGTTTATGGTATCCGGCTGATGATAATATTGAACTAAGCGGCTATTCGATGCTAACTATGCGGGATGTAGAATTAACCGAAAATCAACTTCGGGGAACATGTCGGTTCCTTGGCGGCAAAAGCGATCTCATGGTTTTCAAAGAAACGGCACTCGGTAGCTACGTCGACTACGAAGCTGAATACATGGCTCTTTGGAAGTTGTTGCGCCCAAATCCTTTTGGGCGAGACGGCGGTGAGAGACTATGGCGTCATTCGGAATGAAGTGCCGATCTTACTGCGATAGTACCGGTGCTATTGCAATCACTCGGAATCTGTTCTTCACACGAGATGCAAGCATGTGGACATCGAGACATCACTTCATTCGTGACCATGTCGAAAAGAAGGATATCGGGATGGAAAAGATCCCATCTTCGACAAACAAAGGGGCGATATCTCGACCAAGCCTCTAGGCGAACCCGGTTCGAGAGAACTTTCAATAGAGCTAGGTCTGCTTTGGACCCTACCGACCCCGATCGGTAATAAGGTTTCGGGAGAGGAACATTCCGGTGAGGGGGAATGATCACTCTCGATGCTGAGTAAGTTCGATACGTAGAGACTCGAGAAAACCATCTACACGAGGTATCGGTGACTACTATGTTCGGTGACGGGTTTGCGTATCTCTACTCTATAGTATCTAATGCAACAATGATAAGCATTTATTATGGAGATTCGAGCATGATTTAAATATCTCTTAGTTTGTCATTTATTGATAACAGATTACATTTAATACACGATATTCTATGCACAACTTTCTTTGAACTACGTGCGCATTAAATGCATGTCTTATCATAGTTACTCTTTAGGCATGTTTACAACTTGCATTGACTTAGACGGCTTTTGTGATCATTACCTTTTATAATATTGAATCTTAACCGCCCATCTCATAAAGTAGGTTTAAACTCAGACTTAGATCGATAACTGTTCATCTTCTAGATATGTACACATTTCGATCAAATCTTAAGAACCGCCATATTCGCGCTTAACATTTCGATCATATCTTACCTCTTAAAAATCCGAGAATACCTTTGTGCAAAAACCCTCATTTGCTTACATTCTCTTCGATAAAATTCTCGGTATGCCTACATGAAGTTACTTATGTGCTAATCTTTATTGATTAGTATCTAGTATTAAAAGCATTTTATTTAAAAATCGATGCGATAACATCTTCGTGTAATAGGTACAATGGCGGAAACCAATATCTCTATAATATCTCCGGCGGATATGCGGGAACATTACGGAGAAGGATCGCGTGTGGTTTGAACCCACCATGGATTTCTATTCATGCGATGCGGAGTATATGGATGAGATCTTCTCGGCTCTGCGCGAGTCGGGTTGGAGAAATTTCTGTCTAGGAGGCCTTCGTACTTCCTCCCGAGATAGGTTGCGAAGCTGTACTTGAATTCGGACGAAGTGTGCGGAGACGTAGTGGCGAGATTTGTTGTCCATTCTATCCAAGACGCCACTACGGAGCTGAAGCGAGATGTCCATCAAGGGAAGCCACGAGCGGAGCTTTGATGCGCCCTCCGAAGGAATTGAGTACGGTTGGGTACGAGAGCGACCGAGTTGATGAATATCTTACCGTCTTACGTGGCAAGCCCACTACTTTCAGAGCTGCTTTTCCGAAGAACAACATGTTGCCTCAGTTCAGGGCACTTGCTTACATTGTCACGTAGCTACTGACAAGCCAAGCAGGGTCGTTTGACCAGGTGTCGAGGCCTAAGATTCGAGATGATGATGGCCGTATACGGCCGAGCCCAAATTAGCGGACGGAGTTCTTTCTCCGTGAATTCATGGCTCAGACTGCTAAGTCCGAAAAGGCATCGACCAGGCTGAGCGCAAAGGGCAAATTGTTGTATGGACTCAAACTGTCCATCATGATCGAGGATTTATGTGGATCTGAGCCTATCACCTACGGTGACAAGGAGTACTTCAATGTGAAGAAGGTCGAGATTTCACAACAAGACGGCGGCGCTTCGGCGGATAGGGTCGGGACCCTCGGCGGTCTCTCCGCAATCAAAGCCTCGGCGAGCTACGCCTACAAAGAAAAGAACCCCTCCCGGTAAAACTCCTAAGGCACCGGCAAAGAAAGCTGAAAAAGCCGTTGAGGTGCCGGCCTGCGAGGAGGTTCCGGAAGTGCCTGGCGAACGAGGCTCACGAGAGGACTACTCGGCCCCTGCGGTGGTTGATGAGTCCGAGTCTTACGAGAAGACTCGGTCGGTGGAGAAGATCGTCTCCTTTGAAAGAAACCAAGGGGATGCTTCGAAGCTCGAGCACGGATATTCGGCGCCTAGACGGCCCCCTTTCTGTCCCTCCCACTCGGCTCGGTCCCTCCAGCGAAGAAGCGAGACTTCACACATAGACTTGGAGTGCGGGGGCGCATCGAAGGTGAATCAATCGGGATGGAAGCTTCAATGATCTTATCTCGAGCCTCCGTGAGATCCTTCAACGAATACCGGAGCTTGCGATCATTCGAGACTTGATGATCATTGCCAAATCAGCAAGGCTCCACATGCTTCTTCGCTTTCGGGGAGTGGCCGCATCTACTTCGCCTTGTTCTCCACTACTCCTGTCGGCAACTCCATGAAGAAGAGATGAAGTTGAGGTAGCAAATAGGCTACTCGAGCACTGCGACCTCGGCACCATGGAGAATACGAGGGCCGCTATGCTTGCGATGATACATGACAAACAAGCGAGAAGGCTCGGCACCCTCGAGATGGGTCGAGATCATGGCGACCGAGGACCCACCCAGGATTCGAGGCCACAGACAGCGATAAGGGATCACTCCCGGGACAAGGATACACATGCGACATTCACGATATTCCTCTCGGTATCCTTGGTCACGGTGCTTCGTCCTCGGCGAGCCCGCTCGGCTCTTGCTTTGCGATCGACTTTCGAAGCGGCGCCCGGCCAGGACCGCAAAGAGATCTCGATCGGTGGCAAAAGCCTTAAGCGCTCAAGGGATCAAAAATCGAGATCTTGCGAAGGCTATCCATAGGACATGGAAGCAGCTTGCTCAATCCATGACTAAAGAACTTCGGGGTGAAGTCTTGTCTCTCCATCGGCCGCCCACGATGTTTCGCGCTTATTTCGAAGCGTTGGCTCGGCAGCAAGTCGATTCGAAGCTCGGCTCAAGATCTTTCGGGAGAGCCAAGCCAAGCTACTTGATGAATTTTTAGCTTCTAAAGCTGGCTCATGCGCGCTATCCTTGAACAATCCGAGGCCGCTGAACAAAGACTTGAGAATATCCAAGCGGCCTTGGAAGATAAGATCACGAGAAGGCTTGAATGATGTAAAGGCTGCACGTTGAACTCTCTTACAAGCAATATGATGAAGTTCTAACTACGAGAGGAACGAGCTGCATGAGGCTCGACGGACATCCACAATCAAATTCGGTCGTTTGTCGACCTCCTTCAACGGCCTTGCGAACCCCAATACTTATCCCTACCCCATTTGCAATTGATGATGCCAAAAAGGGGGAAAGTAGAAGAGGGAAGAGTATTGAGCCGACCAAAGGCAAGAAACCAGTCCGAGAAGCTAATCCCCACCAAAAGTCCAAAATCTAAGGGGAAGCTACTGAAGTCATCCCGGACTCGGACTCGGACTCGAGAAGGGTGAGGCCCGAGGTTGTCCCAGCTGCGAGCACGGTTGAGACCGGCCCCGAGTGGCTCGGGATCCCGGGGCTACTCATGCGGCCCGGACTCCTCCGATATCGTCAAGGAGGTTGCGAGTATCTTTGAGCGGGGAAGAGGACTCGAGATGATGATGAAGAAGTTCCTCTACCTCCACTGTTCAAGGCAAAGGTAAGAAAGTTACGAAACTCCCGACCCCTCCGGCAAAGAAAACCAAGAGATACATCTCGGGTGAGGAGGAGGCTCGGATTGCCGGCGATGAGAAGGCGGCGAGGGGAGATCGCCGATCTTTGAAGGCGCCAACAAACCAAAGTCTAAGCTTTGCTAATGGAAAGACTAAGGCACCCAGCACGCGGTTGAAAAAAAGAAGGCGCACGCTAGATTGCCTCCCAAAAAAAACTTCGGAATTGAAGATGATGAAGATAGGGAGAGGCAACGGCAAAAAAGGCACCGGCAAAAGGTACATCCAAAACCAAATCCGGTACCTCTGCGACTACGAACAAGCTCCTCGAAGCCTCAAGAGCAAGATGCGAAAGTGAAGAAATCTTCGCTCGAGATGGATAGATATCTCTACGAGAGGAGAGGAAGCTAGACGGATAGAGGCGCCGAGCGAGAGGATACATTTGGCGAGACCTTGAGGCACTCGGGAAGCGTGCGAACAAGAGGCCGGGCGAGAGTCCCTTCGAAAGGCGACATTCCTTATCGATACGAAGGTTCGGGGAAGCCAAGCGATCGAAAACACATAGATGGCCGAGATCGAGATGAATGGATGCCTATTCGGTTCAATCGAGAGATGGGAATCGGCCAAGATAGAGTTTATCAAGAGAAATTATTTAACGCGATTACGGCACGAAATGTCCAAGGGCGATGCCTATGTCGAGTGGATGACCATTGCTTGAACGATCTTTACCCGTATATGCCCGGGAGCGATGGCGAAGGGGTAGTAGTCGGCGTTCTGAAGCAAGGATCATTCCTCCACCCCGGAAGACAAGACGACTCGGTACATCTCGGAATGATTGAACAAGAAGTGAAGAATCTTTGCGTTGAACGAGAGGTCTAGAACAAGATGATCCGGCGAGACTTCGCCGAATACACGAGGCGAGGAAGAACACGTTCGGGAATGTATGGAGTCCCATTTGCACGAAGATAAATCCCAAGGTTTCATGAATAGGATTCGGCCGGTTTAAGGGTTCTCCTTCTTAGTTCTCCCTTTTAGCTTAGCAAGATTTGTAATGTCTTGAACTGTTTATCATATATATACAAATCTTCTTTTGGCTCGACAACTACTTGTTGTCTAAATAGTCGTGTTTGCTTTATGCTTTAACACTCGAGAATCATCGAAGTGTTCTTGCGACACACACACACTTTGTTTATTTACTTGTCGAGTTTTGCTCGGTTAGATCTACGATAGACTAGACTTTCGTAGAGTTATTATTTCTCTTAGGGGGAAATTGTTGCATGGGGGAAATTATTGTAAAGGGGGAAATTGTTACGCCCTGTCTCCCTCGGTAGTCTAGCACTTACCGGACAACTCCACCGATCCTACTTGTAATATTTGTAAGGAGCTCCGTTTTACGAGTAAGTTAGTGTTTAGCATAGGCGATAGAACATAGATGATAGGTTTTGGCATCATCAAATAGGGGGAAATTGTTGGGTGATGATTCCATCCTCGGCCTTTGTTTCACTCGGTGGGAAATGATTCGGTCTTAGACACGATCTTAAGCTCGGTAGCCTTGTGCTGCTGTACTTGTCGAAGATTTGAAGATCCCAAAACCCTATCCGAATGATGAACCATTCCCTTGTATCTGTTTTGTCTACGAGGTTTCGGACTCGGTAGACACTCTGCTCCAGTCAAGGCGCTCGGTAGCTTATTTGCCTCGGCACCGGTGCGAAGACTTCGGTGATCTTGGACTTTGCGGGAGCGGTATGCGAGAGAGTCGGTTGGCCCGAACTCGGCGGGGGTAGTTCACTGAACTCGGAGCGATCTTGATAGACTTATCTCGGCGGTCTATCTACCGAATACAAGGTCGGACTCCGGCAACGGCGAGATAGTCTTCGGGGCTGTCGAGAATCTTTTGAAAGACAATCGGCATTGTCATGTACGAGGAAGAGAGAAGTCGGCTTGGTGCTGTCTCGAAGTTTGTCTTTGTCTCAACCACTCCATCCACCTCGACGAATGATAAGCATACACGTGTCTTCTCACCTGCTAAAGGCTGCGATCAACCTTTTACCTAAAAAGGTGGGAAAGTACACTTGTTACCTACACCAAAAGAGTCATTTGCTACCAAAAAGAGAGAGAGAGAAGAAGATCGTCTCCAACGGATCTATTTCAATCTACGCTCTATAAATAGAGGGATCATTCAAGATTTGAAGCTCACCAAGAAGACGAGAGAGCACGAAAACGAGCGAATTCCAAAGAACAAAGTCTTAGCAAGAACTCGAAGAACAATCTCCGGCGAAAGACTACATTCTAGCTCATAGGGAATCAAGCTAAACCGAGCATATAAAGCCTCTAGTATCCAATCGGCGTTACACGAACTTATAGCTTACCTTCGGTTGTTCGTCGATCTAGAAAGCTACTCTCTCATATTCCCTATCCCTCTAACCCTAAGCTCAGCCGTTCTTATCTATAGCTTAGACGAAGGAGTTCACATTTGAACCCAATCCTTATTGTATAAGGACTCCTTCACTTTGTTGGAGAAGTTTGTCAAACACTTTAAGTTTGATAGTGTTGTAAGCGAGACTTGGATCGGTATAAAAACCAAGACGCGGCTTTGCCCGGTGTGCAAGTGCGGCGAGACTAACTCGGGATAATAAATAGCCTCCCGATCATTCGGGGACGGTGGACGTAGGATTTGAGCGATATCCGAACCACTTTAAAAATCCCTGTGTCTCTTCTTGCTTTCTTAAGCTGTTGCATTGATTTTACTATTCATCCCGAACATCATATTTAAAATCAATCAAGCTGTCTCGGCCATCTTGAACTTTTAATCTATGGCCCGAGACTTAAAACGTTTTCTCACAAAAAGCTGATTTGGGCCTACACTATTCCGCGCACTGAACTCTTACTGTAGATACTGAATTCTGACCTAGTCAGTTAGTAGATCTCAGCTGAGTCAGTACTCTTACCTTTAACTCGATTCGGAAACGGTTATGCAGTCTGGCGAACCATTTGATCGAGACACCATCCTGAATAGGACTTGTTCTTGTTCGAAGTTGAGAAATCGAATCGAGTGTATTCACCCCCCCCTCTACACCTGACCGTACACTCGGGACCAACAACATGTTGGTCTAGAGACGAGTCTTCAGATGTAGGTGGGGTGAATACAACTGAGTTTTCTTGCTGAATGAGATTCAGCTCGTCAAGTAATCTTTCTGATCGTGTAGGTAGAGGATTTAGTATACTGTATATTGTCCACTATCTGAGCTCAGTCAATAAGAAATTCAAAACAGGAATATGTGCGGAATGTGTAGGCCCAAATTTTATCGTCTCTTATGAAAAAAGTTGTTTATTAAAAATGGTTTAGGTTATGTCTGTGCATGTTTTAGAGATTTTACTAAAAACCAAAACTTGTATGATTTTGTAAATCGATTTTATGCTGAGTGAATGGTAAATAATAAAACAGCAAATAACACACAGATTTTAGAGTGGTTCGGATACGCAAGATCCAACGTCCACTTTCCTGTTTCTAATAGGTCTTGTGTTTTATATTGAGCAAGTCCCAGTTAATTTGTGTATTGCACAGACCTCAGATTAGTTATAGTCTTAAGCGACTTTACAAGGGTTTAAACTCACAGACTTTGAGGTATTTCAAGTTAAGAATGAGTTCTTACCATAAGAGCAGTTCGGAAACGGAACTCCTTCGATCTAAGCTTATGATTAATCTTTGGTAGCTTAGGGAAATAGATGGAACAAATATCACTCTAGAGTAAAGAACTAAGGAAAATATAGTCTATTCTATCAGAGTTCTTCACTGGATAAACTTTATGAATATTAGAGTATATATGAGCTTTGATTGCGTGTGTTCCCAGTGTATCTTCAATGTAATGAAGAGTATCTCTATTTATATGCGTGATTGGTGAATAGATCCATTGGAGGAGACCTAGACACGTGGCTACGCGAAAGCAAACGATCTTCTTTAATTTGAAACACTATAGAGATTCTGTCTTTTTCGAGTACATAGGTTTACTGGAGCTTTATGATAGAACAGGTACAGCGTTGGCACCTTCTCATTGGTCGAGGTAATATTGTAGTTACGACTTGTTCAAACTTCAAGATGGATACTCAATTGACTTCTTTTGATTAGATTCCACGAACGCTTTATCTTTAGTCAATCTCTATTGACATTCTCCTTGTCTTCTGTCAATTGACCGTTGCTTTACTGACTTCATTTCACAACTTCAGTAAATTCCAGAATAGAACCATATTGAGTCTTCAGACAGCTGGTCTTTCACACACTGCAAATAACATCTTCTACCGAACACGAGCAGCTACAGAAAATAACTATCTAGCATACTGAGCTCCTAACAAGCTGAACTCAAACTAAGTTAAACATCTATTACAATATATGGCTCATCGGTCATCTAAGGTTTTGGGATCATACAAATCTTCTATTATAAATTATCACCCAATAGGACGAAAAGCCACAAAGGAGGAAGAGGCAAGAAGCCCCTGTCAAATGAAATTATTCTCTGAGCAACTTGAGTCGTCTTTGGGCTGCAGCGAAGAAATGACAAAAATAGGGTGACGTAAGTTTCGTTTAAATTACCAAGATAACTCAACCTAGAAATAAGAGAGTCATTATTGACTTAGAAGTAATCAAAAGGTTTGGAGCTACATAAGATATCCACAATTAAAAAGTTAGAAAAAGGAATAAATTGCAGAAAGAGCACAGTGTGGAGATGGGTGAGTAAGGGTTTGATCAAAGCTCACATTAGCGCAATTAGGCCAGACCCAATTGCGCCAAACAAGTTGCTAAGATTAAGATTCTCTATGGAGGCCCTAGTGTTTGATAGGGTCTGAAACATCCTAAAGTTTAAGAGCATGCATAATAATGTATAATAGACAAGAAGTGGTTCGATATCACAAGGAAACACACATGTTTTATCATACCCCCAGGGAGGCAGATTCACACAGAAGATGTAAGAACAAAAAGTTCATCACAAAAGTAATGTTCATGTGAGCAGTGTGTCTGCCTTTATTTGCGGAGGATGGTCGTATCTTATTTGGTGGGAAAATATGGATTTTCCCTTCCACATAACAAATACATAGAGGAGTAGCAGTAAAAATAGATCAGCAGTCACATTGGAGACAAAACCTATATAGGCTATAACCAAGGAAGTAACTAAAGTCTACCTAATAAATCAATTATGGAAAATCAGTCAACTATGCATGAAGTATGTTAGTCCCACATGATGAGAATTTCTCAAGACTTAGATTTCTGGAGTCTATGGGCGAAGATGGACATGAGTCCCACAAATAGCTCTTGGATCTTATAGATTCCACGAGTCCGGCGAGTCTTAGTCGGTCAATGTGTGCGCAACAGTATGAGCCTATTACTTAGCGAGAAAATCATTTTCAATAATTCGAACTCCAAACTTCAAATCATTAATGAACTTTTATAATGGCTTCACAAGCTCCATTCGATATGAACCAATATCCTCACAGTGAAGAAGAAGTCCAGCAATTTCCATAAATGTCATAATCGAGTTGAACGATGATGACAATAATGCAATTAGATACTCTACTACCGATCTCGACTAAAATCAATTATGGGAAGAAGGTGACGGGATGAGCACCGATTCATCCATAGAAGAGATAAATGCTCAGCAAGACAATGATGGAGAATGTGGAATTGATGGTGGCAATGATGTTGGAGAAGGAGAAAAAACACAACAAAATGAAGGTCCATTTACTATTTCAGTACAATTATCTAAGATTGAAAATATGTTTTGGTAGTACAATGTAGGGGATTAATATTTACCATTTTGATTAGAGGCTGACTTTTCCATTGGCCATTTTCCTATTTTTATTAGAATTCTACTCTTAAAGTCTCTGGATTTCCAAAGAGTCATAGAAGAAACTAGATTGTAATTGTAATTCTTGTGAAGTAAATTAATAATATAGGCCAAGGAAACTTACCTTATACATTACCTTAAATTAAAGAAATGAAAAATTGCTTATTGATTTATATTTTCGTGTTCTTTATAGGAGTACATTTTTACTTGTGTTATGTGTTTAGTTTGTTTAATCTTTATTTATCACTTTTTGAATAGCTAATATTAGACGAAAGAAGAAAAGGGTTTTAAGTAACGCCAAACTGTGAGCAGTTTACCACACTTTGCTGGTAAATGGTAAATTAAAGAAAAACAACACAAAAGGAGTGAAATGTTCAATATTGAGAATGTGCGAACAGTTAAAAAAAAAGGATATGGAAAATTCATAAGAGAACTTCATTGAGCTCAAATGTGGATGTTTCATTAAGGAAGACAAAGAACTGTGGTCGTAAACAAATTGTGGTAGATTTAAGTAAGGCGCAACATATAGGGTTGCATCAACGTACAACACTAATATCTCTTTCTAATGCTAATCCAAATTGCACATTGTGTTTAAGCAAGGTGTACTCCGTCGTCACTCAAATACCATCAAATCACATTTGAAAGATTCAAATAAAACATATCGACTACATTTCTGTCAGTCGATGCTTGACGAAAGCACAATGTCATACGAGCCTAAGTTTAAGGGAATGTGTGACTATGTGAAGATTGACGAAAATAGTTTTACTTGACAAAGGAGCAGACTTATTATTTACTCGATAAAGAAGAAAATCATAACCGTTCATGTCAAAGTAAGAATAAAATTGCAAAAGTTATGTTCTTAGTAGTCACGGCTCGTCCTAAGTTTTTGATGGTGAAGGAGAGTGGTATTTTTGGGGAAATTGGATGTTGGCCATTTGTCAGAAGAATACCGCCCCAAAGAAGTAGTAGAAATAGACAGGCCGGCACTACAGAGATGAAGGGGATTACATCTGTTAGGGAGAATGTGGAAGCATTTTTGATTGAGAAGGTTATTCCAACTATTTTTGAGAAATGACCCATATATGATTATGGAAAAACTATTTATATTCAACAAGACAATGTTATTCAAAGACACATGTTCCTCCTACAGACCTGGATTTTCTAGCTGGAGCTTCATAAAATGGGTTTGACATTCGATTAACTTCCCATCCTCCTAACTCACCTGATTTGAATATACTTGACCTTGGGTTTTTCAGAACTATACAATTGTTGCAACAAAAAATGCATACAAGGAATATCCCTAAGCTTGTTGCTACAATAGAGAATGCAGTCTTTGATTATTCACCCATGAAACTCAATTGTGTGTGGTTGATGTTACATCCTTGTAAGAAATAAATCATGAGATCAATGAACGTTGTTTTCAACTACAACAAGAAATTCGCCGATTACCGACAGAATGTCAGTAATCTTTGAAATTACGTCGGTAACACATTTACCGATGGAATAATGACGGATTCATGGCGCTGCCTTTCAGCTTGTCGGTAAAATTTACTGACGGAATACTAACGGAATGTCAGTCGGTAAGTTGTCATCGGTTCATTTGTCTGCGAACACATCACTAACGGATTACTGACGAAATATTCCATCAGTATGCTAATGACGGAATATTCTGTCACAAATTACCGACGGAAAATTCCATCAGTAAAAGGACTAAAATTTAAAATAATTACCGATGGAATGTTCCGTCAGTAAAACTAATAACGGAATATTCCGTCGATAAATTATAAATTTTTTTAATGTTCTTTTTTTAATTTTTTGTACCAAGTTCTCGACTACCTGTATCAAATTATCCAATCATACCTGTATCAAGAACCCAATACATTTCAGAATTCAAATATGAATATATAAATATTAATTCAAATCCACATCGAAATCTTATAATTCACATAAATTACAAGTACAAATCTAAATCAAGCTATCAACATCTAATCTAAATCATGCGGAGGAAGGAGGAGGAGAGTGATTGTTGTCAGAAGTATCGCCTCGGCTATCTTTTGCAATCATATATGTCATGAACTCCCTTATTCGTGTCATTTCCTCCTCGAGCAGCCTCGTACGTTCATTCCCCTCCTGTACTTGGCGCCAAAGGTCGTCAACATCGCTATGTGGTGGTGCAATAGATGTAGAACCATAGGTGGCGGCGTTCAATAAGCTACTCATGTCCTCCCCGAGACCGTACATACACCTCTTCTTATCACGAGTCTTGTCCAAGTTCAAGCAGCATCGGGGCCTTGTTCTGCAGCAGCCGCCTCAACCTCATCCTAAAATACATCGGGACGAAGAGTATCATGCAGCAATGGGATTGGGGATGGGACAGATTCCATACATGAATAACCATCTTTTTTAACTTCTACCTTTCTCATTAATTAACTACTACTTACTACTTTAATTAATTTGCTTTCTCTTCTTATATAGTTTAATTAAACAACTTGCTAATCTACAAAATTAATGCAATGCTGAATGGCTCATATATATTGTTAGTTGTTTAATTCACCGAAAAATTGCGTTATTTTTTTAAATATTAAGATTGGGAAAAAAGAGAAATCACCATTTAAGCAAAGCCCACAAGAAGAAGGCATATACCAACAAAAATGTAAGATTTCAAACAAATAACAAACACAAACCTCACTAATGCATAAATCAAGCTCAAGAATAAATATCACTCCCTCCGTCTCATTCATAATGTCTTGTTGGGTTTCGGCACGGAGTTTAAGATAGTGAGTTTAAAGGTTAAAGTAGTGGTGTAAAAGTATAAAATAGTGGGGTCCACTTATTTAGATGATTGTGGTTCACTCATTTCTTACCATTTTAGGTATGAGACAGTATGAGTGGACAACCCGAAATGGTATACATGACAGTATGAATAGGACGGAGGGAGTAATCACTACCATTGGGCGAAAAACAAGAATAGAATCAATAAATTTGACTTACAAATGGTATCTTAGAAGCTTTCTCATTGTTACTATCAATCTGGTGGTAAGTCGGATAGACTTTGGTGTCACACAATTATACTCAACTATATGTGACCTTCACAAATCATTTGACATGTGGAATACATTTTAATTAAATAATCAAATCAAAATCAATTATGGTGGGCCACATATGCCACATGTCAACACCTTATAAAATGTGACATACAATAGAGTATATTGTGTGACACAGGTGGTAAGTATTCAAGGATAGTGAGCTCCTTAATTAATTAGCTCATTTATTTGTTCTACACAGGTATAACATTTTCCCCTTTTGATACACTAATACACATAAAACTTTTGAACTAGAAGCTCACTTGATTGGTAACACTAACAAAGTCTTGACATGATGTTCCTATAAACTCATATGATAAAGAAGCAAACATCGGGACGATTTGTCTTAAGACCATCTCCAATGCTGCACTAAAATATGGGAATTCCTCAAAAAAATTCACTGTTCAACCTCCAATGCTCCCCTAAACACTCCCGTATCATAGAGGAGACAAGATTTCTCCCATTCTTTTGGGAAAGAATTTGCCTCTTCCTTATCTTTTTTTATTTAATTTTAATTGAAAAATCATTCAAAATTGGCGCAAGTTTTCTGTTTTCAATTGGAAAACCTGAAATTGAAAACACAAAAACGAAATCAAGAGATGTGGACAAATATATTGAAAACCTGAAATTGAAAATTCAAGATCTGGATGATGATTTGCGCCGGATATGAAAATTGAAGATATGAAGACAAACTATGAAAGCGTACTTACCTGAAGAACCGACCGATTTGCGTCGGAATTGAAGAACACGGAGAGAGAGAGCTTGAGAGATGTGAGGCTGTGAGACCGTTAGAGACAGAGAAAGAGAGAGAGAGATGTGAGGCGGTGAGAGACAGAGAGGGTGAGACGGCGAGAGCGAGAGGCGGTGAGAGACGGAGAGAAAGAGGGAGAAAGAGAGAGAGAGCGATGGCAGTGAGACAGAGCGAGAGAGGGTGAGACAGAGCGAGAAAGTGAGAGAGGAGTGTATTTATTTGATTATTTCTAGATTATTAATTAATTTTGTTTTAGAATAAATTTAGATAATTAATATAACATTAATTGAAATTACTTAATATTAATAAAAGGAAAATACATGAGTTGAACATTAATTGAAATTACATAACATGCTGAATATCATATTAATTGAAATTACATAAAATGCGAAATTAAAGACATGGATGCTCATTTCATGCTTCAGAATGCATTGATTGAACATTTGTTGAATGAGTTTTCGTCTTCTAGAAATTAGATATTATGATGTTACTTATGATTTTTATTCAAGTAATTTAAATTATCTTTTTTGCAATTAATTTTAGTTTTTTCATTAAATATATTAGTATATTTAATTTAATTATATAAATAAATTAAAAATAAAAATATTATATTAATAAATTATAATTAAAGATATCATATAATTATATTTTAATTTAATTTATAAGAATATATAAAAAGAGAATATTATGGAATATTACTTTTTAGGGAAAAATATAGGAGCTAGAGACGAAACACTGTTTCCGCACAAAAATTAGGATTCGGGAACCATAAAATATGAGAATGCCCTAATTAAATACATATTTTGTATTAATTGACAAAACATCAGCTTCATTCTAGCTTTAAAAAGTGTAAAGAAATGACTCGAAGCACAAGATTCGACAACCGTAAGAGAGAGAATTCGAAAAAAAGCAATCTTAATTCCGGAAGAAAGAAAGAATGCAAACCAGTTTGAGAGAAGGGGTTTTGGTGAGAAGAAGGCGAGGGGCGGACACTTGTGCTGGGATCGGACCTGGTAATCTCTGAGTTGCTCCACGTAGCTAATAGCCCTAGAGAAGCTTTCTCATTGTTACTACGAATCTGCTTCGGCTCAAGACAAGGGAGACACGTTCAAGCTCCGTAGAATTGCACTGGCGCTGCAGTAGGGATGCAGCGGCAAAGAGAGGAGAGACCGCGCCGGTGAGGGATGCATCGGCGCCGGCGAGCGGCGAGATAGGCGGCGGAATTCTGACGGCGAGAGAGGAGACGAGAATTATGGGAGGGTTTCTGAATTGAAATTGGTGATTTTGGAATTTAAGAGCGTAAGAGTTTTAGTAGTATTAAATTTAAAGTTAATTAAAATAAGAAAGGGTATTATTAATTAAAATTTAAAGTAATATTATTTAATCATTATTATGATTGTATTAATTTCATAAAGATTTTTTATTTAAGTATTAAATTTTGAGATTAATTTAATTATTTTTAAATTATTTGTTAAAAAGTGTAATTATAAATCTTTAATTTAAATTATGATAAATTGTACTCCTCCGTCCCGCTATTACTGTCCCCTTTGGTTTTGGCATGGAGATTAAAATTTTTATTTAAGTGTGTATTTTATGAGTTTTAATTGTATTAAGAAATGAACACACTTTTCGAAAAGTGATTGGTGGAAGAAATTAGAATTTATCCAAATTTTTATAGGGCATAGTTGAGGCAATCGATTTTTTTTCTGTTATTTTTTCATATTGTATTTTAAGAAATAATCTTAAGTTTTCAAAAAGTTAAAAATCATAAATTTTCGAGTAGGGAGTGAAACGAAAATCGTATGAGAGGTAGATTTTTGGAGAGAAAAAGTATGATAATGTAGGGATGAGTATAAGTAGGAGGGTCCACTTTATTTTTTGTTTAAGAGTAGATTTTACTATTTTAGGAATGATGACAGTAATAGCAGGACAACCCGATTAAGAAAGTATGACAGTAATAGCGGGACAGATGGAGTATTATATAATTTTTTTAAATTATTTTAAAAAACATAATGAAACTTACAACTATTATACATATTTGAGTAAAGGACAATGGATAATCGACAGCAAATTTGAGTAAAAGAACAATAGATAATCGACAGCAGATGATGAATTTTGACGGAGGATTAAGTACTTAAAGTTAATGTATACAATAATATTAATATAAAAATTTAATGTATATATATTCCAAATATCTGAAATAAATACATACATATTAACATAACAAAATCCACACATAGCATTAGGCCCCTAATTGAGAGTGTAGAACACAAGCATACTAGTAATAATTTATACAATTATCCTAACTTAGTGGCTATTTACACAATTGTTTGTAAAAAAATTAGGTGATTTGATTTACGAGTTAATACGGGTATTCTTAGTTGAATAATTATTTATTATTATGAATAGATAAAAGTATATATTAGCGAAATAGATACGTTATTTCTCGTCTCAAGAGTTTTTTCGGCGGATTTATCCGTACAAACATAATAAATTTAATCAAAAAAATAAACTAATTATACTGACAGAATATTCCATCACTATGAGTAAAAAAATTACTGGCGGAATAATCCGTCAGTAAAACTTAATAAATTTAATAAAAATAATTAAACTAAATTTAATGACGTAATTTTCAGTCAGTAAAATCAGAATAATTTAATTCGAAATAATAAATTAAATTTACCGACGGGATTTTTCTTCGGTAAATCAACTACGGAAAAATCCGTCGGTAATGATGAAATATACAGTCCATCGGTATTCTCTCGGTAATAGCCGATCGGTGTTTTTATCCGTCAGTAATTCTAAGATTTCTTGTAGTGAACATCCGAATCAGATACATATATTGTGGTATTCAATGATTATGTCCAATCTCTAATCTTCAAACCAATTGACTCGCATGTTCCAAACTTGTCTTTGTAAGTAATTTCATGAATTCATTGGTATCAATATCACCAAATTTTTCGGATTCGATTTTGAAACAATATTCTTGTTCAAATTCATGAATGAAAAAAAAAGGAGTAATGTATGAGTGAAATGAAGAAAAGAGCAAAAAAAATTATATAAATTGATTGAAAAGAGAGAAAGATAAATTTGGAATAGTTGTCATGAAGATTATGAAATAAATTACGAGAGAGATGTATTTAGAACGACACTTATTTTTTATTAAATAATTGAAAAACTTAAACGAAATCTGCTAAAAATAGGAGGGAGTATATACTATACTGCACTCTTGCTCTACATGACCAATACTAATTCTCATTTTCTTAGCCAAACGATACTGACTTATGTGTAATAAGTTTTATTAGTTTTAATTATAATTTATGTAAATTTTCTTTTCAGATTCCTGTTTCAATAAATAAATTTTATAAATTTAGTAGACAGAGTGAGAATATGGATTTACTGAAAATCTTATATATATACATCCCTCGGAATGGCAAAAAGGACACTCCAAGAAAAATACAGCCGAACTGAAATAAATTAAGCCTACCATGATGGACAAACAATTACATATAGAGATGACCCAAAAAAATAACTCGAAAAGACTATCAAGTAAGTATATATGACGAAGAGGTCGTACATTTTAACTAGACGGGAAGTCAATGCAAAGGCGAACTAAGTAATCTCCAAGCCTATTTTCTTCCCTATAAATGTCTTGAAGCCAGAAGTCGGATGCATGTGCTCTACACATTACACTCCCCCTCGAGTCCGGGCCTGATTCGTTCCAAAGAAGGAACGATTTATTTTTCAAATATCCATTAGAAATCCAAAGGCTGGTATGAAGTGCTCGTTGCATGTCAACTACCAAATTTGAAATAATCCATTTTTAATTTTGTATCTCATTCAATAAATTATAAGCAAATTGGCCTAATAGTCTCCAATGGATCAATTCCGCCAAATTTTCATAATTGGAGACTAAAAGACAAAGAAAATTGTTGGGTGATGATTCCATCCTCAGCACTGTTTCACTCAGTGGGAAGTGATTCGGTCTTAGACACTGATCTTAAGCTCAGTAGCCTTGTGCTCTGCACTTGTCTAAAGATTTGAAGATCCCAAAACCCTATCTGAATGATGAACCATTCCCTTGTATCTGTTGTCTCTGAGGTTTCAGACTCAGTAGACACTCTGCTCTGGTCAAGGCGCTCAGTAGCTTATCTGCCTCAGCACCAGTACAGAAGACTCAGTGATCTTGGACTCGGCAGAGCGATATGCGAGAGAGTCGATCGGCCCGAACTCGGCGGGAGTAGTTCATCGAACTCGGAGCGATCTTCGATAGACTTATCTCAACAGTCTATCTCCCGAATACAAGGTCGGACTCGGCAACGGCGGATAGTCTTCGGGGATCTGTCGAGAATCTTTTGAAAAACAATCGGCATTGTCATGTACGAGGAAGAGAGAAGTCGGCTTGGTGCATGTCTCGAAGTCCGTCTTTGTCTCAACCACTCCATCCACCTCGACGAATGACAAGCATACACGTGTCTTCTCACCGCTAAAGGCTGCGATCAACCTTTTACCTAAAAAGGTGGGAAAGCACCGTTACCTACACCAAAAGAGCCGTTTGCTACCAAAAAAGAGAGAGAGAGAGGAAGATCGTCTCCAACGGATCTATTTCAATCTCTCGCTCCATAAATAGAGGGATCATTCAACAACGACGACGCGAAGAACACGAGAGAGCGCGAAAAGAGCGAATTCAAAAGAACAAAGTCTTAGCAAGAACTCGAAGAACAATCTCCGGCGAAAGACTACATTCTAGCTCATAGGGAATCAAGCTATACCGAGCATATAAAGCCTCTAGTATCCAAATCGACGTTACACGAACTCAAAGCTTACCTTCACCTGTTCGTCGATCTAGAAGCTACTCTCTCATATTCCCTATCCCTCTAACCCTAAGCTCAACCGTTCTTATCTATAGCTTAGACGAAGGAGTTCACATTTGAACCCAATCCTTATTGTATAAGGACTCCTTCACTGTTGGAGAAGTTTGTCAAACACTTTAAGTTTGATAGTGTTGTAAACTAAGACTTGGATCGGTATAAAAACCAAGACGCGGCTTTGCCCAGGTGTGCAAGGCGGCGAGACTAACTCGGGATAATAAATAGCCTCCCGATCATTCGGGACAGTGGACGTAGGATTTGAGCGATATCCGAACCACTTTAAAAATCCTGTGTCTCTTACTGCTTTCTTAACTGTTTCATTGGTTTTACTGTGCATACTGAACATCATATTTAAAATCGATTTAACTGTCTCAGCATTCTAAACTTCTTATCTACTGAACTGAGACTTGCATAAAACGTTTTTCTCATTAAAACTAATTTGGGCCTACACAATTCCGCACACTGAACTCTCACTGATCGATACTGAATTCTGACCTAGTCAGTTAGCAGATCTCAGCTGAGTCAGTACTCTTTTAGCCTTTAACACGATTGAAACGGTTATGCAGTGCCTGAACTATTTCAGTACGGCACCTTCCTGAATAGGACTGTTCGAGTTCGAAATTGAGAAATTTGGATTCAGGTGTATTCACCCCCCCCCTCCCCCTCTACACCTGACCGTACACTCGGGACCAACAATTGGTATCAGAGCAGGAGTTCTTTGACTCTTGTTATCTTTGAGACTGGTCTATTCGAACGGATCCGAGGGAAAGCGTTTTTCACTGCATATCACTCTACATTCATATGATTATTCTTCATGGCTGATATGTCAGGGATAAGGATGGTACCCATGTTCTCGGTGGAGAATTATGGAGTATGGCGAGTCAGAATGGAAGCTCATCTGACATCCCTCCATGACAGTATGACTGAAGTGCTTGAAGATGGAACTATCGTTCCTATGATTGATAGTGTCGTAACTTCGGGGACCAAGCTCAAGGAGGAGGAATGGTGGACCGGGAAGAAGATCCCCAAAGACGAAGTCTCTTCACTCCCGAAGAGAAGAAGCTTCACAATCTAGGCCGAGTCGCCGGGAATGCTATACTAACCACCCTTAGTGATTCTTATCTTGGCGGGGTTCGGGGAATGCAAGAGGCGCTAAAGAACTGCGGGATGCTCTTGCGCTGCGAGTCGAGGGACTCGGAAGATTAAAGCCCAACAAATTAGCGCTGGAACTCCAAAACCGGAAAGCTTGTCTCTCATGCCCGGGGACAAAATCAAAGATCTAAACGTCGATTTACCAATCGATGAATTCTATCAATGGGATGGGATAGACATTCGGCAGAACCGAGAGATGAATCGAAGATTCCGAGGGCACCGCCGGACGGACACTTGGACACCTTTTGCCACTTTATTGCGACATTCCGATTTAGATGTTGTGTCTCCTGACCATATCTTTTCGGAATTACGGGCGAAGGAGTATGAGTTCGACGGACCTCAAAGAAAGCTCGGAGCTGAAGGCGATACGAAGATTGACCATGCTTTCAAAGCTACGGTCGGGCACAGCATCTCCCGCTACGAGCAAGACGACGAGTAAGGCGAGCCTTCACTCACCGACCTACAAGAAGGAAGTCTAGCTCGGAAGTACGCTGGCGCTCCGCGGTGAAGTATCGGAAGGAGAAAGAAAGGCGTAGAAAAGCCCGACCAAAGCATACCGAGATACAAAAGGTAAGTCGGAATATACACCTAAACGCGCTCCCGATACTCAATCTTCCGAATGCGAAAGAAAGATGACTCGGCACCCTCGAGGGATAGTGCAACCAAAGAAGAAAAAGTCATCGCTTGTTACAACTGCAAGAAGCCGGGACATTATCAGTATGATTGTCCTGAACTCGGTAGTGCTGAACGCGCAGCACGTAAGGCAAGGAGAGAGAAATTCGCCCGAGAAAAGACAAGCTTATATTGCGGGCGAAATCTCGGACGACTCGAAGTCGACTCCTTTATGGATTCATCGACGATGAAGCGGCTTTCATGGCCTTAGAGCATGAAGCGGATGAATCGTTGAAAAGTGCATGATGGCGGGCGAAGAGGATGAGGTAAATTCTCATGAACCACTTAACTCCTCTTCACACCGCACACACGACACTATTTCGAGTGCGGATGAGAATTTGGACGTCGCGACCGCATACGAAGAACCGCTCGACGAACAAATTCGGATGAGTCTGCGGCTCAGCAAGACTCTTCGGGGAGTTGGATACCACGAAAGTAGAGAATCGGAGACTTTCTCGGGAAAGTCGGGTTGCTACGAGGCCGAAGGATTTGTGTTGAGACTCGGGGGAGGAGATAAACTCTCACGATGGCCAAGTCTCGGCATCAAGAAGATCGGATTTCGGTTTTGACCAATGACTTGACTCGAAAGATATCGAGCCGAGTCTGCTGAAGCAAAAAATGTCAAGACTTCGGGACCGAGCACGACACACCGAAGAAGAGTGATGATGTCCGGAGGAGCTCGATGACCGAGAGGTACATGTGTGCTTGAGAAGAAATTAGAGGCTATGCTAGCAAGCAATAAGCCAAAGCGGCTGCAAGGAAGGACTTGGATTCGGCCGGGGGAGCTTCCTCATACGCCCCTGATACACTCGGAAGTACGGCTTGCGATAGGTTTGTTCAAGGGGAGACTATAAACGCAAATATACTGAACCCCCTAGCAAAGAACAAACGAGAAGATGAAAGCACCTCATCCCACACATCGGCATTCGACAAGAAGATCGGTGCCAAGAAACCCTAGTTCGGTCGAGGGGGAACCAAAGAAATCAAAATTGGCGGATCAGTATGGACCTCCAAAGCGACACATCCGGCTCGGTATGGGTCATATTATTATGAACCTATAGTCGAAGAGGCTCCAAAGGTCGGAAGAAAAACAAAGCCACACGAAGGCTAAGATCGGCGATCCACGGCTCGGAAGATTAGGACTCCCGAACCTCGGAAGCCTCGAAGTCACCTATGACCGGTCCAGTGGTCGAGATATGTTGACTCCCAGTGGAAAGAAGATGTACGAAACCACCGGGGTTGTTAGACAGATTTGGGTTATGAAAACTAACATCTAAGGACCCAAAATCAAAAATAAAGGGTACTGAATATAATTACGTTTTGCGGGTGCGCGAGAGACCCATGGTATGTGGACAGCGGATGCTCAAGACATATGACATACCAAAGGAGTCTACTGAAGAATTATGTTACTGAAGATGGACCCAGAATCGAGTTTGGAGATAATGCCAAAGGCTATACCTGGAACACTCAGCATTGGAACTGCCAACGTTCCAAGAGTATCATATGTTGAAGGACTTCAGCATAATCTTCTCTCTGTTAGTCAATTTTGTGATAACTCAAATAGAGTAATATTTGACGCTGGTTTCTGTGATGTTATTGATAAATCCACAGGGAAAACAGTGTTATCAGGTTCGCGCAGAAAGAACATATATGTGGCTGACTGGAACTCAGCTGAACCTGAAGCTTGCTTATTGGCGAAGAATGACAACCGCACGGGGTGGCTATGGCACAGAAGACTCAGCCATCTCAACTTTAAGACGCTCAACAAGCTTGCAAGAGACACTCTAGCAAGGGGACTGCCGAATGAAGTATTCAGCAAAGACACTCAGTGTGAAGCATGTCTGAAGGGAAAGCAAACAAGGAATCAAAATCCAACAGTTCCATCTCCTTCCACTGATGGAATCCTTCAGCTGCTACATATGGATTTGTTCGGTCCAGTCTCCCCAGTGACGATCAGAGGCAGAAAATATGCATTAGTGGTCATAGATGACTACTCGCGCTACACATGGGTCATATTCATTGCCCAACAAGTCGACGTCAAAACAGAGTTACCAACGCTTCGAAAAAGCTCGGTGTCGAGAAGAACACCAAGATCGGAAAAATACGTTCAGACAGAGGAACTGAGTTCCTTAATTCCATGGTACGGGAGTTACGCAAAGCGAAGGAATAGAGCATGAGACTTCACCGCACACACACCTCGGCAGAATGGAGTTCTTTGAACGAAAGAACGAGAACTCTAAAAGAGGCGGCTAGGACTCTACTCGCAGACTCGGGACTCCCAACCAAATTCGGGCGAAGCAAACGGATACGCATGTTATACTCGAGAATAGATCTCTACCGACAAAGCGGACATAAGCGGACACCATATGAAATATGGAACGGCGAGAAGCCTTCTCTATCTTATTTCCATATTTTTGGTTGTTCATGCTTTATCCACAATAATGGGAAAGATCGGTGAAGACTTTTGATAGCAAGTCGGATCGGGGAGTATTCCTAGGATACTCTCGGGTCAGCAAAGCTTTCAGAGTATTCAACTATCGGACTCTTTGCGTGGAGGAAAGCCCTCATGTTATTTTTAACGAGTTTGCTGCGAAGACAGGAGCAATAACTCAAATTCGAATCGAGGACATCGGAAGCGGCCTACGGGATCTAAGCTTAAAAGACAAATCTGAAAAGATACAGCTATGTTGGGATGATGATTCAGACGAAGAAACTGAAGACAAATCTACTGAATCTCAACCCGCTGAGCAAGTAGCTGAACAGATTGATTCTCCCGAACAGAATCAATCCCAGGTAACTCAGGTTGATGAGGAAACCGTAGAGGTAACTGAGACCACTACTGAGAATAACAACTCAGGGGGAACATCTAGTAATGTTCCTGAGCTGAATTCCCCTGAACCTGGTGACTTAGTAGATCATACTTTTGTTACTGAATTACTTCAATCTCAGAATAGTACAACTGAAATGCCTAACTCACCTACTATCTGTGTTGAACAAGTTTCAGATGAAGAGTTGAAACATCGTAGATCGTGGCTCGATGCTCACACTGCTGATTTAATCATTGGAGATCCTTCAAGCAAATGTCAAGACAAGATCCAGTTACGTCAAGGAGAAAGCGCATTATTTTCCCGCTTCTTGTCTCTCGAAGAGCCTCGGACCATTGAGGATGCCTGAAAGATGCCGATCTGGATCATTGATATGCGGGGAGGAGCCGAATCGGTTCACGAGAAACGAAGTATGGGAGCTTGTAGACGGACCCGGCATCAACATGTTATTGGAACTAAATGGGTCTTCAAAAACAAGCGAGATGAAAACAACGTTATAGTAAGGAACAAAGCAAGACTCATGGCTAAAGGCTACCGTCAAGCCGAAGGGATAGATTTCGATGAGACGTTCGCTCCGGTTGCAAGATTGGAGGCAATCGGACTATTCCTAGCCTACGCAACACATCAAAGATTCGGAGTTTATCAAATGGATGTGAAGTCTGCGTTCCTGAACGGCGTGCTTTGAAAGAAGAAGTCTATGTGGAACAACCGCCCGGGTTTCGAGAGGGGACATCAAGTATATAGACTCGAGAAAGGCTGCGTACGGGTTAAAACAAGCACCCGGGGGCTTGGTACGATACCCCGTCCGAGTTTCTTCTTCGAAAGGTTTTCGAAGGGGCATGTAGATCGCACGTTGTTCGGCATTCGGCGGAAGACGACCTATTACTCGTGCGAGATCTATGTGGATGACATTATCTTCGGTTCGAAGAATGTCATTATGTGTCAGCAGTTTGAAAGAATGATGAAGGACAAGTTCGAGATGTCGATGATGGGAGAAATGAACTACTTCCTTGGTTTTCAAGTCAAGCAATCTGACAAAGGAACGTTCATCAATCAAAGCAAAATCCCTTGAGACCTCATCAAAAGATTCGGCGGCACATCCCGGCAAACCTATCAAGATCCCGATGAACACGAATATGAAAATCGATCTTGATAAGGAGGGAGTATCAGTAGATCAAACTCAATACCGTGCTATAATTGGTTCATTATTATATCTAACAGATACTCGTCCTGACATAACTTATGATGTAGGTGTATGCGCTCGATTTCAGGCGAATCCGAAGCAGAGCCATCTGGACTCAGCAAAGAAGATTCTTCGCTACCTCAGAAGCACACCCAACATAGGTTTATGGTATCCAGCTGATGATAATATTGAACTAACAGGTTATTCTGATGCTGACTATGCAGGATGTAGAATCGACCAGAAAATCAACTTCGGGAACATGTCGGTTCCTTGGCGGCAAAGTCGATCTCATGGTTTTCAAAGAAACAGCACTCAGTAGCCACGTCAACTACTGAAGCTGAATACATGGCTGCTGGAAGTTGTTGCGCCCAGATCCTGTGGCTGAGACAGCAGCTGAGAGACTATGACGCCATTCAGAATGAAGTGCCGATTTTCTACGACAGTACCAGTGCTATTGCAATCACTCAGAACCCTGTACTTCACACGAGATGCAAGCAGTGGACATCAGACATCACTTCATTCGTGACCATGTCGAGAAAAAGGATATCAGAATGGAAAAGATCCATACTGACAAACAAAGGGCTAATATACTGACCAAGCCTCTAGCTGAATCCAGATTCAGAGAACTTTCAGTAGAGCTAGGTCTGCTGGACCCTACTGACCCCAGTCAGTAATAAGGTTTCAGGAGAGGAACATTCCAGTGAGGGGGAATGATCACTCTCAGTACTGAGTAAGTTCAGTTCGTAGAGATTCAGAAAACCATCTACACGAGGTATCGGTGACTACTATGTTCGGTGACGTGGTTTGCGTATCTCTACTCTATAGTATCTAATGCAACAATGATAAGCATTTATTATGGAGATTCAGGCATGATTTAAATATCTCTTAGTTTGTCATTTATTGATAACGATTACATTTAATACACGACATTCTATGCACAACTTTGCTTGAACTCTGTGCGCATTAAATACATGTCTTATCATAGTTACTCTTTAGGCATGTTTACAACTTGCATTGACTTAGACGGCTTTTGTGATCATTACCTTTTATAATATTGAATCTTAACCGTCCATCTCATAAAGTAGGTTTAAACTCAGCCTTAGATCGATAACTGTTCATCTTCTAGATATGTACATATTTCGATCAAATCTTAAGAACCGCCATATTCGCACTTAACATTTCGATCATATCTTACCTCCGAAAAATCCGAGAATACCTTTGTGCAAAAACCTTCATTTGCTTACTTTCACCTCGATCAAATTCTCGGTATGCCTACATGAAGTTACTTATGTGTTGATCATTATTGATTAGTATCATATATAAAATTGTTTTATTTAAAAATCGAATCGATAACAACTTCGTGTAACAGTACAATGGCGGAAACCAATATCTCTATGATATCTCCGGCGGATATGCGAGAACATTCTCGGAGAAGGATCGCGTGTGGTTTGAACCCACCATGGATTTCTATTCATGCGATCCGGAGTACATGGACGATATATTCTCGGCTGCGCGAGTCGGGCCGGAGAAATTTCTGTCCAGGAGGCCTTCGTTCTTCCTCCCGGAGACGGGTTGCGAGAGCTGTACTTGAATTCGGACGCAGGTGTGCGGAGACATAGTGGCGAGATTTGTTGCCCATTCTATCCAAAACGCCACTACGGAGTGAAGCGGATGTCCATCAAGGATGCTTTGAAGCGGAGCTTTGATCTGCCCTCCGAAGGGATCAGTACAGTCGGGTACAGAGACGACCGAGTTGATGAATATCTTACCGTCTTACGTGGAAAGCCCACTACTTTCAGAGCTGCTTTTCCGAAGAACAGCATGTTGCCTCAGTTCAGGGCACTTGCTTATATAGTGACGCAACTACTGACAAGTCAAGCAGGGTCGTTTGACCAGGTGTCGAGGCCTAAGATTCAGATGATGATGGCCATATACGATCGAGCCCAGATTAATTGGACGGAGTTCTTTCTCCGAGAATTCATGGCTCAGGCTGCTAAGTTCGACAAGGCATCGAACATGCTGAGCGCAAAGGGCAAATTGCTCGTATGGACTCAAACCGTCCATCATGATCGAGGATTTATGTGGATTCGAGCCTATCACCTACGGTGACAAGGAGTACTTCAATGTGAAGAAGGTCGAGATTTCACAACAAGACAAGCCAGCCGCTTCGACAGATAGGGTCGAGGCCCCTCGGCGGTCTCTCCGCAATCAAAGCCTCAGCGGAGCTACGCCTACAAAGAAAAGAACCCCTCCCGCTAAAACTCCTAAGGCACCGGCAAAGAAACCGAAGAAAGCCGTTGAGGTGCCGGCCTCCGAGGAGGTTCCCGAAGTGCCGCCGAACGAGGCTCCCGAGAGGACTACTCGGCCCTGCACTGGTTGATGAGTCCGAGTCTTTCGAGAAGACTCGGTCGGTGGAGAAGATCGTCTCCACCGAAAGGGACCAAGGGGATGCTTCGAAGCTCGGAGCGCGAGATATTCGGCGCCTAGACAACGCCCCCTTTTCGTCCCTCCACTCGGCTCGGTCCCTCCAACCGAAGAGCGAGACTTCACACATAGACTTGGAGTCCGGAGGCGCATCCGAAGGTGAATCAATCGGGATGGAAGCTTCAATGATCTTATCTTCAGCCTCCCGTGAGATCCTTCAACAGATACCGGAGCTTGCTGATCATTCAGACTTGATGATCATTGCCAAATCAGCAAGGCTCCACATGCTTCTTCGCTTTCAGGAGTGGCCGCATCTACTTCGCCTTGTTCTCCACTACTCCTGTCAGCAACTCCATGAAGAAGAGATGAAGTTGAGGCAGCAAATAGGCTACTCAGAGCCTGCTGACCTTAGCACCATGGAGAATCTGAGGGCCGCTATGCTTGCAATGATACATGACAAATAAACAGAAGGCTCAGCACCCTCAGATGGGTCAGATCATGACGACCAGGACCCACCCAAGGATTCAGGCCCTGGACAACCCGATAAGGGATCACTCCGAGGACAAGGATACACATCTGCTGAAATTCCCGATATTCCTCTCGGTATCCTTGGTCCTGAGAAGTCCAAGGCTGGTGCTTCGTCCTCAGCAGAGCCCGCTCAGCTCTTGCTGCAGTCGACTTTCGAAGCAGCGCCCAGCCAGACCGCAAAGAGATCTCGATCAGTGGCAAAAGCCTTAACTGCTCAAGGGATCAAAAATCGAGATCTTGCGAAGGCTATCCATAGGACATGGAAGCCTTTGCTCAAGCCACGACTAAAGAACTTCGGGGGTGAAGTCTTACGTCTCCTCATCGGCCGCCCACGATGTTTCGCGCTTATTTCGAAGCGTTGGCTCGACAGCAAGTCCAATTCAAAGCTCAGCTCAAGATCTTTTAGGAGAGCCAAGCCAAGCTACTTGATGAATTTTTGGCTTCTAAACTGGCTCATATTGACGCTATCACTGAACAATCCGAGGCCACTGAACAAAGACTTGAGAATATCCAACTGGCCTTGGAAGACAAGATCTCTGAGAAGCTGAATGATGTAAAGGCTGCAGCTGAACTCTCTTACAAGCAATTTGATGAAGTTCTAACTTTTGAGAGGAACGAGCTGCATGAGGCTCTGACAGACATCCACAATCAAATTCATTCGCTGTCAACCTCCTTCAACAGCCTTCAGAACACAATACTTATCCCTACCCCGGCTGCAATTGATGATGCCAAAAAGGGAAAGTAGAAGAGGGAAGAGTATTGAGCCGACCAAAGGCAAGAAACAGAGCACTGAGAAGCTGACCCCCACCAAAAGTCCAAAATCTAAGGGGGAAGCTACACTGAAGTCATCCCAGACTCAGACTCAGACTCAAGGTGAGGGCCAGGGTGTCCCAGCTGCGAGCATAGCTGCGACCGGCCCAAGTGGCTCAGGACCCCATGCTACTCATGCAACCCAGACTCCTACTAATATCATCAAGGAGGTTGCAGAGTACGCTGAACAGGAAGAGGACTCAGATGATGATGAAGTTCCTCTACCTCCACCTGTTTAAGGCAAAGGTAAGAAAATTCGGAAACTCCCGACCCCTCCAGCAAAGAAACCCAAGAGATACATCTCAGCTGAGGAGGAGGCTCAGATTGCCGCTGATGAGAAGCTGGCAAGGGAGATCGCCGATGCTGAAGCTGCCAACAAACCAAAGTCTAAGCCGGCTAAAGGAAAGACTAAGGCACCAGCACGCGGTGGAAAGAAGAAAGCGCCTGCTAGGTTGCCTCCCAGAAAACTCATAACCGAGGATGATGAAGATAGGGAGATGCAACAACAACAGCAAAAAGGCACTCAGCAGCAAGGTACGTCCAAAACCAAATCCAGTACCTCTGCTGACTCTGAACAAGCTCCTCAGAAGTCTCAAGAGCAAGATGCAGAAATTGAAGAAATCTTCGCTCAGATGGATAGATATCTCTACAGAGGAGAGGAAGCTAGACAGATAGAAGGCCGCCGAGCAGAGGATACATTTGGCAGACCTTGAAGCACTCAGGAAGCGTATTGAACAAGAGGCCAGGCTGAGAGTTCCTTCGAAAGCTGACATTCCTTATCGATACGAAGGTTTATCGATACAGAAGGTTCAGGAAGCCAAACGATCCGAAAACACATAGATGGCCGAGATCAGACGAATGGATGCCTATTCAGTTCAAATCAGAGATGGGAATCGGCCAAGATTGAGTTTATCAAGAGAAATTATTTACGGAGATTACGGCTTCGAAATGTCTAAGGGCGATGCCTATGTCGAGTGGATGACCATTATGCGAACCTGATCTTTACCCATATATGCACAGAGCAGTAACTGAAGGGGTAGTAGTCAGTGTTCCTGAAGCAAGAATCATTCCTCCACCCAGAAGACAAGACGACTCAGTACATCTCGGAATGATTGAACAAGAAGTGAAGAATGCTGCGTTGAACAGAGGTCTAAAACAAGATGATCCAGCAGACTTCGCCGAATACCTGAAGCTAAGGAAGAACACGTTCAGACTGTATGGAGTCCCACTGCCTGAAGATCAATCCCAAGGTTTCATGAATAGGATTCAGCAGTTTAAGGGTTCTCCTTCTTAGTTCTCCTTTTAGCTTAGCAAGATTTGTAATGTCATTGACCCGTTTATCATATATATACAAATCTTCTTTTGGCTCGACAACTACTTGTTGTCTAAATAGCCATGTTTGCTTTATGCTTTAACACTCGAGAATCACGAAGTGATTCTTGACACACACACTGTTTATTTACTTGTCAGTTTTTGCTCGGTTAGATCTCTGATAGACTAGACTTTCGTAGAGTTATTATTTCTCTTAAGGAGAAATTGTTGCATGGGGGAAATTATTGTAAAGGGGGAAATTGTTCTGCCCTGTCTCCCTCGGTAGTCTAGCACTTACCGCACAACTCCACCGATCCTACTTGTAATATTTGTAAGGAGCTCTGTTTTACGAGTAAGTTAGTGTTTAGCATAGTAGATAGGACATAGATGATAGGTTTTGGCATCATCAAATAGGGGGAAATTGTTGGGTGATGATTCCATCCTCGGCCTTTGTTTCACTCAGTGGGAAGTGATTCGGTCTTAGACACTGATCTTAAGCTCAGTAGCCTTGTGCTCTGCACTTGTCTAAAGATTTGAAGATCCCAAAACCCTATCTGAATGATGAACCATTCCCTTGTATCTGTTGTCTCTGAGGTTTCGGACTCGGTAGACACTCTGCTCCGGTCAAGGCGCTCGGCAGCTTATACGCCTCGGCACCGGTACATGAAGACTCGGTGATCTTGGACTCGGCGGGAGCGATATGCGAGAGAGTCGGTCGAACCCGAACTCCGGCGAGAGTAGTTCATCGAACTCGGAGGCTGATCTTCGAGACTTATCTCAACGGATCTATCTACCGAATACAAGGTCGGACTCAGCAACGGCGGATAGTCTTCGGGGCTGTCGAGAATCTTTTGAAAAACAATCAGCATTGTCGTATGTACGAGGAAGAGAGAAGTCGGCTTGATGCGTCTCGAAGTCTCGTCTTGTCTCAACCACTCCATCCACCTCGACGAATGACAAGCATACATGTGTCTTCTCACCTGTTAAAGCTGCAGTCAACCTTTTACCTAAAAAGGTGGGAAAGCACTGTTACCTACACCAAAAGAGCCGTTTGCTACCAAAAAGAGAGAGAGAGAAGAAGATCATCTCCAACGGATCTATTTCAATCTCTGCTCTATAAATAGAGGGATCATTCAACAACGACGACGCGAAGAACACGAGAGAGCGCGAAAAAGAGCGAATTCAAAAGAACAAAGTCTTAGCAAGAACTCTAAGAACAATCTCCGGCGAAAGACTACATTCTAGCTCATAGGGAATCAAGCTATACCGATATATAAAGCCTCTAGTATCCAAATCGACGTTACACGAACTCAAAACTTACCTTCAGCTGTTCGTCGATCTAGAAGCTACTCTCTCATATTCCCTATCCCTCTAACCCTAAGCTCAACCGTTCTTATCTATAGCTTAGACGAAGGAGTTCACATTTGAACCCAATCCTTATTGTATAAGGACTCCTTCACTGTTGGAGAAGTTTGTCAAACACTTTAAGTTTGATAGTGTTGTAAACTAAGACTTGGATCAGTATAAAAACCAAGACGCGGCTTTGCCCAGTGTGCAAGGTGACTGAGACTAACTCAGGATAATAAATAGTCTCCTGATCATTCGGGACAGTGGACGTAGGATTTGAGCGATATCCGAACCACTTTAAAAATCTTGTGTCTCTTACTGCTTTCTTAACTGTTTCATTGGTTTTACTGTGCATACTGAACATCATATTTAAAATCGATGTAACTGTCTCAGCATTCTGAACTTCTTATCTACTGAACTGAGACTTGCATAAAACGTTTTCCTCATTAAAACTGATTTGGGCCTACACAATTCCGCACACTGAACTCTCATTGATCGATACTGAATTCTGACCTAGTCAGTTAGCAGATCTCAGCTGAGTCAGTACTCCTTTAGCCTTTAACACGATTCAGAACAGTTGTCTGGTCTGCTGAACTATTTCAATACGGCACCTTCCTGAATAGGACTGTTCGAGTTCGAAATTGAGAAATTTGGATTCAGGTGTATTCACCCCCCCCCCCTCTACACCTGACCGTACACTCGGGACCAACAAAAATAAATTAAGGATCAATTTAATGAAAAATATAAAGATTGGGGACTATTTGAATCAATTTATCTAAATTATACTACTATTTTTCTATAAAGCTACAAGACTTTCCAAATTTAAATATGTCACCATATTGTAGAAATTTGAAATTCAAATTCCTGGTAGAAAAGTGAAAATAATGATGGAATATATTTGTCCCGAACTGAAAATCATATTATTTCTTAATTTAAGTACAACTAAAGACTGTATATCCATAAGGATTGATGATAAAATTACTTCAGGTATTCATATATGTAGTGTAAAAGGAAAGGAAATGGTATCAGATAACTTCTATCTATTCAATGGATAAACACTAAAATATCAGTTATGATTTATATATCCCAAGAATATATTGTCAAAAGTGTCGAAACTTTATTGTCAAAAGTGTCGAAACTTTACAATCAAAACCCTAGCTAATTAAATTTATTGTTAACTAATAGTAACTTATAATTAATGTTTATTAACTAACAACCGAGACACGAGAATTAGAGATTTTATTAAGAAATAATCAAAATCTTAATTTTAATTACTATTGACTAAAATCTGAAACTAATAAATTATAAATCTTGATTAGGTAAATTATTGAACCGTTATATATTAAAGATTTTAAACTAAAAAACAATCTCCATAAGATTGGCATAATCTTGTGAAGTTTCCCAATATACCGACTCGGTTTATAATTGCGATCTTACAACATATCCCTCAAACTTGCTTAGAAAGTAAAAACATATATTTTCTCTCTCTCTCTATGTTGTTGCTCTAATCCATCGAACGAGATACTTACCATTCATTGCAATATAATTGTGATGGAAATTTGCCAGAACAATCACGATGCCTTCAGCCGTCTCCACAAACCGAAATTGGATTATCGAAGAATTTTCGGCAGAAGAAGATTCGCGCGCAGAACCGAGCCGAAAGGTGATATTAAAGTGAAGAAATCGCCACGAAACGAGGAAAAGAAGAGGAAGCCGGAGTCCCATTCTTCCGGAAGTGATGGTTTGAAGAAGGGCAGAATTTCTGAATATTTTGAATATAGTCTGAGGGTTGATGGGTATGAGGATTTGGGTGCGATTAGTAAAGGCTCTTTTGGAGTAGTCTACAGAGTTCGAGATGACAAAACCGGAGAAATATTGGCTGTGAAGGAGGAGTTTGATGGCTTATGTCCCACGACATTGATGGAAATCGATCTCCTTAAATCCCTCGGCCACCATCCCTCCATTGTCGAATTCAAGAGAGTGGTGGCCAGAGGCGGACATAAGGGGGTGCGTGGGGTACCACCGCACCCCCCAATTTGTTGGTTGATCTCAATATTAGTATCTATATTTATATCTAAATAATCAATTGCACCCCCAAATATTAGTATTTATATTCATTTACCAAATATTAATAGGCCCAAACACAACCACTTGGTCCACTTCGTGTATATTTTTTATGGAATGGGCTATAATTTTATTAAAATGTATAATTTAACAATAGGCCTAAACACAACCACTTTACTCTTCTTCTTCTACATACTAAGAGAGTAAGACTGTAAGAGTACAGAACAGACGTTACGTAAACATACACAGATACACAAGCTACAACAGTGAGAAAGAGAAATAGAGATCTTCGACTTCGACTTCGTGTTCGTCGCCGACGGGCTGACGGCTCACGGCTGGCATATTGGATATTCATCATATTCTCTTTCTTCTTGTCTCCTGCAGCAGTCAGCAGGTAAACTCAAACTCAACTCAACCCTAGTTTCAGTTTTTCTTTTAATTTCGAGATCTTCGATGTTTGGTTTAATTTTCTGTATTTTTTGGCAAATTCTTCTCATGAATCCATGAATTTTGGTTTAATTTTATATTTTTTGAGAGGCAATTTTGTATTTCTTGATCTGTTTTAGATATGAAAAAAATTGATTCCTATTTTAAGACCAAAAGCAGTCAAGATGCAAGTTCTTCCATACTCGATGTTGAAAGTGAAGTTATTCATGAAAGAGAAGTTAGAGATGATGATTCGCCTCCACTAAAAATTCCAAGAATTGAGGAAGAAGAAAATCCATCTCAGTTTGAAAGAGGTTATGAAAGAGATCCGGGAAAGCGGAAAATGATTTTTAGGAATGGAATGGTTTACAAGCTCTTTTTAGGAAGGAGTGTCCACATGCTTACTACGTTCATTGCTTTGCTCATCGGTTACAATTGATATTAGTAGCAGCAGCAAAAAGCATCATTCCGATTGAAAACTTCTTTTCAATCGTGAATCTAATTACAAATGCAGTTGATTCATCTTCCAAACGCCATGACCAGCTGCAAATTGCTCAAGCTATCCGAATAGTCGAAGAAATCAATGATCTTGAAACGGGAAAAAGAAATCATCAAATCAGAAACATAACACGCCCCGGTGATACGAGATGGGGCTCTCATTTGAGGTCACTTTATAACTTACTTGAATTATTTGACTCTGTTCTAATAGTGTTAAGTGAGATTATAAATGATGATTGTGTTCTTTCTTCAAGAGCTGCTGCTGATGGTGCTTATGAAGCTATGATGTCATTTGATTTTGTATTAATCTTGCATTTTATGATAGAGTTGTTGGGAAAGACTGATGGGCTTTGTGAATTGCTACAACGCAAAAATCAAGATATTCTTAATGCGATGGATGCAGTAGTAAATACAAGAGAGGTCATCCAAAACTTCAGAGAAAATGGATGGGATAAGTTATATGAAAAGGTAAAGATTTTTTGTACGAAGAAGGATATTGATATTCCGGATTTGAGTAGTGTTAGAAAATCAAATAAATGTCGAAAGAGAAAGGAAAATCATGTCACACTTGAGCATTATTACAGGATTGATATATTTACTGGAACTATAGACTGCATCTTACAAGAGATGGAAACACGATTTAATGAAAATTTAGTGGAGCTGCTTAAGTTAAGCTCAGCTTTAGATTCTAGAGGTGGCTTCAAGCTATTTAGCATTGCTGATCTTACGAAGTTGGTTGAGAAATTCTATCCATCAGATTTCACAAGTCAAGAGAAGCTCCATCTTCCGTTTCAATTAGAGACTTTTGAAGTTGACATTCGGAATAATTCTCGATTGAAGCAAGTCTCTACACTTTCTCAATTATGTCAAGTATTGTCAGAGACTGAAAAGCCAGCTCAGTACTATCTTGTAGACTGGTTGGTTTCTTTTATTAATTTATCTTTTGTTTATGATACTTTTGTTAAATTTCAAAAAGTATTGATGTTATCCTTTTCTTTTCTTACAGGTTGATTCAACTTATTTTGACTCTTCCAGTTTCAACCGCAACATCTGAACGTGCATTTTCTAAAATGAAACTCATAAAGACAAGACTGAGGAATAAAATGGAAGATGATTTTCTTCTCGGTTCCATGATAATCAATATTGAGGAAGAAATTGCTGAAAGTTTTGATATAGACTCAATTATTGATGAATTTAATATCATGAGAAAACGTAGATCACAATTTAAAATGCCTAAGAACACGTCATAGTTCATGTGGTTTTGTGTTGCCTAGATACTTTTTCTTATGTTTGTCATCTTTATAAATAATATAGTTTCATTAATGTAAGATGTACTTGTTTTTTAGTATTATGATATGAATATGATTTCATTTTTGGAATTTTTGGAAGCTTATATATGTTCATCGGAAATATCGCACCCCCCACTCCATGATCCTGCGTCGGCCCCTGGTGGTGGCGGATGAATACGCCGGCGTTTACGTGGTTATGGAGTATATGGAGTTTGATCTAAAAAGATATATAGCTTTCAAGAAAGAGGGTTTGGGCATTCGTGAAGTGAAGCGGTTGATGAAGCAGTTGTTGGAGGGTGTGAAGTTCTTACACGAGAATGGGGTGATGCACAGAGACCTTAAGCCTTCAAACCTTCTTGTAAACAAGGAGGGTGAGTTGAAGATATGCGATTTCGGACTCTCTACTCGCACACTGGATTCAGATTCATCTCGTGTTGGGACGCTGTGGTACCGAGCTCCGGAGCAACTTCTCGGAGTCAAGAAGATGCATTGGGGTGCGGTTGATATGTGGGCAGTTGGATGTATAATGGCGGAATTGGTGTTGAAGGTGTTGTTTGCAGAAGCGTCGGAATCCGATCGATCAGTTTATTGAAATATCAAGGATTCTTGGGACCCCAGATGAGGATCAGCCTTGTTACTTGCTCCTAAAAGCGTGTGAATCTGCAGAGTCGAAGCTTACAGAAGATGGATTCCATCTACTGAAGAGATTATTGAGTTATGATCCGGATGAGAGGATCACATCAGAAGAGGCTCTGAATCATGTTTGGTTCGAGGAATTGAACTCATAGTTTTGTTCATGTTATGTAATGGTATTGGTACTTGGAAATTTGTATTCAACAACATTCTTTTGTCTATAAACAAGCATTCAAATAAACATGCATGAGAAATCAAATAGCACTTTATACAGCAAGAAATATTTTACCTTGTTGATGTATTTCCCCATCAAGTTAGTGCAACAAATATTCATTAGAGTGCAACCAATTAAGTATAACACACTAAGTAGAGAGGAGGTGGAAGAAGCAAAGCAAAGCCTACAAGAAGCGTCTCTTTATTTTTCCATCAAAAGGCCAAAACAGAGCTTCAACAGCTAAAGATTCACGATTCAGATCCAAACGGACAACCTAAGAAGAGGCATGTCACATTTGCAGATCCTTCGTGTGTTGAACAAGTTGTCTTAATTAGTACTGCACTATCGAACAAGATGAAAAGCAGTTGCTCTAGATTATTGAAGTCTAACTACAATACTTGTTATATCTAATGAAAAGTGTGATGTTAATTAGCCACAATTTTCTAGTTAAGGTCATTTTGAAAGCTTTTCAATTTTGTTATTGTTGTGTATTGTCATATTTGTTCAAATGAGAATTACAGAGTTTTTGGTCAATAACACTTTCAAAAAAAATGGATCACATGTGTCACGTGTCGAACACCCTTTAGAAGTAATTAAGAGTGTATATATGTGTAACATCGAAGAACCTCAGGGAGTATACATGATGTACTTCTCCTAAATTAATATAATTAAGTTATTAACCATTCTCGCAATTTTCAAACCTCATTACATACTTATACTATTGTTGCAAATATTCTACAACTTATCAAGGTGATTTTCTTCATAAGCATAATATTTTTGCAAATAGGCCGAGGCTTTTTCAGTAGATATTTTTAATGAAATAGTTCTTGTTTGTTATCAAATATCAATGAAGTGAAAGTTGAGTGAGATGCTATGCAGTTGGTTATGGCAACATTAGACAACTAAATAGATTAAAATATATGATTAGGCTTAAAATATTAAACAATGAAAAAGAGTTATTGGTCCAAAGCACCTGAGTTTCTCATTATATTTTGATCAAATATATCAATTCTCGATCAGATGATTGTAGACTCATCGGAGATAATATGTAGCACTAAAATAAATTAATTAGTAGTACATGCTTCCCGCGAAGAAATATTGAAGAACTCGATGCATTCCGCAATGGCTTCATTGTAGTGTGAATTGGAAGAGTAATAGTGCGAGCTGCATGAAGTCTTGGGCGGCTCAGCTGCCCCATCGCACGACCTCCGCCTCGGCGCCGCCGCAGCAGATGAGCGGCTTCTCACCGAGACTGCAGGGAAGATGAAGCCCCTTATCATCTTGCGGAAACGGCCCAAGATTTTCATTTTGTGAAATATAATGAAATCTTGATCGATGCTGATCCAAAATGGGAAACTCTCCTATTTATTGTGAATGATTTCCATCGGTTATCGTTTCTGTCTATGGTTGATAATATTTGTTTTTGGGGAAAAAAGGAAATAGTTGTTTCCATAATTTATGTGACATAGGACCATTGATGCTTATTTAGATGAAAAGTAGTCTCAGCATGTGATCACATCATTTTGCATGCACTTTTTGATTAAATGAGTATAGGGTTAGTATTAAACTATGTGTTAAGATTAGTCATTAAAAATTATAAATTCCCCAATTCACAATGTACATGCACCAACATCATAATTCATACATATTATTTACATATGTATATATATGGGTGTCATATGAGAAGAACACTATTGATGAGAACTAGGAACCAATCTCATCCATTGATTTGAACAACCAACGTTCAAATCTGAATTTGGAGCTCAAAATCTCGTTTTGCATATTCTTTATATATTTTATGCATAAGGGCAAAAGTATAAAGTTGCTAGATTTCATGTATAGCGGAAGGAAAAAGTATGCATAGCGTATGGATAAAATATGCATAAGTTCGTAGGTCTCACCTTTATATGTGATTTGCATTATATATATATATATATATATATATAAGCAATGGTGAGTCCAAATATAATTTGCTATGTTAAATGTAGAATACACAATTCAAACTCGAACATTATGTGAATGTTGAGTGAGATAGGACCATTGATGCTTATTTAGATGAAAAGTAGTTCAAGTGAATAATATTTTTTCATGTATTTTCTATATAATTAAAAGAATATTTAAACAATGCATGCCTCTATTGGCTCCCTCGCTCCATGTAAGATATAACATATATCTAACATTTAAAATTGGGTGTAAATGAGGGGATTATGAGGTAAATAAAATAAGTGAGAATATATAAAACTAATCTTTTAGAGAAGTGCATGCGTTTCTCACTACATTTATAAGAGTATACATTTATGTCCAGTAGAGTATAATTGTCCAAAAATACAAAAACCGGTTAAAAACAAATAATCTAATAACAATTGACCGTAAAACTTAAAATGGAATGTATAAAGTTATTTAGATGAGTGTGTAAATTTGTGGCATTAGGGATAGATCATGTGGGAAGGCTGCTTAAAATAAGAAAAAAGAAGCAATATGACATTTTATCATTGGATGATTTGGATTGAATAAGCTCTGTATTATTCGTTATACATATTCATTATATGTTTTACGCATAAGAGCAAAATTGTAAATGTTACGTGATTTATGCATAAAAAGATAAACTTTAGCACAAAAAATATAAGAAATGCATACTTCATATACAACTATGTCTTCCCACCATATTCTTACACTAATACTACAATTATAATATAAGTTTATTACTATCAGTTTTATAGAATGCCAAAAATATCAAAATAAGCCCACTTAACTATTACTTATTCGTACGGTTTAGTAAGCCCAACTAAGATATAATTTTTCAAAATTGAAAAATTGGTTAGAAAATTATAGTTCTTTGAAAGCACTTATAAAACTTATTTAGCTTTATATTTCTCCTAAAACTTATCTATTTATCCAAATAGGCTAATTTTGCCATTCTCGCATAAATAAAAAAAAAATGAAATGATAAAAGGCTAGATATTTAGCAGGCAGTGGAAATACTACTACTCTTAAAAAATCCATGGTTGTTACAAAATTACTTCACTTTGAAGGTGAGCTTTTTACATCATTTGATTGCCTATGAAGGAACTGGATAAGATTTTACACTAAAAAAGTTGAATCACAATAACTTCTAGAATACAATATTCAAAAGGATCTTACATGACAAAATTTCAACAATCAACAAATGCATCATACAGCCACTAAATAGAATCCTTAAAACTTAGCAACAGCAGGGATCGGTCTACTTCTGTCTCTAGTAGAATTTCACTTTCAATGTCGTAACCAAAGAAAATGGTGCTTCATTTAAAGAAACACATGTAATGAAAGAAGAATCAGACAGAAAATGCAGCTGAAGAAATCACCAACTACTAAGTGGGTGTTTGGAATAACTTTTTGTAAGTTGTTTTAGCTTTAAACTGGTGTGGGAGTGTTTGGAACTCCCAGCTTAAAATTGAGATTATCTAAAATTGGATCGAAAATAGAGAATCAGCTGAAGCTGCTCCACCCCAGCTTCTAGCTTTCAGCTTATAACTTATGTTTTTTTCGGACCAAACTACCCCTAATAATTTTATCTAATTCCAGAACTATCTCTAACCCTAATACTTTGTGAGAATACATTTTTATCACATCCGCCGCATCTCTTCTCTTCTCTCTCTCAATTCTTCATAAAATTTATGGAGAATTTTTGATGCATTTTGTTTGTATGATGAATTTATACAAATAAATAATATTTAACATATAATTGTATACTATATTTATTATGATACAATTTTATAATATATATAATATTTAGATTAATTTAGTATTTTATAGTATTAGATTGAAATTGTAAGTAAAAAATAAATATTAAATAACAATTACTTCTGAATTTTATTATTTATTATAAATAATAATTAGTAATACTAAGGGCAAAACAAACTTTTCTTTTAAAAAGTAACAATAAGCTACTTCTATCAACAGTATTCTCAAACACTATTTTCCCCGCTTTCAGCACTTATTTCCAAACACTAATTGATTTTCAAATAAGCTGCTTTCAGCAGCTTTAAGCAACTTTCAACACTTATCAATAAGCTTCAGCTACTCCAAACACCCCCTAAGTCTGGATGTCTAGTGATACGGCTCGAGCAGTCGAATGGAAGATTTTCAATGGATTTCAACTCATAATGAAATTTTCTCAAGGATAACACACCAGTTTGATTTGTCATAAAATCTGTCAACAATGACAGCACCTTTGATATCACTAACCACCCTGCACGTAGATATGCAAAACACAGTTAATGCGAGCCATAGCCATAATTCAATTAGTGCCAGTAAGGAGCAAAACAGTAGCATATGTTACGCCATCATCACTTCAGCAAAACAGACGAGTCAATGAATAACTCAAAGAAGAAGCAGTTACATTTTCCCTATAGCTGTCTTATCTTTCTTCACACAGTTGAAGCCAATGAGAATATGAACATGAATATCAACTTCATTTTTTTCACGAAAGAGCTGAATTAGCATAGAGGTACAACTTCAACAGCAATAGCAGATTAACTCAAATTGATCTTGTCATGAATGAACACAATAAAGATAAACAATTTTACTATAATATCAAAAAGTAGAAACAAAAGAAAGCATACACCTATCAGAAAGTATAGTATAGTAAAGATGAGGTTATCAATTACTTAAACGATGTCTCACCTTTCAAGTTCACCTTCACTGAAAACATGGTAATATCTGTCATACACCACTGCACCTTTCTTATCATCTTTCCTCGCAAAACCATTAGCTACAGCATGTGAAGAAGCTCCGCTTACTTCAGCTCGATGATAAGGTAAGTGCCATGGCACAAAATATTCTTGCTGGCATAGACTACTCTTTCTATTTGTCGCACCTAATGAAAAAGGTCCTTTGCTAGAGTTTTGGTGCTTGATTTCATTCGATCTTTCATCTGCAAAATTTTCCTCAGCTTCCGGGATGCTTTCTAAAGAAACCGAAGATGTAGGACTCCGTGTCCGAGGGCTACCAGGTCCGATCCACTCTTCTTCTAAGTATTTTTGAGTGAGAGGGGTCCATTTGTTAATCAATGAATTATCCTCTTGCTCCCTAGCCCAAACTGTGATTAAAACAAGCCCACCTTTTTTTACAACACGAACTAATTCTTCCACTGCTTTCTTTCTCCTACTTTCCGAGCTTAAGTGATGCAAGACTGCTATAGAAATTGCAGCATCACCATAACCAGCCCGATAAGGAAGATTAACTGCATCAGCAACCAAAACTTCATGACCTTTATCTGAGCATATGTTGATAAGGGGAGCACTTATATCACACCCAATGAAATAACAATTAGGATTCAACCCCAAGTATTTCCCATTGCCACATCCTGCATCTAAAATGATTGATCCCGGGAGCAAAGAGTTTAAGAATGCTTGGACCTTGGGCCATTTTGCATACCGAGTAGAACTAAAGTGGGGAGCAATTGCATCATAAACACGATGTACATACTTCTTCTCAATTTCTGGTGTCACCTCGACTTTGGAGGACGAATTATTCTTGTGGTTGCCTACTACTATAGGTGGTAAAGCAGGCAATTCATCGGGAGAAATAACAGATGAACCTAAGGGATAATCTTCATTTTCTTGTTTCATGGTGCATAAACTTCTTCCTAAGTATCGAGCAGTACAAGATATCGTAGCAGATAAAGCCTGGAATCTTTTAATGCCACATCCTCTTTTAATAACAAATATCATCAGCAAATGCCATTATAATAGGAAAAATCTGCAAAGTGACAATGAATAACACAGTAAAGTACTTAATAAATTATCGTACTAAAAGTTGAATGCTTTTGTTCTTATCCACCATTCTTTCATAATGCGAATGAAGAAGGCGCTGAGTGATACAAATGAATGACATTACAAACAATTAGAAAACAGTTGAAACCAAATCTGTGCTCCAACTTTAGTTTCATGTCTACATAATCAGTATCACCCAACTAAAGATTGCATTTTCACAACGTACTAACAAATTCGCCACCAATATACAAAATTTATTCAATCAGTATCTTGTTTAAATCAGCCAACAACCACAAAGCACAGTGAGCATAATAGGCAAGAGCAGGCCCGGCCCTGAGGGCGGGCGAGCATGGGCGACCGCCCCGAGGCCCAAAATATCGGGGGCCTCTAATTTATTTTTTTAGATAGTAATAATTTAGGGCTGTAGGTCGGTTCAGGTCAGTATAACTGATACCAGTTATTAGTTAACCGAAGTCAGAAAATGCATCCCAAAGCCGAGACCCCTTCCGTTTTCGTTAGCCGGTTATACCAAAAAAAACGAAAATAATGAGCTTGTGATCAGAATCTAATTCTAAGGCTTCATTGAGCTGAGTAACATCCATTCCAATAAAGAATTACATTCATCATTGATAAATCTTGATTCTTTTATGCATTCTTCCAACATTAATCCAAAACAAATATCCTTCTCTTTCTTAGCAATTTAACAAAAATATCTTGACCTAATTCACATGATTTATCCGGTTCTCCCTATTCCTTCAATTTCCTATTAGATATACTCATATACAGATAACAAAGTTTAAAATTGATAGAATCATAGAAATCGACAATTTGCCACAATAAATCAAGAAACAAAAATTGGAGTTATACAGAAAGAAAATCCACCTTGTGTACGGCAGCAAGGGGAAGAAGATGATGATGTAGTCGGCGCCCTATTCAAATTTCAGTACTTTCGGACTCACACTGGCCGGCGCCGAGAAGGCAGTGGGGGAGGGTCGAGGGTCTGCGGGCGACTTAGTGCTTACGGCGTGGCGGAGAGGTCAGGGGAGGCTGGCCAATAGGGGGTGTTGGCGTGCCGCCGTACGCGGGGAGGGTGGCGGAGGGGCCGCGGTTACGGGATGCTGGGCGGAAGACAGAAATCGGGAAGGGGGCGGCTCCGGGCGGTTGAGACTGAGTTTTTCTGACTTGTTAGTCGGGAATGGAAATATGTGCCTAAATTAATTTGGTAATTTGATACTCCAATATAATATTTTCTCCGTCCAATTAATATAGTTTAGTATTTTTTTTTTGGGCTCTCTCATTATAATAATTCAGTTTTCTTTTTCAATAAATAGTTATATATTTTATTTGAGGGCTTCACAACTTTATACAACTACACACAACTAACAATTCTTCTTAAAAATCCGTCAAAAATAAAGTGAATTATATCAGTGGAACGAAGAGAGTATGAACTAATTTCAATCCCCATTGTACAACATTAATGTTGCATTTGCAATTGCTCATTATAAGTATTGTTTATTTATTTTTGCTTAAAGTTGGAAAAAGTTTCATATATGTAGATATTTATGATAGTTCTAAAAATTATGGTGCTTTAAGTATCAAAAGCACCTCAATAAATGCATTATGGATTTAAACAGATTTGCTGCTTAATTTTAGAAAAGCTAATGTAGAAAGTAGGTTTTTGCAAACACTAAAACCTGCTAATACGGTCAAAAAGTATATTTTGCAAACACTAAAATTTACTTACACGATCAAAAGAGAGATAAGCAATTACAATAAGTTTTAGCAAACACACTCCAAATAATACTCCCTCCGTAACATATATTTTATGAGTTTTAATAGTATTAAAAAATGAATACAGTTTTCGATGAATGAATGATTGATGAGAAGGAATGAGAATTTATCCAAATTTTATTTAGGCAATTGGAAAAAAATCTAAAGTTTCTAAAAAGTTTAAAAATCATAATTTTTTGAGTTTGGAGCGAAGTGGAATCGTGGAGACAGAAACTTTTAGAGATAGTGTGTGTATAAGAATTTGGTTTGGGTAGTGAGTAATGAGGGGTCCACCTTATTTTTTAATATAGACTTAATATTGCTATTTTAGGAAGGCAAATTGGCATAAATGGTCCCCAATGTTTGCTACTTTGAATGAATTGGTCTCTAATCTTTTTTTTTAATTTATTGGTCCCCAATGTTTGCTAATTTAGATAAATTGGTCCTTCTGTTAAATTTTAAGTTAATTAAGTGTTAATTATATGGGTATTTATGGAATAAAAGTTTGAGGGATCAATTCATCCAATTTTTAAATTAAACTTGAATTTTTTTAATTTTTTTTTAAATTATGATTTTTTTGGAAAAGAAATTAATTTTTCAAATAATTTTTTTAAAAAAATAAATTTTTTTCAACTAATTTTTTTTTTGTTTTTTTTTTTCAAATATTTTTTTGGGCAAACAAAAAAAATTAATTAATAATAATTTTAGGGACCAATTCATCTAAATAATTTTTTGAATTAACTTTTTTCAATTTTTTTATTTAAATAAAAATTAAGTAAATTTAGATTAACTAATAATTTTGCGTTTCACGGTGAAGGAGGAGAGCGGGTAAACACAACGTGGGGAATGAGTTATGTTCTTCGAAGAGAGGAGCAGCTGGACGACTTGGGAGGACCAATTCATCCAATTTTTTTAATTAAATAATTTTTTTTATCATATAATAGTTGAAAAAAAATATCCTTTTTTTATCATTTTTTCAAAAAATAATTATAATATTTAACGAAAAGTAATTATAGTATTTTTCGAAAAAAAATTATCCTTTTTTTATCATTTTTTCCAAAAAAAAAAATTCGGAAAAAAATTATAATATTTTTCGAAAAATAATTATAATATAGTCTGAATTTTTTTTTATCATTTGAAAAAAAATTATTTGAAAAATTAATTTGTTTTCCGAAAAAGATCATACTTTTAAAAAAAATTAAAAAAAATCAAGTTTAATTTAAAAATTGGATGAATTGGTCCCTGAAATTTTTATTCCATAAATACCACTATGATTAACACTTAATTAACTTAAATTTGTTGGTCCGGAGACGATAGTCAGGTGTAGAGGGGGGGGGTGAATACACCTGATCATAGTTTCTTTTTCACAAACCGAAGGACAGTTGAGTTGTTTGGTGCAACTGATGAACAGTGTCAAATGGTAACATTCGATCACGGGGTCACAGTGTGTCAGCTACTGAGCTCTCCTACTGACTTTAGTCAGTCGTTGAAACTCAGTCGGAGACGTTGTGCGGATAAGTGTGTAGGGCCCGGAGATTCGTCTTAGTTGAAAACGTGTTTTCGCAAGATAAATTCTTTTGGCTGTGCGCTTTTAAAAAACGTTTTATGCAAACATATGATTTTGAGCGGTTGTATGATATGCAATAAAACAGTAAATAACACAAGCGATATAACGTGGTTCGGATACGCAAGATCCTACGTCCACGGTCCTGACTTGGCAGAAGAACTTGTTGATTATTCTGAGCAAGCCTCAGCAAGGAATACTCGCAACCGGATGGACCCTTCTAAGTTATAGTCCTTAGCGACTTTACAATTCAAACCTAAGTTCGAAAGGGAGGGGATAATCTCCAACTAAGAAGGAGTTCTTACAATAAGAACAATTCACTAAAAGTGAACTCCTTCGAAATCTAAGCTATAAATCTGGCAATGAGCTTAGTCTAGAGAAGAAAGGGATCTAAATACTCTAGAGAGAAGAACTACAAATATTCTATGAAAGCAAGTTCTTCTTTGTATAATCTGTTGAGTTCGCTAGAGTGTTCTTGAGCTTGAGCTTGAGCTTTTTCCCTTATGAGTCTCGTGCGTGGAGCTCAGACTTCTTCTCTATTTATAGTTGTGAGCAAGGCATGTGTCCGTTGGAGAAGACGATGCCACGTGTCACAAGCTTCCAAAGAAAACGGTCATAAATTCGAATTGTTGCAGCAGGACAGTTAATACTGTACATGAGAGCAGGCTTTAGTTGTTTAGAGCAGGTAAAGCGTTGTCGGCTTCTCATTGGTCTAGGTTTGTGGTAGGTGACAATGTGTCAGAGATAGAGTTGACTATTCCACATCCTCGTATGATCTTCTGCTGAACTTCGAAAAGATGTTTACGACTGGGTCGCTTTCTATCGGATACGATTAGACTCAAGACAGTCTCGTCTTCTTCGGGCCGAGTCGGCGACAAGCCGATAAGGCTCACGGTGGGTCGTGATGACTGCGAAGGTACTGAGCTTTGCATTATGCTCTTCTGCTGATATCTTATCAGATGATGGGTTGTCTCCTACTGAGGTGAAGATCAGCTGCTGGCTGAAGAACGCAAGCTCTTACATTGATGACGTGGGGTTCTGGAAAGTAGAAGATCAGTCCAACAGTTTACCCCGTACAGGACTTAGACAAAAAGATAATCAAAATAAAACAAGTCTAACCTATACATCATCTAATCCTATCGACACACTGCACTACTGATATCAGCTGGGTTTTGGGATCTTCAATTCCATAGTACTACTATGATTTCCCCCAATATTCTTTTAACCACTAGACAGCTGAGTGTGTGTCAGATCACTTAGTGATCAGTTGTGAAAACAATTTCCCCAATATTCTTTTAATCTACTGTCTCATAACCCAACAATTTCCCCCTAATTGATGATGCCAAAACCTCCACTCTAAAACAATAAGGAAAGGAAAGCTAATCTACTGACAATAATATCCCCCTAATATATCTGAAAATATAATCAAGGTGATCAATTAAACATCAAGTCAGTAGGCGAGAGATAGGCAAAATCAGAGAAACGGTTATGTGAGTGTGTGTCAGATCAGTTAGTGATCAGTTGTGAAAAACACAAACAAAAGCCATGAGACAATGAGTAATTGTCTAGCAAGCAATAGAAACTGTTATAAATATGATCAAGAGAGTACAAGTTTCTATTACTCTTACAAAAGGAAGACAAGGAAAGCAAGATCACTGCTGACGTCTGAATCTCTGAGTATGCTTCTTGAAGTCTTCAGACTTATCAGCCGGAGGGTCCAGGTAATAATACTTGTAGATTCTGGCTCTCTGGGTGGCTGAACCTTCTGCTTGAGGTACAGTGCTGGTTCCTTCCCCCTGAGTAGAAGTACCTTCCCCCTTATTAATTTCTTGGACTTCTGGGCTCTTCTGGACCTCAGCCTGTTCCGCCTCAAGATCTTCAATCTTAACTTCTCCTTCCCCCTTTTTGGCATCATCAGCCTGGGAGAGGTGAGTGCGGATGGCTTTAACGTCTTTCTCCAAGTTGTAGACGAGGTCTTTGATTTGAGTGGCAGTGGCTTCGAAGTCCTTGACCAGATCAAAGTATTTATCACAGTCGTGCTCCTGATCTTCTCTGAATAATCTGAGTTGTGCGGCTGACTCCTGTCTGAGTTTCAGCAGAGATTGATCGTGGGAGTCTGTGATCTCCTTCTGGATGAGTTTAAGTGCCGCAGCCTGCTGAGTAATGGCAGATTGGAGACTGGTGATGGCAACTTTATTCCTCTCATCCATTGTGGCTTGGACCGCCGCTAGCCCCTTAGTCAGCTGCTCAGCGAAGATATTCTGCTGAGTGATCAAGAGCTGCCGACTCGGGCGGCTAAGTCCGCCTTTCGAGCGCGAGGGTTGTCTCAACTATCTCCTGAATATTAATCTGTTGAGTAGGAGCGTTAGAGACTTTTTCGACCCCTTCTGCAAGTCGGTTGATGCTCTCCGTCTAAGCTTTTGTGTATTGAGCCCACTTAATGTGAACGTCTTTCGAGAGAAGACGGTTCTTTTTGCCTTGGCGTCTAATAGCTCTGTTGACCGACTTCAAGGACACGGAACCTATAGGTTGTATCTGATAAGAACTGGTTCCGAGCCTCTGCTCAGATGACGCGAGTTGTTGCGCTCGACTTGGCTTCGAGGCAACCTGGGCTTCACCAGATGTAGCCGGTGGTGGTGATTGGCCCTTTTCGCGGGGAGTAGAACCCTCAGCAGAACCTCCCAATTCTGCATCCTTGGGTGGTGCCTGATCCATCTCATCATCATCCTTGTCATCATCGTTGTAAGGATGAGATGGAGGCGAAAGGTTGTCGCCAGGAACTGAGGTGCGCAGACTGAGAAGGTATAGCATCGCAGCCCTCAGGTCCTCGAAGTAGGCAAGGTCAGCTGGTTCCCCAAAACCCAATGGGCCGACGCAAATCTTGTTCTTCGGCGAGTAGGGATAGAGCTGACTGAGATTTGATCATGTCCTCGAGAATGTCCCAACTTAGGAACCTCAGTAGCATCTGTATCCTAGCCCTTATGGCTATCCTCACTAGGTCTGAGTGCTCAGCGATTTCTGGAATCCGATCATGCACTTCAGCTGTAGCACGGAGACGAGTGGAGTGGAAGGTGGTCCACTCAGAGGATGTCTCCTCAGTCGGTACCGAAATGTCCGATTGAGTTTCCTCAGAACTGATGACTTGGACTTTGTCCTTCAACGTGGCACCCTCAATGCCGGTGTCCGAGTTAAGAATTTGTTCTTCCTGAGGAGGCGGGGGAGAGGCTGGTTTGGCTTGTTCCACTGGGACCTCAGAAGGTCCAGTCTTTGTCAGCCTCTTCCTTTTCGGCGGGTCAGCGCAAGGGGGCAGGTCTGATACGACCCTCTTCGGCTCAGGCGGCCCTCGCCCGACTGACTTCTCAGCAGCGGCTCTAGTTTTGAACTTGATGAGTTTGCTGTCGAAGTACCTGGAGTCAGCAAAAGTTGAGCTCCTCGAGACTCTCTGCTCGATCATGATGGACTTCTTCGTCCCAAACAACAGTTTACCCACACTGGCGAGCCTCCTCTCTCCAGTGGGTAGAGCGGTAAACTTCTGAGCCTGAGCCCTCAGCTCGGCTAAGTAGTAGTCCGTCCAATTGACGCGGACTCTATCGTCAATAATCATCATCAGCTGGATTTTCGGCTTAGAAAGCTGATCATATGATCCGGCTGAGCTCGTTAAGATATGAGAAACGATATAAGCGAGCGCCCGATATCTCGGTAGCAACAAATTCTTCGGCAGAGCGGTCTTGAAGGCTATGTCCTTCCTACCGCAGAACTTCTACACATAGGCATTGATCTCCTTCTCCTTTTAACCAAACGGAGAAATTCCTTCGTCTGTCAGATCGAAAGCCAGTTCGAGAGCATCTCAAATGTTGAACTCGTGAACACTGGCGTCCCATGAGAGGGAATCGATCTCTTTCATGTATGAAAAGCTGGAGACTTCTGCTCCTCAGTCTAGAGTCCTCCAGTTGTAGAAGACCTCTGTAACTTGCCTGGGAAGATAGGCTCTCAGTTGCCTTGTAATAAGAGAGTCTAGGCCCGATTCTTCCAGAGCGTCAAAAACCTCCTCCATATAAGGAATATCCACTTGGCGAAGCGCCATCGTGGGTTCGAACTGTATGCGCGAGAGGATGATTTCTTCGATGTTCGCGGGGGTCTGTATCGTCGCCATGGAAATCTGCATCAAAACTCGTTAGCACTTGAAAATAGAGTAAGTCAGTAGAGTTTTAAGCACGATTAAATACATTACCGTAATATTTAGAGCTTGAAATATGCAGATGCAAAGCAGTTTATGATTTTGGGGAGAAAACTGAATCGCTGAGGAAAAGCTCTAAGATCGGAAATGGCGAAAAGTGAGGAAATGGTAGAAGATGAAAGATTTTGTAAGATATGCGTGATTAGCCGTTTAGATCGAACGGCTGGGTTTCAATCTATCATTTTTATCGACGGCTCAGATTAGATGTTATAAAAGGAATGAGTACTTAGCCGCCTCTACCATAGACCCACGTAGGATGATGCGTAATAAAGGTAAGTGAGAAGACATGCATTAAATGCGCGCAGCAAAGCATTAAAGACGAGTTACTTTGAATAAGAACGTTTTCCTACTGACTCATCCTTAAAGATTAATGGCGGGAAATAAATGCTCATTAACTACTGAGTGCAAGCGACTGATATAATAAATGCGAGCATGCTTCTGAAAAAGTTTAAGTAAAAAAAATACTACGCAAACCTCTTCAGCTGAACTTTTACGATCAGCTGGTTAACGTTAAGGTTAAGGAGGATGGTTGACGTGCTGATGACCACGTTCCCCCTCGCGTATGCAGTATAATTCTCCCGATCGAATCATCATCGATCATCGACCCGTCATCACTGGTTCCTACACTTGATACCAATTGATGGCACTTGTCAGTAGTTGTATTCTATTGATATGATTCAGTAGGATCCAGTAGACCTAGCTCAACTGATAGTTCTCTAAATCTGTTCTCAGCTAGTGGTTTGGTCAGTATGTCCGCCCTTTGCTTGTCAATATGGATTTTCTCCATTCTGATATCCTTCTTCTCGACATGGTCTCTGATGAAGTGGTGTCGAATATCCATGTGCTTGCATCTCGTATGGAGAACTGGATTCTGAGTGATTGCAATAGCACTTGTGGAGTCACAGTAGATGGGCACTTCATTCTGTATTATACCATAGTCTCTCAGTTGTTGTCGAAGCCAAATGATCTAGGCACAGCAACTTCCAGCAACCATATACTCAGCTTCAGTAGTGGACGTTGCTATTGAGTGTTGTTTCTTTGAAAACCAAGATATCAGCTTGCTGCCTAGGAACTGACACGTTCGGAAGTTGATTTTCGATCTATCCCGCATCCGCATAATCGGCATCGGAATAACTTGTCGGTATAAGATTATCGTCGGCAGGATACCATAACCCAGGCGTCAGTGTTCCTCTTAGATAGCGCAGTAATCTTCTTTTGCCGAGTCTAGATGACTTCGCTTAGGATCGCTTGAAATCTTGCACATACACCTACAAAGATAAGTTATGTCGAGTCGGCTAGTGTTAAGTATAATAAAGAACCAATAATAGCTCTATAATCAGTAGAGTTAACAGAAGCTCCCTCTTTGTCTAGATCGATTTTAAAATTTGTGTTCATAGGGATCTTAACTGGCTTGCTAGAGTCGCAGCCGAATCTTTTGAGAAGATCGCGAGTGTATTTGGCTTGATTGATGAAGATTCCTTCAGGTGATTGCTTCACTTGAAATCCAAGGAAATAATTCATCTCTCCCATCATAGACATCTCGAATTTCTCTTTCATCATCTTCTCGAACTGGCGGCATATGGTCTCGTTTACGGCAGTCGAAAATGATGTCGTCCACGTAGATTTGCACCAAGTAGGATGTCATCTCCCGACTTTATGTTGAATAGGGTGCGATCTACCGTCCCCTTTCGAAAACCTTTCGAAGTAGAAAGTCCGATAGGGTATCGTACCAAGCCCCGGGTGCTTGTTTTAACCCATACGTAGCTTTCCGAAGTCCGTACACCGATGTCCCCCGAAAGCCGGGCGGTTGTTCACGTAGACTTCTTCCTTTAGTACGCCATTCAGAAAAGCTGGCTTCACATCCATCTGATATATTTTGAATCCTTGATGCGTTGTATAGGCTAGGAAAAGATGAATGGCTTCCAATCTTGCGACTGGAGCGAAAGTTTCATCAAAGTCGATTCCTTCTGCTTGACTGTATCCCTTGGCAACTAGTCGAGCTTTGTTTCTGACGATGACGTTGTTTTCATCACGCTTGTTTTTTGAAGACCCACTTAGTACCGATCACATGCTGATGTCTAGGTCTGTCAACAAGCTCCCAAACTTCATTTCTGACGAACTGGTTCAGCTCTTCTTGCATGGCGATGATCCAGTCAGCATCATTGAGTGCATCCTCTATTGACTGAGGTTCTTCTGTAGACAAGAAAAAAGAATAGAGTGAGATTTCTCCTTGACTCAATCGAGATCTAGTTCTTATCGTTGCTGACGGATCTCCTATAATGAGATCTGAAGAATGAGCGTCAAGCCATGAACGTCTGAGTCTGGCTTCTTCTTCTGATACTACTTCTGCACAGTCAGTAGGTGTGTTAGGCATTTCAGTAGTACTATTCTGAGATTGCAGTAGTTCAGTAAGAAGGTTAGGATCTACTGAGTTTCCAGGTTCAGGGGCATTTAGCTCAGGAACATTAATCGTTCCCCCTGAGTTTATATTCCATGTTGGGATGATGAGTCAGACGATGAAGAAATTCAGACTCACCCAACAAGCGATGTAGCTGACCTGGTTGATTCTACTAAACAGAATCAACAACAGGTCAGCTACATCGCTTGTTGGGTGAGTCTGAATTTCTTCATCGTCTGACTCATCATCCCAACAATGCTGATCTTTTCAGTTTTATCAGTCAGTCCGAGATCATGTAGCTTGCTGCTGACATCTTCAGTGTTTGTCTCTGTATTTTTCCTGTTCTCAGTAACAAACTCATCAAAAACAACATGAGGGCTTTCCTCCACACAAAGGGTTCGATAGTTAAAGACTCTGAAGGCTTTACTGACTCGAGAGTATCCTAAGAATACTCCTTGATCAGATTTTCTATCAAAGACCTTCAGCTGATCTTTCCCATTATTGTGAATAAAGCAAGGACAACCAAAAATATGAAGATGAGAAATAGAAGGAATTCTCCCTTTCCATAATTCGTATGGTGTCTTCATGTGTTGCTGTGTAAGTAAAGAGCGATTCTGAGTATAGCAGGCGGTGTCAGTAGCATCAGCCCAGAACTCTGTTAAGATTATCACAGAATTGACTGACAGAAAGGTGATTATGTTGAAGTCCTTCAACATATGTTACTCTTGGAACTGAAGCAGTCCCAATGTTCAGTGTTCCGTATCCCCTTGTGTAGCCTTTTGAGTTGTCACCGAACTCAATTCTGGGACCATCTTCTTGTATGTAGTTGGTCAGCAGGCTCTTCTGGTATGTCATATGTCTCGAGCAGCCGCTGTCCACTATCCAAGGGTCCTTATGCACCAGCAAAACAGAAGCATTTTTAGGTACCTTTTGGTTCAGTTGGGTCCTTACATGTTAGTGGGTGATTTCGGAACCCAAATCTGTCTGGGAACCTTAGAAGTCTGAGACTTCTTCTTCTGAACCTTGTCAGGTTTCTTCTCCACAGGACCTGGAGATACTGACTTTCTGATGATTTTGGGCTCAGGAGCTTTCTTCTTCTGAGTCTTTGCGCTCCTCCTGACCCTGGGCTCATAGTAGTACGAGCCATACTGAGTCGGGTGCTCTTACAGTGGCTCCTTGTACTGTTCTGCCCACCTGACCTTCTTGGTTCCCCCTGAGTTTGATCGCGGTGTCCTGGGGCTGGAACCTTTGGTCAGTTGCTTTTTGCTGCTCGGCTGAGGTGCAATGATTTTCTGCTTATTCTTCGCCTGAGGTGTGGTGTCAGCAGTTTGTACCTTTCCTCTGACGAACCTATCAGCCAGTGCTTCTGAGCTTTTTGAGGTATAAGCTTCGTGAGTATAGCCAAGACCTTCTTTCAGGACTGTTGGCCGTTGGGCTCTAAGCATACTTTCCGGCTTCTCCTTAGCTCCTAGTGCGTTCGTCATCGTCCTCGCCGACCTCGTCACTCCTCTTGAGTGAGTCATAATCTTTTTGCACGTCTGTGAGCTTCTGACTGAGTTGGGCTATTTCAGTCTCTTTCTCAGAATTGTCCTTAGTCAGAACTGAGATCTGAGTCTCTTGAAGCTGAGACTTAGTCATAAGAGATTTAATCTCTTCCTTGAGTCTAGCAACCAGATTCTCTGACTCAGTAGAGACCTGAAAATCAGAAGAAAGTCTCTGATTCTCAGCCTTTACCTGTTCAAGTTCCTGAATCGTTTTGCTGAACTCTCTGCTTAGCTGAATCTGCTCCTCTAGCAGATCGTCGTATGCTTGTACCACATCCAGAGGATCATCTATGATCGAGCATGTGTCGTGTGTGCTGTGTGAAGAAGATGTTGTATTAAGTTTGGAATTTACCTCAGCCTCTTCTCCGGCCATCAGACAGTATTCAGCTGTTCCTTCAGGAACCGTTTCTCCGACCTCAACTGCTACAAATGCAGCTTCGTCCTCAGAGGAATACATGAATGTATCCTCCTCAAGTGACTTGTTGGATATCTCTCCGGCTATTGAGGCCTGCCTTCTTTGGGCAAATTTTTCTCTTCTGGCCTGCCGTTCTGCTCGTTGAGCAGTTGAGAGTTCGGGACAGTCATACTGGTAGTGTCCCTCCTTCTTACAGTTGTAGCAGGTGGATGTTCTGCTGCTTTTTCCGGTTGAGTCTTTGGATAGACTAGCAGCAGACTCTGCATTCCTACATTCAGTAGAAGGTTTAGATTCTTCCCTTTTTGGATATTCTTTCTTACCTGAGGGAGAATCTCGGTGGTATTTCCTCAGCTTTCTGACTCTCTCTTTTTCTCTCGATATTTGAGAGCCATCAAAGCTAAGCCGGTCGGCACGAAGTCTCGGAAGACTTTGCTTCGATTGTGGCCCTTTGCCTTACTTGAGGAAACTTGGTTTGGGTCCGGTCTTGCCGATTGTTGCCTTGAAGGCATGGTCGATCCGTGTGTCATGGAGACCTTGGAACACCTTTGGGGTAGACTATGCTCAAATTCCTCCATTTTTAGTTCTGAAAATATAACATCAGGAGTTAGAGCATTAAGATCAGAGCGACGTAAATAAGTAGTAAAAGGAAGCCACTTCTGTCGAGGTAGCGCTCTCAGGATCTTGGTGTCCATCTCCTTGTTGGTGAACATCTTCCCCAGCCCGTTGATGACGTTGACTTGATTTGTGAATCGCGCTAAGCTCGTCAATGGTCTCACTTGGGCTCCATTGCAAAGGCTTCGAACTTACGAAGCTCTAGTTCGAGCTTGTTCTCATTGATCTGCGGGGTTCCTTGGCTCAGTACAGCCAGGGCATCCCAAAGCTCTTTAGCCGTTTTGCAGTCTTGCACTTTCCCGAGATGAGAGTCACTGAGCGTTGTCAGTATAGCATTTCGCGCAACTCGGTCGAGATTGTGCGGCTTTTTCGTTCGGGCGTGAAGGCTGATTTTTCTTTAGGGATCTTAGCACCGATCCGTGCTCCTACACCTCCCCCGCAGAGCCGAACCGAACGCCGTCAATCATGGGAATGATGGGTCCTGTCTCAAGGACGTCCGTCATCTTGTCGTGCGGCGATGTGAGGTGTGCCTCCATTCTCACGCGCCATACCGTGAAGTTCTCTATCGAGAACATCGGCACCATCCGAATACCTGACATGTCAGATATTATGTGAACGAGTATAAGGATGACTGAAGAGATGCTTGTGCAGCGAAAACGTTTTCAAGGATCTGTTCGAGAGGACCAGTAGTACAGAACCGGCGATCAGAAGAACACCCAGGCTCTGATACCAATTGTTGGTCTGGAGACGATAGTCAGGTGTAGAGGGGGGTGAATACACACGATCACGTTTCTTTTTCTCAAACCAAAGGGATTGTGAACATTTGGTGCAACTCATGAACAGTGCCAAATAGTAACCTTCGATCACGGGGTCAGAGTGTGTCAGCTACTGAGCTCTTCTACTGACTTTAGTCAGTCGTTGAAACTCAGTTGGAGACGTTGTGCGGATAAGTGTGTAGGGCCCGGAGATTCGTCTTAGTTGAAAACGTGTTTTCGCAAGATAAATTCTTTTGGCTGTGCGCTTTTAAAAAACGTTTTATGCAAACATATGATTTTGAGCGGTTGTATGATATGCAATAAAATAGTAAATAACACAAGCGATATAACGTGGTTCAGATACGCAAGATCCTACGTCCACGGTCCTGACTTGGCAGGAGAACTTGTTGATTATTCTGAGCAAGCCTTAGCAAGGAATCTGTGCACTGGACAGACCCTTCTAAGTTATAGTCTTTAGCGACTTTACAATTCAAACCTAAGTTCGAAAGGGAGGGGATAATCTCCAACTAAGAAGGAGTTCTTACAATAAGAACAATTCACTAAAAGTGAACTCCTTCGAAATCTAAGCTATAAATCTGGTAATGAGCTTAGTCTAGAGAAGAAAGAGATCTAAATACTCTAGAGAGAAGAACTACAAATATTCTATGAAAGCAAGTTCTTCTCTGTATAATCTGTTGAGTTCGCTAGAGTGTTCTTGAGCTTGAGCTTGAGCTTTTTCCCTTATGAGTCCCGTGCGTGGAGCTCAGATTTCTTCTCTATTTATAGTTGTGAGCAAGGCATGTGTCCGTTGGAGAAGACGATGCCACGTGTCACAAGCTTCCAAAGAAAACGGCCATAAATTCGAATTGTTGCAGCAGGGCAGTTAATACTGTACATGAGAGCAGGCTTTAGTTGTTTAGAGCAGGCAAAGCGTTGTCGGCTTCTCATTGGTCTAGGTTTGTGGTAGGTGACAATGTGTTAGAGATAGAGTTGACTATTCCACATCCTCGTATGATCTTCTGCTGAACTTCGAAAAGATGTTTACGACTGGGTCGCTTTACGTCGGTACGATAGACTCAAGACTCTCTGTCTTCTTCTTGAAGTCGGCGACAAGCGATAAGGCTACAGTGGGTCATGATGCTCAAGTACTGAAGCTTTGCATTATGCTCTTTCGTTGATGGGTCGTCTCCTACGAGGTGAAGATCGGTCTTGGGTCAAGAACGCAAGCTCTTACATTGATGACGTGGGGTTACGGAAAGTAACTTCGTCGGAAGATCATCCAACAGTTTACCCCGCACGGACTTAGACAAAAAGATAATCAAAATAAAACAAGTCTAACCTATACATCATCTAATCCTATCGACACACTGCACTACTGATATCAGCTGGGTTTTGGGATCTTCAATTCCATAGTACTACTATGATTTCCCCCAATATTCATTTAACCACTAGACAGCTGAGTACCATCTACTGTCTCATAACCCAACAAAATTTAACAGAAGGACCAATTTATCCAAATTAGCAAACATTGAGGACCAATAAACTAAAAAAAAAGATTAGGGATCAATTCATCCAAAGTAGCAAACTTTGGGGACCATCTGTGCCAATTTGCCTTTTAAGAAAATGGACACTTATATTGAGACAGCCTAATCGAAATAGGTGGGCCTTTTAATGGGACGTCTTATTTCTTTTCGACGAGGTAATTTATACTGTGAAATTTTCTATGTTAAGAGAGAGAAAGGTGTGAATGGGCCCTAAAAAATGATTTTTTGTGAGATAATTTTTTTAAAAAAAATATGACATTTGTGTAGGACAATCCAAAATATAATACATGACGTTTCATATGGGACAGAAGAAGTATTATTTTAGGTCAAAATTCTTATTTTTATATTAGTATTTATTATTCATTTACAATTTGTTCTTCTAATTAAAAAAATGTTTCTATTTGAAAATAATTTAAATTTAGAACTTCAACGGCCCCAAACTTCTCCAAGAGACTCAATTGCTTGTTTAAAAAGCAAGTCGATTAGTTAGTTTTTATTCTTGCAAAATTATCATCTTCTAAATAGTTCATAACTGTAAAATGATCAAATAAAATGTATCTAATTAATTATTTTATAAGGTTAAATAGTCGCTTCCATGTGTAAGGGAAATACAATCATTTGTGTTGCATAATATCACAAGATAAGATAAAATAATTTATATTTCTCATTAATCATAAAAGCATAATGTGTTGATTCTCATTATTGTTGATCTAAAATGTGGAACAAGAAAATAAATTGAATAATAATCTGATATGATTATTATAAAAAAATAAATTAACCTAATTTGCTTTATTTTTTTAAATAAATTTAGATAATTGTACATTTGTATAGAATTTTTTAAAATAGTGTAAATTTATATAGCAAAATAAATTACATGTTCAATTTAACACACAAGTTTTTGTACTTGTATAGAATTGCAATTTAGAGCATTATATCAAAGAGATCTTAAATATTCATTCTAAAAGTGGAGATTATAAATAAGATTGAAATAGTTCATTTCCATGAAATTTTAAAAAAATAAATAAATTAAATAACTAAACATATGTATAAAAAAATACTGCCGTTTTTTTTTGCTTAGTCCTGAACCTTTTTATTTTTATTTTTGTAGGAACGGCGTTAGGCAAGAGCAAATATTTAACTTTGAGTAATTTTTGGATATTATCATTTCCTATTCCCGAACACAAAAACCAGAATAATTCATAACAAACAAGCACATTTTGTAGTTGATATCATAAAATAATTATCATCAAAAAGCTGGAAATTAATAAGGTCAACTGTTTGTATCTCTTGCATAAAAAAATCAATCGACACATATAAAAATTATCCATGATCTGATTTGGTAGTCTTTCTAATCAACCCTACTGAACACTAAAAATTGTGGTAATACCCTCTGTTGACCAAAACCGAAAAAAAAAATACAAATATGGCCTGCAACTTAAATAAAACACAAAAGTAGCCATTTTGTCTTTATTAGGCGGGGCCGATGGGAGGGCCGATGAGGGCCGATGGGGGGAGTCCATAGGCCCTCCATCGGCGGAGGACCGATGGGAGGGCCGATGGGGGGAGTCCATAGGCCCTCCATCGGCGGAGGGCCTATGGGAGGGCCGATGGGGGGAGTTCATAGGCCCTCCATCGGGGAGGGGCCGATGGGGGCCGATGAACTCCCCCTTCGGTATTTCTATTCGAATATTGATATTCGTATTCGAATTTTTAATATTCAAGTTCGAATATAAATATTTGATTAGATTCGATTAGTATTCAAATACGAATACAAAATTATGATATTCGATTCGATATTCGAAAATATTCAATTAAATATAAATATGTAATACATTTATAAAAATATTTATATAAAAAATATATTTTATAAAACTTAATATAATAAATTTAATAATTTTGAATATATATATTTAAAACTTAAATATTTGAATTTTTTTTTGAATTTGAATTTTTTTTGAGGGCCGATGGCCCTCTGCTTCACTTTTTTTTTTTTTTTTTTTTTGTTTGTTCAAGGCCGATGCCCTCTTAAATTTTTTTTTTTTTAATATGTTGAGGGCCGATCGGCCCTCCATCGGCCCTCGGCCCTGGTAATTATTCTGATTTTTTTCTTTAGGGCCGATGGACTCCATAGGCCCTCCATCGGCCCTCCCATCGGCCCTCCGCCGGATAAAGACAAAATGGTTACTTTTGTGTTTTGTTTTAGTGATTGGCTACATTTGTGTTTTAATGTTTACTATTTGGCTAATAGTGAAAATGCCCCCACTAAATTAACTCTATCAATCATTTATGTAAAAGTGGAAATACCAACTACACTACATGTTCTCCATATGATCTAATTATTTAAACAATGAAGATAAGCCACGCAGCTCATATATTTGATGTGAAGAAATAGCATGAAAACTATTTTTTTTTAAAAACAAAGCATGAAAACAGAATTATGATTGCCGACATTCATTAAAATCTCATTATTGGTATTTATTTTCCAAATAGAAAATCACCAATCATAAAACATACTATTCACGAAAGATGTGATGTAGCCACTTTATCTTCGCACGTATTATACTATATACCCTAAATATTGTCCACTCTATTTCTAATGAAAGCTTAGTTTTTTTAGTTTTTCTACTATATTGCCTCCATTCAGTATCATTTACAAACTACTACATACATAATATTTTCTTCTTTAATTGTCATTGGAATATCATTGGACTTGTACAGATATAAAAGGGATAAAAGAGAAACAAATGAATAGAAAGCAGAGAAATATATAGCGGTAAATATGTTGATATACCAAACGAGAGATTTATAAAATAATAACAACTAAAAACAAATTATACAACGCATATGTCTACATAGTATGTCTGCTAAGAACACGGATAAAACATTCCTGCCCGGACAAAATTAAGAAGGCTCATCACAGCAGCATAGATCAAACTTATCAAATACAATGAAAGATTAACTAATTAAACCAAAAGGGTTGATCATGAAACCTTCGGAGTAATCCTTAGATAACAATAATAAATCTAGTCCATAATATAAAAAATCATAACAAACAGCACAAATTTCTTAACAAAATCATAAGATCAAAATTACAAGTTTTCCAACTAAGAGGTCAAAAAAGCTAATTCAGAGGAAGGATAGAGATGAGAGGAAATGAAGGTTTACTTGTTGCTTGTTGCCTGTTATGGCTTCAATCAGAATACAAACAAAATGGCCCTCAATTAACTCAAGAATTGTGAAAAGTAAGATGTTTAAGTGGATCATATCATTCTTCAATTCAAGAACTCAAAAACTGTTATACTGAATAACTGAGTGTATCAATGGAGGGACAAAAGATTAATCCAGAAACTAACAAAACTATAACATGATCAACCTATAACTAGCAATTACTTCTCAGATGAATTCGGACCCCTCTTCTTCCCAAAGCCAACAACTGCACCATTAAATCAAAAGCTATTTTAATAATGACACTGACATTAGTCTAAGAACATTGTGAAAAGGGGATTAATAAAGGAATGTCAAATAGAGTGGGTTACCGGCTGTGACGAAACGGCGGTTGTACTGCATCCGCTTGTGAGCGCGGCCGCGGGGCTTCTTCTTCTTGTCCTGCTTCGCCACCTTGGGCGTCTGACCTCTCACCTTTCCCGCCCGAGCTAACGAACCGTGCACCTTACCTGCAATATTTATTTAATTCACTGCCCAAGCTAATGCAATCAAATCACGAAATAAACTCTGATTCACGAGATCAATTAAATTGATTACCCATGATTGCTTGATTTTGCTGAGAAAATGAAACAGATATCTCAAGATCTCCTGCTGCTGACGCTGTGGCCTGTGAGGGATGGGGTTAGGGTTTCGGCTAAAGATCGTTATATAATAAAATGGGCCAACTCTCATGTGTGGCCTTTCAAACTCTCAATCAACAGCGTGCAGATGTTTTGGGCCCGGCCCAACTCATCATTATACAAAATTGCAACTGTTACCTAACTTATAAATTAGAGATGCAAAATTAATCAATTTGAATGACAAAAATTCAATTTTGGTCATGTAATTTTACCCTAAATCGATTTTGGTCATGTAATGATGCCTCAATTAATTTTGGTCATGTAATTTTACAAATTGTCCATTTTTGGTCCTCTTACCGGAGAGTGAGATACACTCTCCGTTTTCCGTTACCGGAGATAATTTCGTCCACTTTCGCATGTGAAGCAAAATCTAAGAAAATCATTTTTTTTCCTGTAATGTTGGCTAGTAATCAATTTTGGTCATGTAATGTTGCATAAAATCGATTGTGATCCTTTAATGTAGTTTTATAATCGATTTTGGTCTTATAATATGCTAATAATCAATTTCGATTGTGTAATGTGAGATAATTTCACTTTTTGTGTTATAACATTACATGTTTTCATTTGTGTTCTGTTAGTGAACAAAGAATTGTTGTATTTAAGGCACAACTTAAAAACTTAATAACTATGATGTAGTGGCCTGAAATGGACCCCAAAAGGAAACATGTCACATTATAAAACAAAATATCAACTAATCTCACATTACACGATCGAAATCAATTATAGGCATATTACACAACCACGATAGATAATAAAACCGCATTACATATTCAAAGTCGATTATATGTTACATTACAGGACCAAAATCGATTATTAGCCAACATTACAGGACTAAAAATGATTTTCTTAGATTTTGTTTCACATGGAAAAGTGGCCGAAATTATCTCCGATGACGAAAAACGGCGAGTGTATCTCACTCTCCGGTATGAGGACCCAAAATGGATAATTTTTAAAATTACAGGAGCAAAATTGATTGAGGCATCATTACATTACCAAAATCGATTTATGGCAACATTATAGGACCAAAATTAATTTTTTCTCTAATCTGAATAAAATGATGAGTTTTATAGTTACTCTATAAAAGTATTAGTTTTATTATTTTTAGAATAAATAGTCATATTAGTCCTCCACATTTTCCCACAGTATACAAATTGGTCCTCTACCTTTTAATTGAGTCATATAAGCCCAAACATCTTAATTTCATTCGTCATATTCATCCTCCCCTTCGCCTCGCCTTGCCTTTTCTCTTTGCTGAAATGGCTCGCTCGAAGTATTAACTTTGTTACAACATTGAACAACGTCGTTTATTTGATTAACTTCTTCCCTCAAATAAAAAATTGTGGTTGATTTACGGTTTAAAATTTAAGGGAATAGGAGGATGAATATGCCGATCGAAATTAGTGTTTATAAGCTTATAGGAGTTAATTGAAAGCTAGATGACCAATTTGAATATTATGAGAATGGTAGAGGGACGAATGTGGAAATGGAATTGGGGTATTTAGACTTATATTACTCCATTAAAAAGTAAAGGACCAATGTGAATGTCTTCGAAAAAGTGGATGACCAATTTAACTGTTTACTCTCATTTTTATACAATTTTATCCACCTTGGGCCTACTAAAACTTGTGCACAAGTGGTTGAAATTTATGAAAGTGAATTAAAACTTAACACACTTATTTGAATTGGCATAATTTATATATATTTATCTGGCTGGGATTATATGTTTGTGCGTTTATTTGATTATTTCTTGCACATTTATGTTTTTTTTTACACCATTACACTACTGCAATTAGGGGTGTAACGGTTCGGTTTGGTTCGGCTTTTTATGTATTTTAGGAACCGAACCAAACACATAGAAATGGTTCGGTTCGGTTCGGTTTGATGAATTTTTCAATATCGGAACCGAACCGAACCGAACCGCTTATAAATGGTTCGGTTCATCGGTTCACTTTTTATTTTTTTATTTATTTTTTAAATCTTAAATAATGCAAGAATAATAGTTTATAAGATGTCACTCATTCCGAACTCATAAGTATAGAGTTGTTACTCATTTATCTTCATTTGTATAGAATAGAATTGATCTAAACTTAAATCTAATATCTAAATCCAACAATATTCTCATATAAGAAAGATAAATATTAAATAAAAAAAATTAAAAAATAGGATATTAGTTTGGTTCGGTTCGAACCATTCAAAAATTCTTGAAACCGCGAACCGAACCGAATGTAAACGGTTTCTAAAAAATAAACCGAACCAAACCGCGAAATCGAACCGAACCACATTTTTCGGTTTGGTTCGGTTCGGTCCGACCGATTTCGCGGTTCGGAGCGGAACCACTTACACCCCTAACTGCAATGGTTTGTGCTTTTTTGTGATTAAATATGTAAACATGTTTAATGAATTTATTTTAAAAGTATGTTCAACTTGATATAGTACTTAGCATTTTTTATGTAAAGTTGTTTAATACTCCCTCCGTCCCGCTATTAATGTCCTACTTGTCTAATCGGGTTGTCCCGCTATTACTGTCCTCTTTCCTAAAATAGTAAAAATTACTCTTAAACATAAAATGAAGTGGGTCTCCCTTACTCACTACTCAACCCCCACATTCTTATACCCTCTCTTCAAAAATCTATCTCCCACTCGATTATGTTCCGCTCCGAACTCAGAAAATTATGATTTTTATCTTTTTAAAAACTTTTGATTATTTCTTCAAATACAATATAAAAAAAAATATAAAAAATAAAAATCGATTGCCTTTTACTAGCCTTGCAAAAATTTGGATAATTCTCATTTCTTTCCACCAACCACTCCTCGAAAACTGTGTCATTTTCTTTATACAATTAAAACTCATAAAATACACACTAAACTAAAATTTCTTAATCTCCGTGCCGAAGTTTACTGGTACAGAATTAGCGGGACGGAGGGATTTTTTTTTCCTCCAAAACACTCGCCGCCAAAATTTAACTCGTCTGCCGAGTTTTTAAAACCAAAACAACTAAACCTATTTATTAATTAAATTATTTGGTTGGTGGACCAATAAGGCAAATGGACTGACCCACCTAAGTCCAACAAAGAAATTACAAAATAAAATATAATGAGAATTTTACAAAAAGGACTTTTGTACATATTATTTCCTTTAATAGTGAAAAATGGAACTTAAATGAAAATACAATGTGAAAGTCCAAATACTTGATTAAATGGTAATAAACGGTTTCTATTTATCACAATAAGGGTGTTCCCATATGATCTCCTCTTTCTCTATACATATTTTATAATTGTATTTAATTTTTAATTTTTTTTATAGTTTAATTGGCTAGTTTTATATATTCTCAATATACTGTGTATAGTTCTAATGATGTGAAATAGTGAATGTCCATTGGAAAATCTTCCAAATATTTATTTTGATCCATGTACTCAGATATGAATTGTGTGTATATACGGTATGATAATATATTTAAAATATGAAAAGTATAAAATATAAATATTTATGAGTATAGACAGATCAGCGATTGAGATAAATAATTTAAGATCCTCACATGATTCTATTCCGATTTTAAGTTAAAATGTGTGTTTCTTAAAAGACAAATAATAAAAGAACATTGGAAACTAATAGACAAACAATCAATAAATATTGAAATACATGATTTTTACAATAGTGAAGAAATTCTGGCCAATTATTTTATGTTTTCTGTTACCCGCTAGAAGAATGTTGAGAAGAAATTTGGGATTTTCCTCCTTTCTATCCGTTTCCTGCTACCATCCACCACCTGTTGAATTATGGAAGAAGATGAAGTATCTCACCACAATTCAAGAACTAAAGCCATTTAAAATTGAGTTATATTACTAATGCTCTAGCAGAAAAAGAACAAATAAGATGACTAAATCTACTTGATGCCAGATTACAATGCTTATCGATTTGATGGAACACGTGTTTTCCTATACTTAGCAGTTGTCAATCGACCGGCTTCTTCTGTAACGGTTTCCTGAATAGGAGGAGCACTCACGTTCGAGGAGAGAGAGACATGATCAATCTGCATTACCTGCTCTTTGGAAGAATTCAATGTCTTGCTGCTCTTGATAACAAGTTGGGTTTCTGTTGTTTTCTCTTCTTTCAAGACTGCTGCGGCAGGAGCTGCTTTGGGATCACCCAAAGGTCCCCCTACTTCCGCTGCGTCCTCGCCGAGCTCACTTGAAGATGGACTCAGAGAAGGAGAAGAAAGTTCTTCCTCTTCGGATTGTGTCGTAGCATCTGCTTGAGGAGTTGGTGTACCACGTGGATGGAGTTTCGTTTCTTTATGTGGAGGCTACAAATGTCAATATCAGAAATCAATTAACAAGATGGAAGATTGTATTCAACATTCAGAGAAGTTATACATCTCAACAGTGTAACAGAATGAAGAAACAATCCATAAAGGCATGACTAGAAACTCTTGACAATTTTGAGCAAACATCATTGTAAACAAGTGCAATAAAACTACTCGTATTACCACATGGGACAGAAAACAGAAAACAAATTCACATTGTGCCTGCTCTCAACTGAGATAGGGCGGAAATTGGTCGTAGAATGTGTCATTTCAGGGCTCGTAAATCCAATGTCTAACAGCAAAAGATGATTACCTTCATTTTGTATATTAAGTTATCAACTGGAAACATAATCTTGACATCCCATGTATGAGATGTGAACAAATGGTGAAAAGGCCTTTGAATACAAAGATAGCAAGTTAAACAAAAGATTGAGCCAAGTAACTGGATCAAATTATAATCAATTAGTGAAGTGTACGTTGGTCTCAAAATTTATAAATCTCGGATAAGGAATTAATATGGCGTGTTGCATGGTATTGGCAACACGAAAAAAATGGCATCAGGCAGATGGTCTAGTGCACCCTACTCGCCACATGTAAAGTTTGTTGGAAACCAACTTCATGGTATAATTGTAACTAATACTAGAAAGTACAAACAGCATGCTTGGCAATGTGATACTCTGCTCTTACTAATTCAGCCAAGAAATTGTACCTGAGCTGGTAGTTTGGGGGTTGTTTGAGTAGCAACAAACTGCAAAATATCAAAAACTCTAGTCTGGGCATAACTTGCAGTCTTTTGCCAGTATATAAGTGCCATATCCCCAGCTCTTGTCTTCAATTCTAACAAATTACGATCAATTTCTGGTTCATGTTTTGCAATATAAGGCCTAAAGAAGGAGCCGTAAACATATGTTGTTCCCTGGAGTGATACAGTAAAGAGTGTGTAGTTAGAACAAAAAGAAGTAACCGAAGAAGCAGATAAATATGCAAATGAGATTACTAACCTTTGTTTTAGGATACCACAAGTATACAAAGAAGGCTAACTTAGCTTCAGCATACATTGGAACCCTTCAAGATGCAAAACAATATTATCAACAAAAGTACCCCAATATATAGCATAATTATTACGTAATAAAATCACAAAATCTCTACCAGCCAATAAATGTATCGCCAATCCTTTCAAAGACTGTCAAGCCCGCAACTAAGACCCTGCAAAATTTGAGATGAGGTCACATCTAAAAACTGATACTAAGTACTTAAAAGATAAATCAAGTGCATGGCATACCAGTACTGGCACCAGAAGTGAAGTTGCTCAATATCAGGCTTAGTTAGCTCGACAGATTTATAGCATTCATATGCAGGGTAAGCATAACCAAAAAGCATTCTGCAATAAAGGTGGAAAAATAAGATTCTCGTACAGCCCGAAATAAGGAAATATAATTTTCAATAAACCGGGAACTGGCACATACGCAAGTCCTCTACTGAGAAAAGATCCAATCATTTTGACACCCTGAAACAGAAAAAAATGAAACATATGTTTGGTTAAGTTCAACAATTGACTTGATTCGGAGAAGGTAAAGCTGCTGTACTCAGCAAGGTATTTGGATTTATTTGCAAGTGAAGAATCGAGTGTAGCATGTGCTATTATTGCAGGATGTTTTTCAAACACTACAGAACTCACTCCTTTAGGTATACTGTATTGTGTTTTTTCATAAGAAATTCACAGGGAAAAATCATGATTTACTAGATCCAGATGAACATGAGTAAACACTATAATATTCATGCATCAATTCCTTTCACATTATAAAAAATGAAGTAAAATAGCAAATAAAAATCAAATGCACATATTCTCTCTCTTCCTTGTTAGCACTGAACACCAATATATCAAGAAGGATTACAAGAATATTGCATTCAAGGATTCTGTCTATTCGTTCACTATCTGTATTTCACCATCTTTAAATTATTGGAAACCGTGAATCAAATTACTGAAATCCAAAAACTAGAATCGGCCATTTAGCCTTGTTTCTTAATCAGGTTTATACTACATTGTATCAAATTCTCCAGAAACATGAGTACCACTTATTTTCCTCCCTAACCTCCATCTCAAACCGACACTCATCGCTGAAAAGACTGAAGAAATACACAAAGAAACGAACAAGAATACGTCAACTTTATACTTGTTTAGAAATCATAAGAATGAACACCTAAAGCCGCATCTTACTAAATACCTCCAGTCTCAGAGAAACGCAAAAAAGAGGCAGAATCTTTTCGCAGGTTTCTAAGATAACACTTCAAAAAAGTAAAAAGAACGAAAACCGGAAGATAGAAACGGAAATGGAGATTAACGATGAATGAGACTGAAAGTGGTGATCAGAATCAAATCTGCTCCATTACCTCTATGCGGCGAATATCCCACCAGAAAAGAGGAAATGACCGTCTTGTGGAGGGCGGCGAAGATAACTGAAACCAATACTAATTATTTTCTATTTTAATTCGAAAGTATGATGAACGTTCGCAGTTAAGGACAAATTGCACCGCCACGGACGACGGCGAACCGTTGTGAGAGACCAGCGGATGCGTGTGTAAACCAGGCGACCAGTTGATTTTAGGCAGCGTCGTTTAAAGAGTTCCAATTTTCGGGAGTTAAAACTTCTATGCAGCGAGGGGGTGTTATTGTGCTTCTAGGAGCACGGTTGTAGCATGGGTATCCTTATTTTTTGGAGTTCTATCCTTAAAACCAATACCTCATAATATTCTCTTTTTTAACTTTTACAAATTAAATTAAAATTAACTTGAATTGCTTTGGCTTGAAAGCGATTAAGGGATAATGGTGAAATAAAGCACAAGTTATAGTCAATTTGCAATTTAAACACGAACTTCAAATAGTGGCGGATTAATGCACAAACTTTTGAAATTTTGCAATCGAATGCATGCCATCATCCCCAATTTTTTCCAACCACCGAGAAATATTAAGACTACGTCGTTTTGCTGATTAGGATGCACAATTGGCCAATGCTGCCACATATTTATATTGTAACGACGTCGTTTTGATGCCACGCCACACAATTTGTCACGTCATTATTTCAAAATTAACAACACTAAAAATAAACGAAAACTCTCACTCAAATAAATAATTATAACCCTAAATCATGTCCATACAAATCTGAAGAGGCTCTCAATTTTGAAGATTAGATTCAATAGCCAAATCGATAAACTGGCCTAAGTTTCTTCTACTTCTTTGTGTTCATATCTGGTTAGTGCATCGATTTGTCTATTCTCTTTTACTATTTGCAATTTTGAACTGATGAGAAGGGATTTCATGGTGTTGCGAGTTGTGGTACATGTAGTTGGACATGAGTTGTCCGGTAAATATTCAATTGAATTTTGTCTTACCATTAAAATATAGTCATTTCTTGAGTTCGTGTTGTCGGCCAAGACAAGCTGGCAAAACTTTAATAAGAAAGAATTTTAGGAAAGAACAAGAAATGCATTTGACTTGTTTAAAATAGAAAATTTCTTTTCTCAACTTCAAGAAGCAACGATTCTACTTGCTTCTTGTCTAAACCATTTTTGTCTGTTATGAAATCTTACTGATAATACATAATAATTATATACTCCCTCCATCCCATAATTTTTGTTCCATTTCTTTTGGACACGGTATTTTAAGAGAGTTGTTGATTGTGTATAGAGATGTGGGATCCTCAAATTGTGATGATTTTTGATTTTAGGAAACGGAACAAGAATTGTGGGACGACCTAAAAAGGAAGGTGGAACAAGAATTGTGGGACGGAGGGATTATTTATTAGTATTCATCCTCGTGTCTGAAGTATTTTTGTCTGTTATGAAACCACACCAATAATTAATTACTTAATGAACTACGATGGCGTATAGCTTACAGTCTGCGGTATCTAAAAACTTGTTACCTTATGAAACTGAATTAGATTAATTAATCTACTAAATGGAGAAAACTAGTAAATTACTTGTTGCCTCGCTTGTAAGATATTTTGCTGGTATCAGTACCATCAATTATTAAAGAAAATGGAGCTTCCTAATTCTCTATCACATTCTGTTCTAATGACTACGCTATTTTGTTCTCTGTCTTTTCTTTATGCCTTTCATTGCATAGTGGGATACTACTCCCAAAGGCAAACTAATTATCCTAAATGAGGTATGTATCTTTTGCATTAACTTGTCTGTTACGCCGAGTGTGTATCATTAACTTGAATTAAGGATCTATCATTAACTTATGTCAACATCAATGTAGACGGTGGGAAGGACAAAACTCAAACTAATGTGGGTGAAGAGACATATGGTAGAGAGGATAGAGAAACCATTCAAAGTAAAGTAAATGACGATGAAGAGGATAGTGAAGAGGAAAGTCAAAGAGATGATGGACTAAGTGATGACTAGTATTAGATGACGCAGAATACATTAAGGCCAGAAAGAACCTCAAGAATAGTCACATGGGTTATAAAGGGAAAGCTCCTGATGTTAACTTGAATGACTTGGGAAATATCTTCCGAGTATAACACTAGTGATGGAGAAGTTGACTCCTTGTCAAGTGGTAGTGAGATGAGTATTGATGAGGATTCTGGAAAGAGAAAGAAGATTTGGAGAGTCAGCTATGATCCTCTATGTGATCATAGAGAGCTTAAGTTCCGGCTTGGGATGAGTTTCGTCGATCCAACGCAATGCAAGGCTGCAATCAAAAATTATTAATTGGTAAATGGTTATCCTATAAAGTTCAACTGTGTCAACAAAAACCAAATTGGAGCAAATTGCACACTAGAATGTAGATGGAAGATATTTGCAAGCCTAAGAACAAGTGATAAGAAGTTTGTTGTTAAGAGCTTAGTTGATAAGAAGCATACATGCACAAGAGAGATGCACAATAGTCAAGCAACGACAACATGGATAGTTCATGAATTTTTAGAGAAGTTCAGAAAACGGCCCGAGCTGAAGATCAAGGACTTGGAGGAAGAACTTATTGAAAACTTTTCTACTAAAACATCCGATTATAAACTGTAAAGGGCACAGAAAAAAGCTCCAACTACATTAAATGAAACAGTTGATGAGCATTATGCTAGGTTGGGGAGTTATGTGGCTGAGCTAAAGAGGGTTAATCCAGAAGGTAGGTTTGAATTGCTACTGGATGTAGGGAGCAAATTTAAGTGCTTCTACGTGGGTTTTTGTTGGTCTTAAAGACGCGGTTCAGGTGTAGAGGGGGGGGGGAGGAGATTTGAATACACCTGAATGCAAATTCAAACTCTGAACGCGAAAGTCAGTTTTAGCCGAAGAATGCTACTGAACGAGTCAGTTGACTCTCGATCGCGTGGATAGAAAGTTCTCCTACTGAGTACAATCCTACTGACTTATGTCAGTGAACAGTAGTTCAGTACAAGAGTTGTGTGCGGAAGTGTAGGCCCTTTTTAAAATATGCGTCTTTTATGAAAACCCGCTTCGTGCAATTTTGATTAAATGAACAATAAATCAATGCAACAGTTATAATAAAAAATGACACAGCGATTTTTAAAATGGTTCGGACACGCTGGGTTCTACGTCCACTGTTCTGACACAAGTAGGAGAACTTGTATTACTTATACTGAGCAAGTCTCAGTGATCTGTTCACAGGACAAATACAAACTTGTTTGCTTATACTGAGCAAGTCTCAGTGGTCTGTACACATGACAGATCCTACTTATAGTCGTAGTGACTTTACTACTCTTAACCGTTTAAGGTTAGAAGGTTTTCTCCAACTGTGAAGGAGTTCTTACAAGAAAGAATAGTTCAAAATATGTGAACTCCTTTAGGATTTCTAAGCTATAGATTTTACAATAGGCACGCTTAGATAGAGAAAGGGAACAAAAATTCTCTAGAAAGAAGAACTAAAAAGATATATAATCTAAGGGCAAGTTCTTCGTTTGTATGTTGCTTGTAAGTTCGCTAGAGTTCTTGAGCTTGTTCGCTTGGGTTCCCGTATCTTCTTCTGCTTGAAGACCTTCTCTATAAATAGTCTTCGATTTGTGATTAGATCCACTAGAGAGGGTCTAGCCATGTGTCGAATAAGACAAGAAAAATGTCCATATTAAGTATGAACGTTGAGTAGAGGCACTATAGAGATTTCCTCTTTTTCCGGCTAGGAGCAGGTTTATGGCAGAGCAGGTAAGGCGCTGTCGGCTCCTTATTGGTCGAGGTACATGAGAGTTGGTGAGGCTTGTTCAAACTCAAAGTATACTGAGTTGACTTCCTCTGAATCCTCGGACCGTCGCCTGATTGTCCTCTATCGACATTCGTTTGAGCACTTCAGTCGCTTGGCACGGATTCCTTTGCAGATTCAGTTGCTGATAGACAAACCAACTGACTTCTTCGATACTGAGTCCTTCAGCTGAGTGCGAGATCTTCTATTGACTTCACAGCTGCTGAACTCTAGCCTACTGAGTTCTAACAGCTGAACTCAAACTAAGCTATTACAATATCGAAGGTTCATCATTTAGCTAGGGGTTTTAGAATCTTAAAATCTTATCAAATAAACTCATCCCAACAGTTTTAGTGCACTGAAGAAGGGTTTCATTGAAGGATGTATGACCAAAGAAGGGTTTAAATAATCTTGATCTTTTGGGATAATTATTAGTTAGAAGGATGTGAAACACTTAGTAGCTAGTTTTGATTTCTATTTTGGTACTCCAATTTGCTGCTTAATATGTTATTCTGCAATCCCAAGTACTCAGATTATGTCGTATTTATTATATTTGGAGCCTATATTTAATGAGAATTATCTAATTTAGCTTGAGTTTTTAATATATAATTTATGCTAATTTCTAAAAGGACATGCTTTAAATCGCAACAATTGCAAAATTCGTGCTTTAATATGCCAAATCTTCATCATTCAAAAAACGTAGTTTTGCAACGTCCACTTAGGCGTCCAAGTCAGCCTTCTGGTCGCCGGAAAAAAATTGGGGATCCGTGGATGACTTCAATTGCAAAATTTTGAAAGTTCGTGCATTAATTGTCTAAGGTTAAAAGTTCGTGTTAAAATTGCATATTGATTATAGTTTGTGCCTTATTTCACCATTATCCCTTTTATTAATATTAAGTAATTTCAATTAATATTAAAATCATTATCTTAATGCTAAATAAATCAAATAAATATTAAACTCATTATTTTAATTTATTTTAATTTAAATTGAAGGTAAATTATGGATATGAGAGAGATAATTTCTCCGTAGGTGAGAAATCTTGCCTCCCCTAAAATAAGGAAAGGCATATGAGGGGTTGGGGTGAAGAAAATTGGGAAAAATGATGGAATCTACTATTGTAGGGGACCCTTGTAGATGGTCATGGAAGTATTCATAAGTTTCATTAATAATGTCCTGTTTATTTTACATCACCTTATTAAAATGCTTAATTTTTAGTAACTTTTAATGTTATTTTCTTTCCATTTTCATGAACAAGATATTAAAATCTAAATGACTTAATCGGAAATACAATACCTTATTCACGGGACGGAGAGAGTAATATAATAAGACAATGTTTAATTTATATACAGATAATCGAGAATTATGAAATTGAGAAGATTGGTAATAAAGTAGATTATATAGGTAATTTGTCCAATATGTTCGAGTGGGATTTTAGTATGTGCGCATGATGAAAATGTAATTAAAGATGAGAAAAATTGCAATCTTTATTTAATGTCCATATTGTATAAATTAGTTCTAGTTTCAAGTCTTTTAATAATTCATGTCTAGTGGTAATAACGTTCATGTGTAGTGGTAATAATAATTAAATAAGTGGGCTAGGTAAAGTCACACAAAAAATGAGAAATCTTATATGTTTGTAAAATGAAAATATGTGTTTTAAATTAACAAAAAAATAACATATTAGAGTGATTACTCATTTTCGTCATCAAGAAAAAGTCCCTCGATTGTGGCCCAATTCACAAATTGGCCAACGAAACTGAAAAACAATAAATATGCTTTGAGAATTCTACACATGTTTGTTTGTATATAAAATAGTCGTACTAGTAGTGGTAGTTTCTGAGGGCATGATGAAGAGCAAAGTATTTATCCAACAAAAAAGCAACAAAAGACTGCAGAATAATCATCCTTTAATTTTCTGCAGTGCAAGTACATGCACTTTATTTTTACGCTTTCTCAGTTCCCATCTGCTTATTTATCAATTCTCTATTTAGATTAAGGGTATGTTGCTCGATTAATTAATAATTAATTCTAATATATTTGACTATAACCTAATTCCCCTAATCACTGTCAAATTCCTATAATCATGTTACGCCTTTTCATTTAAAATAGGAATTGGGTAGTTCCAATTAATTTAACTACTGAAAATTAGATTTTGATGAATTAAAAAAACGTTGCATGTGGGAAAAAAAGACCCATTTATTAAAGGTAAAGAATCTTCATTGATTGTGACGCTCGACCTGTTTAGGGTTATTACTTATTAGTGAGTGTAATTAAAGTCGTGGAGCTTTTGAAATAGCATTATCAATAATTGAGATCAACGGCTATTTTGGACTTCAGAGGCTAAAGCCCATGGGCGGATCCAAGGGGGGGCGGGTGGGTGCGACCGCCCCGAATTTTCGTGCATTACTACGAATTTTCGTTTATTTTGAGTAATTTATATGTTTATCCCACGTAATTTTTTGATCCGCCCCCGAAATTTTTAAATTTATTATCCTAAACTAAAGTAACAATGAAGAATTAGTGTTAATGTGACTGCGAACTTCTAAAAATATTTAAAAAAGTATATTTAGTTTAACCTTATTTTAGTGGCAATGTTTAATTTAGAGTTCTATACATCTATTTTAATAGAGTTACATATATCACTTTATGCAATTAATATATTATGTTTTATTTTTTTAATTACTTGATTGATCTAAAATTAGCAAGTGTAAATAAACTATCATTTAAATACTTAATTAACTCCTAAGCTAGATATTGTTAGTCTTCATAATTTTCTCCAACTAAATTTAGACTGACAAAATAAGATTGTGTACGATATTTTTCGAATAAATATGAAGAATATAGCAGTTATTTATGAAAGAAGAATATAATCTCTTAAATAAGCCAAAAAGAGTAAGTATAATTAGACTTACGTAGAAAAATGTCCTAAAATTTTTTCTCGGGGGCTCCGCCCCCGAACCCCCCAAAGTATCATACACCGATAAATTTCGCCCCCCCTAACCAAAAATCCTGAATCCGCCCCTGCTAAAGCCACAATTTTGAGTTAGGGTAATACAGTAATAATTAGGACAGTTAAAATATCCGGATCCGGCCAGTCTTGTTTTTTCGAATCAATTTGAGTCGGTTTGTAAATGGATCGAGTTGCTCGCAAATCTAGTTCAACCTAAATCTTCAGCGGTATCCGAGCAAATATCCACACACACTAAATTATACTCCATCGGTTTCATAAATTTAGTCAATTTTCTTTTCCGATTTTTAAGGCTAGTTGTTGATGTATGTAGAGTTGTATAAAGTTGTGGGTCCCTAAAAAATATTTATTATAATTATTCAAAAGGAAACCGAACTATTTAAATAAGATAACCCGAAAAGGTATATTAGACTAAATTTATTGGACGAAGCGATTATTATTTTTTTCTAAAGTGTTAAACTTTCGTTAAAAAAAAAAAAAAAACTCAGTAGAGTCGCATAGCCTATTTTTCTTTATGAGATGTCATGCATCGGGCTTTTCGGCACAAAAACTCAATCGATATGCTAAGTCATCGAATTGGGTTAATTAGGCTCGATTTCTTATTTAGACTTCCAAAATTTGAGTCCAACTCAGCCTCAATTGCGGGCTTAGCAGCTTTAGATAATATATTATATTTTCGTATTTATTTCCCCTTTCATAGTTTGAATTACTTTTTCCAATTACAAATTGAGATTCATCCATAAAAAATAAAATTAATCTCTGTAGTAAATTCTGCCGGTATAAGTTCGTTCTGAAATGCCTTTATACGTGCTTTTGATTAAGGCGATGTAAGTTCATTATTGACCGCCTTTATACGTGCTTTTGAATAAGAAAGACGAATTTTATCTGATTATGTGATGCTAAGACTCCTATGTTAAGATCTCACTGATCCTAATGCAGATAAAGTCCATCACATATATTTTGCTTAGTGCAACTTCTCTCATGTATAACTGATATATTATTACATATGAAGGGAATTAATGAGTATCGATATCTGATTACGGTCGGTGGCGGCTCAAACTTTACGAGGGCCTAAAGCAAGACAGTCAAATATATTTTAGACAAACAAATAGCTTTGGCATAGTGAAAAAACTCTTGAAATTTATGATAAAGCACACGAGTTCGAGTCCTAAACTCTAAATTATAATTTTTTTTTTCAAATTTGGGGCCTTGGAGTGCAGCTAGGGATGAAAAAGTAAAAATGTTAGAAGTATGATTTGAACACTGGACATCACTTACTAAAATAAGTACTCTATCACTCTACCAAGTCATTTCTTCATACTTTTATGGACAAAAAACAATATATAAGAATTTGAGGATCTCAACCCTAATGATGGTTCCACCACGGGGGACTTACTCTCGACCGGAGACCTAAAGCGATAGCTCCACCTACTTAGCCCTAGAGCCTCCCCTAAGATTACCCTATTCAGTAAGAAAGAATGGATCAGTAAGAAAGAATGGATGAATCATCGTCAATGACCATACCATTTGCTTCTTTAGTCATTTCCATCATCAAATGTTAGTATTAACGTTTGGAGGCCATGAAGCTCATAATTTCTTTAGAAGTTTCATTTCTCCTTTTGATTTCTTTTTTAGGGGAGGTCTTTTTATAAAGGCAAAATAGTTGAGAAATATGTCCTCTGACTCCTGAAACCTCAATTTCCTAAAGCCTTAGATTCTATTATTAGAAGTTTAAAAAAGGAAATAGGAGCATAATAGCAAATGTGGTCACTCTCCCAACAATCATAAAAGGGTCGTTGGAATGTCACACTCATGCCCATTCCACTGCATACCATATTTCAAAATTTGCTTTAATTGTTGGGGCCTAAATGCCCATCAGTCCATGTGTATTTGATGTTTGACCTCATTACATTCACATATTATTACATGTGCGCGTATTTTTCTTATTATAAAAGAATTTGATTGAAGCGGCATGTATGTCACATTGTATATTTTTTTGTATACCATACCACAATGATATTTGACTTGTTAATGCTAGTATATTTACTTTCATCATATTTCTTTTATGAAATTAGGTCATTGTTATGATACTAGCGATTAATCTCCCATTGTCAACTGCTATATAAAAACCACAAGCAAACAACATGAAGTAACAGTCGATGTAGTTTGTTTTCCTAAAAAAGGTCACCCTAACACTAACTCTAATAATGAATCTAGCTAGAGAAAATAATGTAAAGCTGGAGAGTTTTTTGGAATACAATTATCAAAGATCCATTTCATTTCCGTTAGGATGTAGGCTAGGATTTTCATAACTAATTTTAGCCCATGATCGCCATCCAACTATCAAAGATCTTTTAAGAACTAACCAATATGGGCAGCTCTAATTTTTTATAGCCCATTGAAAGAGAAGCCATATGAACCGTTAAATCACGTGTGTTTGAGTTTGAAATAAAGCCCATTAGTTTTTTTTCTTTTATATAATTGTAGAAGAAGTTTGAGTTTTGTGATTTTCACTCTTAGTTGGGGTCTTAAGCAATGGCCTCACTAGCCCTTATCCAGTAGGCCGATCTTGCTATCCGGTCGATCCGTAACACTACCCACAAATAAGTTCCATTTTAGGTAACAAGATCTTTTATATGGTAAGATGTCAAACACTTACCTTTTTGGTCATGAGATCTCTCTCATATGCCTCAAAGAGGTCACTCTTTTTTTTTTTTTTTTTTTGATTTGAGGAACCCGCAGCCGCTACCTTCGGTGCGCTCTGGGTAAACCTCAACTCCTTGTGCAGTAGCCTGCAAACCACACAGGAGATTAAACCCAGCCTCGGCGATGCACTTTCACTTTAAAAATGGGCCGGTGAGGATTGAACCCAAAGAGGTCACTCTTTTATATATATATATAATGACGATTGACGAGGGCAGGAGCTGTGGGGACCGTGGGGTGAGGGGCCATGTGACCCCCTTGAATTTACAAAAACAAATATGTATGTAATACTCTTAACTAAAATAGGGTAGTTCAGTGATAATAGTTATAAATTAACCAAGAATGGGGGCATGGATTCGATGCCTTCTAGAGAAATTGGTGCGCACTGAGTAAATTTCGCTTTTGTGCTTTAGTTTGTAAACAATGTAAGATGCCTAACCACACTAGACTAACCATAAATGACAGACTCACACATAACGGTTTTGGTGTATTAAACACCTTAATCGCTATGCAATGAGACAATATTTAATCTAACATAAGATTATATTTTTTGTAGAAGTAAAATTGAATTAAAGTTGTTTCCAAGTTAAATCGGAACTAGGATATTATTTAAACAACATTTATCTTTTTTTGTTACCTACTTCTTCCGTTTCTGTACTTTCCTCCGTAGTAACAGTTTCTAAGAAAAAGTCTTCAAAGAAATTACACAAATAGTGAAATTACACAAATAGTGAAAAGAGATCGAAGTAAAACTTTTACTAATCATTTTGTTGCTTTCAGAAAAAATAAAAAAAATTTAAAAACGAAGATAAAGAAAGGGAAAAATCTAAATATTGAATTATTAAAGTTATGAGATAAAAAACGTCGACAGCAGGGTTCGAACCTGCGCGGGCGAAGCCCAACAGATTTCAAGTCTGTCTCCTTAACCACTCGGACATATCGACACTGTGTGATTAAAGGCATAATATTCTTAAAGATCATAGTTAGAAATTCAAATTCAAACTATTCTCTAATCTATAGGACACGAAGCAGATCATATTTTAGCTTGGGACCTTCGAAATCCAATCACTTGAAAATCGCAGACGAATTTAGGGAGAGGAAAAGAGGCAAGAATGTCGTACATTATTGGATTACGGTTAGGAGATGAGACTTTAGAGGGCTTGAATATATCAAGAAATGCAGTAAGGTTTATGTTGAGGCCTACACTTGTCTCCTCTCCTTCGGTATCACCTCTAATGGCCTCTCCAAACTAGTAGGTATTATCTTGTTTTTAGTTAATTTGAGTTGTGAAGTCTTGATCTGTGCGAAAACTTGCTGGAAAAGGTTTATGGGAAACCTATAATTGTTGCAGACGGGGAAGTGGTGGAGGAGAAATCAGATTACTTCCGCTTAGATTTTTGAGAATCCAAATTTTGAGAACTGTAATTTTTTGCCATTTTTAGAGAAGAAATATTAAGTGATTGAATTTTTTGGAATGCAAAAATTGGAACATGTGTGATGAACTTCAAAGACCAAACATAAGTATACATAACAGATTTTTCTTACTGTTACATATTGGAATGTTGACAAAATTATAACCGTTGCAAAATTATACATTGCAATTTATGACCGTTATAAATGAACATGTAGCAATTCATTAATAGATATGTATTAATGGCAACAATATTAATTTGTATTAATGGACATGTAAGAATTTCCTTCATTTATAATATGTATGACCATTACAATTCATTTACAATATGAATTAATGGACATGTAGAATATTATTTATTAATGCACAGCGGTGGATGTACATCGGGTCAGGTGGATCGATCCCGACTATAGTGATTTTATTTACATAAGGTATAACTTACGTTATTAAATAGTTATAAGCAAGGTAGTGAAATTAGAACATAGATGTTTGTAGTCTAGTGTTAAGTGCCTTACTTCATTTAAGCAAGAAGTCGAGCGTTCGAAGCTCTCATAATCTCTCTTAAATTTTCTTAATTTTATTTTACTTCCAAATTCAATACACCTATAATTCTTTTTTTTTTCTTTTTCGATTTTCATAATTTTTTTCACCATAATTCTTAATTTTTAGCCAAACTTTTTTATGATGGTTTTTACTTGCGTCACATTTTTTCCCGGTCGGTTCTATTTTTCGTTGATATCCACACACAAGCTTTCATTCACATACTTTATTTTCTTGAATTTATATGCATTACCATTCATATTTTGCAAGTACCTTTATGTATAATATAATTTTGGCTTTGTAGAGTTACACGCATATCTCTTATAGTGTGTTTGAATTCGAATCATTTTAATGTACATTTTTTTTTCTGTACCACAATTTATGGTCGCTGTTGTTTCTCAACTTCGACCCCCCGACTAGAAATTCCTGGTTCCGCCACTGTTAATGCATATTTAATCACCTTACTGTTGAATCATTTATTAATAGCAGCAATACATTAAATAAATGACACATCCTGTGACCCCTTCATTTATTGGCAGCAAAATTTTAAACTTCTGACGCAGTGTAAATCTAACGGTGCGTGCGGCAGCGCGGCGTGTGTGCACGTGCCACGCGCCTTGATTGCTGGCAGAAGGAAGAAGCTGGCTCTTCAAATGTATAAAAGTTGCAACCCAACTTTTTATGGGTTTTTAAACCTACCACTAGAAGCTTGGGTTTCTGACGTGGCATTTCTGGTCGTTTTTTCAATTTTTGATTGTTTACCAGTTAAGCTTGAGTAGATAGATATTTCACTAATGTATGTAGTTTTTTGTTATAAGGAAGAGGCTATGGATGTTTGATTTCATTTATAGTTGGGTGGCAATGTTTGAATTGGTTTCATTTGTTTGCAGAGCAACGACACATTCAGATCTCCTTGTCCGGCCAAATGTGCTGGTGCCAGTGGGATTATGGATAGCAGAGTTTCAATTCGACTTTGGCTGTAAGGTAATGTTGACATACTTTGGATGTTATGTGTTTCTAGAAGTAGTTCCTGCTCTGCTTGGATCACTTGAGACTTAGCTACTTATCCACTTAATTCAGGCAATCTGATTGCTTATGTTGGGATTTGCAGATATAGCAATTATACTCGAGTAAATCACAACCTTCTCAGTTCGAATGATATTTCAGAGGGAAGAAAGCTTATGAGCCACCGAGGTTTATGACAATAAACACAGTTATAGACCAGCTCATGGAGGTGGCAGATCGAGGACCACCATGAATCAAGAGTCTACATATAAATGTGCATCAAACTCAATTCTCCCTCATATTTTTGAGTGAGTAGACCTTGTAGATGCTCTTCTCATTAGCTCGCTACAAAAAAATCGAATTTGAAACTAAAGTGCTCAGTTTATTTTCTTCTGTGGTGTAACACGTTAGTTCATACTAAACAAGTGGAGAACTTGTAGTGGTATATCTTTTGACATTTTAATGATCAAGTAGGTAGATATCTATTTAGAAAATTCACATTTTGATGATCAGTTTATTTCTGCTGCTATATGGTGATGAAGGAACACAATCATTAAGCATAAGAGAGGTTGCTCTTACTTTCTAATTTGGCATTGACTACAACAATTAGTCATATTAGCAATTAATACGCCTTGCTGTCTTGAAAATTGCCTCATTTTCAATGATGACACGGGCTTGCGTTGGTTGTGAATTACTTTGAATGTGAGCATAGATAGATATACATCTGGATCTGGTGCTTATAGAGGCGTGGCATCAACTACATCATCAAATTATTACCTTACTATCACAGCAAGTTGGATAATGCAGTATCCACTTTCACTACCAGGCATGTCTACTTTCTGCCCTCCCTCTCTCTCTCTCTCTCTCTCTCTCTTGTGTAACACACACGTGTTGCCATTGCATTTATAAGCACGATTTTCTTGTTTAATCAATCATAAGGAACATGTGATGATACAAAAACACTTTTCTACTAACAAGAGCATGCATAGTTTGACAAAGTGGAATTCACCAACTCTCTCATCTATGACTATACTTTGCACTTTTTCCATGCTTATCTGGATGCACCACTTTCAAGTGGACCATATTCTTTTTATTGAGATAGTCATGATACGGAAATGGTACATGGGTCTTAATTCAATATCTACACATTCGTAGAATTGCGTGTCAAGTGTGTAATGAATCCGATTGAGTTTAGTATGTAATATTTCACTACCTCAAGTACATAGGACAAGTTCAATTATAAATACCATCTTTGATGTATAGTTGTTGGATAGATGAAGCCACAAACTATTTGCTTATATTAAAGCAAAAATCTTGGCAACCTTGTGTATGAAGAAAGGAACAAAATTGGCACTTTAGAAAAAGATTATACGATATTTTTTAAAAAAGAAAATGATTTCGATGTCAAAGATCTAAAATGTAAAAATCCTTGCAGTTTTGAGAGTAAGTTTTTGATGCAAAAGTTCATTTATGGTACATTACGTCAATGTTGTTTGATGGGATAAGATGATAAAACATAGGATTAGAGCGACACTAATTTTGAAAATCAATGTCAATTATGTCGGAAATGCACTAACAAACTCGCCCACCATACCATGTCCATTTCAACTTAGGTGGAAGTCGCTGTTCGCAACCCATTACTTCCAATAATGTAAATATATATATTACTTATTTTGGATATTTTTTCTTTAATTTTACTATATCTAATTTTGTACTCCCTCCGTCCCGCTAATTCTGTCCCAGTTGACTTCGGCACGGAGATTAAGAAATTTTAATTTAGTGTGTATTTTATGAATTTTAATTGTACTCCCTCCGTCCCATTATCAGTGGCGCATTTCTTTTCGACACGAGAATTAAGGGAATAATAATGAGTATAATAATAAAAGTATATGATAAAGTAGGAGAGATAAGATGATAAAGTAGGAAAGAAAGTGGTAATTTTTTACCAATTTGGGACGTCGCCACTAATAGCGGGACATCCGAATTAGGAAAGGTGGTCACTAATAATGGGACGGAGGGAGTATAAAGAAATTGACACAGTTTTCAAGGAGTGATTGGTGGAAAGAAATGAGAATTATCCAAATTTTTGCAAGGCTAGTAAAAGGCAATCGATTTTTATTTTTTATATTTTTTTTATATTGTATTTGAAGAAATAATCAAAAGTTTTCAAAAAGATAAAAATCATAATTTTCTGAGTTCGGAGCGGAACATAATCGAGTGAGAGATAGATTTTTGAAGAGAGAGAGTATAAGAATGTGGGGGTTGCGTAGTGAGTAAGGGGGACCCACTTCATTTTATGTTTAAAAGTAATTTTTACTATTTTAGGAAAGAGGATAGTAATAGCGGAACAGTCCGATTAGGCAAGTAGGACAGTAATAGCGGGACGGAGGGAGTATCTATTTTTAATGTGAAAAAAAACTTATTCTGCTGGCTTTCTTTGTCACAAATTAAACATTCATTGGGATAATTAATTCTTGAGATGTTAATTTTGATTAACAACGAATTGGCAATCTACAATTTTAAGAGTTCGAAAGGAGTAAAATATGAAATTGGGAAGGGAGATACTCTCTCTTGTACCCGCCATTGACTATATACAGACGAGAATAGTTACAAATAAACTGATAAAATCAAATGGATTTAGATTAGAACTAAAAAAAGGAAATGTCAAACCAACAAGACAACACTAGGCACAAAATAATGGGATTAATATTACAAATTTAACTAATAACTATGTAATCCCCTAGGGTCTAGACTTTTGCTATTCATGTCACATCCCCGTGTCAATTTGATATGCTTCTTAATTAAAATATATATATATTTGTACTTTTCCTAAAGACTTTAAATCCTCATAATCAACGAGCAATATCTGATATCATGGTATATCCCAATTGCTGTTCCATCTCCCAACTAAGCTTTGTTGCAACCCCATTATGTTTCGGGACATAATCCTACATTTTCATATATTGATTAATTTATATAATATCAACAACTATCGAAATAGAATTAAAGCATGACCGATGTTGTACCTCAAGCTTGGACATTAGTTCATGTGCAGTTGGGGCAGATAAAATAATGTGACGGGCAGATGGTGCAATGAAACCCTCATCCACGGCTTTGTCTATGAAAGACAACAATGAGTTGTAGTAACCATCTACATTCAGTAAACCTACCTGTAACATACATAATTCAAACACTATTACAACACTATTCTACAATCTCTCTCTCGTACAAGCAAAAGTTAGTTAACGATAATTAAGAAGTGCGAAATTTGAAAATTCGATAAAAAATATAAAATATTAAAGGACAAAACAAAAAAAAATTAAATACATATAAAAAATCGTTATGATATGAGTTCCGTGGGGCGGTGCACAACCTACCCCATTGGGTTCCGTCATTGAGTCGAGCCTATTCGATTTATTAATTCGTCTCGGCATGACTTTCACTTTCTAGAGCCGGTTTAAGCGGTTAGTTTGATGCTAGGGGGGAGACCACCTGATCCTCCCTCCCAGCAGCTGACACTTGGCTTTTTTTTATCACGAGCTATTGATTTCTTCTTTCTTTTTATTTTTTCTTTTATCTTTTTTTATAATTTCTCTTTATTAATTTGAGCTATATTTTTCCACTTCATACCAAGGTTAGTCTAGAACAAATAAAAAGAAAAAAAAATAATATTGGGGAGGGAGGACCAGGTGGCCTCCCCCTAGCATCAAACTGACCGGTTTAAGCAATAGGTACGATAGTAAAGAAATTTGACACGTGTACCACCCACGTGGAGATCATTAAATGTAGATTATTACACAAAAAGAAGTATAAAAGAAATTGACAAAATTGCAAGAAACATACCGGCTTGTCGTGAATTCCAAGTTGAGCCCAAGTGATGACTTCCAACAGTTCCTCCAATGTACCATATCCACCTGGACCAATGATTTTTGTTTTAAAAAAATATTAACCCACCAATTTCAGACTATTCTGCCCAATTAAATTAATCCTTAACTAATTATTTAATTATAAGCTTAGGTGTAATGAAATGACAATTATGATTAAGAAACAAAATTATTGTACCAGGTAGGGCTATAAACGCATCGGCTTGTCTAGCCATTTCTGCCTTCCTCTGGTGCATACCAGAAACAGCTCTCACTTCTCCAATTGAATCCCCTATTATCTGAAATCGACAATAAAATTTTGATGTGTCTCGAACCCATAATTCGAATGGAAAAGGGAATATATGCACAGTTATCAGGAAAGAAGATAGTTTCTTGGAAGTTATAGTTACCTCTCTAGGCATCAGAGTCTTGGGAGTCACTCTGCATAAAAGAAAGATCTTTTGAGTGAAAAATAATAAGAAAATAATAATATGAAAATATTTGATTACCCTAAGACGTGGCGACCACCATTATAGACAGCTTGAGAAACCAGACCCATCAATCCTATGCTTCCACCTCCATATACCAAGTCTATGTTCCTCTCAACCTGTCCAATTATTATAAGTTTAACAATTCGTGATAATTAAGTAAAAAGAGAGTAAAAAGGGATAAAAAAAAGTACGAGTTGTTTGCCAAGCTGAACTGCAGCAAGCTGGTATGTAGATTTCTTGCCAGGGCTGCTTCCACAGAAAACACAGATTCTGTTGAATCTTGATGGTTTATTTTCCATTGCAATAAAAAGATTGGAGAAGTTAGGATCTGAGTTTGTTGATATTTGGAGTTGATGAGAGAGAATAGAAAGGAATGAAGAGATTAATAGGGAGTAGTTTGGTAAGCATAGGTCCCATTTTATATCCAAATGACTATGCCAATTCCAATCATGCATCTACACATGTCACTTGCATTTCCTCTCCACACTTTGTTTTATTTAATATTTAATCTAATTTTTAGGCAATTTGGTGTCATTTTCAACCTAAACTCCACAGGAAAAAAAAAAGGAAAAGAGCTATAGCCGTGAGCCATATTTCTTTTTATAGAAATTCTCTTTCGTGTTTGATAATGTTTAGTAAAATTTACTTGGATAATTATTAGACATATAATTTACACGTGTACATATATATATATATATATATATATATATATATATAGGGAAGAGATCTTATGAGAACTATAACCTCAAATGAGAACTAGGAACTAATCTAAATCGTACATATATTTCAATCTACGGTTATTAATAAACACTCATTTAATTCATTATTTTTAATGTAAAATTAGTAAATGTTATTTTTGCACTTTACATTGTATACTATAACAAACATATCTCTTATTTATGGAATACATTTTTTGATATGGTAAATTTGGTAATCAGCCGTTAATTAGCTATATAATAAATTATCATAAATAAAATCAACTAAACATGATAAGATTGAATAAATCACGGCTAGTAATTCAATCTATATACGTATGAAATATCAAACAACATATAATATTTTAATACCTTAATTTCTTATTTTTAGTGAAGATTAACATGCATCATAAATAAAAAATCATTGCATATCATAATATAATATAATGCATAAAGAAAATCAAATTTAAGGAATACAATAATTACTAATTTTTTGTTATTATTATATTCTTATTTTATAGTTTATATGCATTATGAATATAGATCGATGCATTCAAAGATATAAAGAAATGCATATTATATTTATGGATGTACTTGCTCTGATATTAAACGTTATATTTTAATGCATCTCACTCTGATATTATGGATGCATTCAAAGATATAAAGAAATGCATTAAACGTTATATTTTAATGTACCTCATTCTGATATTAATGCATGTTTGATGCATCAAACATTATATACTAATGCATCGGATTTTTTTTTTGGGATGCATTGCATTATTACGTGAAATGCATATAATTAATAATTGAATAATTTATTTTTTATTTTGGAATCTAAGAAAATTAAAACAAATACAAGGAAATTGTATATGCATCAAAACTATATTTTAATGCATCATAATTCTAATGTAATGCATTTTAATTTGTGTAAATCTGGAAAAAATAATTAGACTAGATTTGTGTAAATCTTTCCTATTTCAAAAATATTTGTATGAATGTTACAAAATTATCCCTACGAAAGTATAAAAATATTAAAATACTAATAAATTGGATTCAAATCTGACCGTTTATAAAATCAAAATCTATGATTAATATTGGTTCTTGGTTCTCATATAGGAGTTGGTTCTCATGAGAACCCTATCCCATATATATATATATATATATATATATATATATATATATATATATATATATGGAGTGTTCCCATGTGAACAACCCTTATCATGTAAACGTGTGAACACTGCACTTTAAATATGAACGTATTGCAATTTCAAGATAAATATACTGCACTTTACGTACTGCACTTAAAGACAAACGTACTGCACTTTAAATTGCAGTATATTTGCCTTTAAAGTACAGTACATTTGTCTAAGTGCAGTGCACACGATAAGAGGCTGTTCACATTTGAACCTTCTCAAAAATTGATAAGATATTTATTTATTTTAAAACAAACATACCAATTACAAGCATGTAAACTTAATGATATATCACTATTTTAAAACTGAAAAAATTCGGATAATACCTCCTCCACGTCCAATTTATAGAATATATATGCGCTTTAAAAAGTATATATAAACGATGAAAAGAACGCTCATCATTTGTGATAATATCGATCAAGAATTGCTTGTGCATGGGTTGATCCATGGGGGCCGCGGTCGAGGCTGCCACCCCCTTTATTCATGAAAATTTCCGCATTGTTATCGAATTCTCTATGTACAAAAAAAATATATTTTGCCCGACCTTCCTTATAAGATATTGTAGATTTTCATATCTAATTTTTAATTCTTGAATCCGTTTCATACTCTTGTTAGAATTAAAACCTATCACTTAAATCACAAGATAACTAAGTGAGATGTTCATATTTTTCTATAATCTCATCATGTAATCATGTTGAAAATTGAGATTGAATAATGCAATTCCATGCCACGTGGATTACTTTTCTAACACAAACACACACACACGCAGACACATCGAAGTGTAACTATATTTTAAAATGAGCAATTACTATTTTTTATTGACTAAGTTGATATATTAAAAAAAACATAGTTATTTAATTACACGATGTTTACAATATTACTGAACATATGATATAACATTAATGGATCTCAAATTAAAAACTCGTGTCAAATTATGTTTATTAGGTCGCAATTGTGTGAACATATCAAACAACAATGTTTTAGTTGCTCATAATATCCAATACCTTATTCATATACAAGTATACCTGTGAATACATTGAATCTTATATTTCACTAAATATTATAAATGTAGTGTCGGCTAATAGAGTATTATTTCATTTTGGCAGCACACCAATATTTTCTTCTAATTTTCGACAACACTCATGATATTCTATAGAAACGTCTTTCCCTATTTCATCTTCAGCATTTAATACGTATGAAGAATAATCATCTCGCTCATATTCGAATTTTATCAACATTGTTAGGTATAAGTCTGTTACATATAATTAGATTATATAATATTTACTCATGCATAATTTATAGAGTACTATATAAATTTAAAAACCGAATTTATATATCCAATGCGTATCTAAAATAATGGCGGTGCATTTTTTCATCAAATAGAACCATTTCGTACATAAGTAAATATAAATAATTTTGACGAAATAGACAACAGTCAATGCGGGATAGGGGCAAGGTTCGTGGGATCGAATGAAAAATCGGTGCCGTATGAAGTTGCACGTGCAGTTGAATGGAGGCCACACCTTTTATGGACTAGACTCCAAGAAATAGAAACACCTTATTAAAACGTGAAAATATATGGTTATATTCATTCCCACTTAAAAAAATAAAAAACTACCCATTCACTATAATTATAGTTACAAAATACTCAAGTTTATCAATTTATCCTCATTTTTTTACTTGTGCCAATGAGTGCTGAGGGGAGCCTACGAGTGCCGATGGTGAGCTGATTTTCATCATATGTGCACTGCCTTGAGTGCCGATGAGTGCCTATGTTGTGCCTATGGTGCTGCAGAGAGCTTAAAATTTCTATCAGCATTATAGACACTCATAAGCACCCATAATAGACACTCCATCGGCACTCAAGGCAGTGCACATCTGATGAAAATCGGCTCACCATCGGCACTCGTAGGCTCACCATCGGCACTCGTCGGCACTCGTAGGCACAAGTAAAAAAGTGAGGGTAATTTGATAATGTTGAATATTTAGTGCATATAACTTTAAGAAATGAGTAGTATTGTGTTATTTTTAATAAGAATAAGTATTAGAGCAAATGCCTCTATTAAAAGTTAAATAACCAAAATTCCTTTTCCTACTAACCCTACTAAGGCTACTATATTTATTCTCCATATGTAAACATGTTATTGACTACCAAGTGCTAAACAGAGAATGCAGGACACAAACCCATGCATTTTGTGAAACAGACAAGTTCTGATTAGACTAGGCTATTATGCAGTACTACATTTTAATGTAATTAGAGGAAGTACATAAGCTTTGACGGGTAATATAACATCAGTTAACAACTTTGGATGAACACAATTTTAAAGTGTTTGTAGGAAAGTGGGCTATCATGAATAATTAAAATACCGAATTTAAATAAATACAAATTACTTCATCCGTCCCGCTATTTGTGGCCACGTTTTTTCGGTACGGGAATTAAGAGATTAGATGATAAAGTATGAAAGATAGTAGATGATAAAGTATGAGAGAGAAGATGAATAAGATAATGTGTGAAAGTATGAGAGAAATATGATAAAATAGGAGAGATAATGTAATAAAGTAGGAGAGATAAGATAATAGAGTAGAAAATATGATAGTACTTCTTTACCAAATTAGGAAAGTGACCACAAATAACGAGACATCCCTTTCGGGAAAGTGAGCCACAAATAGCGGGATGGAGGGAGTATATAATTAATATTCAAATCCGAATGTTTTGACCACAAAATACATTTTGACCAGCCAATTATTTGATGAGAAGATATAAAAATTGTAAGTTTCCAGGTGGCTTGGCTTAAAGTTGCTGGGGACTACGCATTTTTGACTAATCATTGTCATACGCTCCAGGCCTTAGTTTTCATTTAATTAAATACCACTATCAATTTCTCCATACAAAATTAACCATTAATTTTGGGGTTAGATGAATATTAGTAGTTGCAGCTAAAATTATAAGAGATATTTACAAGATTCTCATCAACAACATGGAGGTTTTTAGATATAGATTTATTGGATGATTAATAATTAATTAGTTGTACATGGAGTGTTCAAATAGCAATTTGCTTCATCTTCAACTTCCAAATGGGCGAAACCTTAGTAGGCAATGACAGCATGCGATATGATTGGGGGCCAATACCCCTTTCGTTTCACTTTGAACTCAAAGTGATTTGTATATATTACTTTCGTATATCGGAACACAAAAGTATTAATATATGAAATTTTTAATTGAAATAAGTGGACTACATTTACCGTATGTCAGTATCCTTATAGTGTGGTACACATAAGATATATGATACACACAAACCTTTATGCTTTGCCTTCCTTTTTTATGCTTTGCCTTCCTTTTTAAGAAATTCTACTCCATATTACAATTCGGAATCAATTATAACTAAATAAATTCTATATTGTAATATTGCGCATTTTAAGACCCTCTTCAAGAAATTTAAATCTAAATAGTAATAAAATAACATTAAATTTCAAACGCATTTATATTTCTATACAATATATTTTTGCATTCAACTCGGCATTAATCATTTCAGTTAGTTTATTTTAAGCGTCATGTTCATGACATGGTTAAAGTAGAAAATGTATGATTTGAAATGATAATCAGTATGTCATCATTTATACACGTAAGTGTTGAAAATTTGGTTTTGACTAATTAACATTTTAGTCTAACCATGATTAAATTGTTGTGACCACGCTCGTATTCTCAAAACCGAATTTCGGTGAGTGAGAAATGTGCGTTTTAAGTTGGTCACTTGTGGGGCATTTTCGTAATTGGATGCAAGTACTGCCAGACTGCCTGACCCATTACTTGGATCGTGTCTGGGCAAGTAGACTCGTATGACTGTTGAGCTGCCTGCGAGTTGTTGGCACTTCAAGGGTCTTGTGGACCTAGAATCATCCAATGGAGAACTTGAAAGGTCTCAAGTGATGGCTCTTAATGAGCAAGTAGTGGAGTGGATCTTTAATGCCTTTAATCCCTTGACATGGTGGATTTATATATATATATATATATATATATAGATGCATCTTACAAGCATTTCAGACATCACAACAACACACATACACAACATAACATACACTACACACGAGCATCTATAGTATAGTTCTGTGTCTGCCCAGTTCGTGCCTTGGTTCAGTTCGCCGGAGCCTTTCCAGTTTGCGGTGCTGCTACCGGGAAGGAGGAAAGTCGTTTTATCTTTGGGGACAGATTGCCAATTCGTGAGCACTAGCTGGGGCAATACTATCTTGCGGAAAGAGGAAACTCGACTCGACCTTTGTCGGTTCATTTTGGCATTTCATACCCAGGAGAATCATCAACCCGGACGTTCTGCCCAGAATACCAGAAAGTTGTCTGCCCTATTGGATACACAATCGGTTGTAATCTAGTATCTCAATCTCTATTGTATTTTCAAATACTTGTTATTATTTTGTACACATTTCCAAGGTTCGGCTATATTATAACCAACAGTCGCAAGACAGTATTTGACCTACTAAAGCTTTGGAAATGGCGTCCAACACTGGTTCAACCTCCAACAACCAATCTGGTGGGGCAAGGGTCTTACCGGGTTCTGCCCAAGCTGAAAAATCATTCAAGTTTGTTGGTCTTGACTTCAGGACTTGGCAATTGAAGATGATGTTCTACCTGACTACTCTTGGCCTGGCGAAATATGTCAAAGAGCAGGCTCCAGTCATTGTTGCTGATGAGAAGGATGAAAACAAGAAGAATGCATATGAACAATGGCGTCATGAAGACTTCCTGTGCAAGAACTATATCTTGAACAGTCTTGAAGATGCCCTGTATTCTGTCTACGCAGATACAAACAACTCCAAGGATCTGGGGGAACTTCTTGAAAAGAAGTACAAAGCTGAAGACGTTGGAACAAAGAAATTTGTTGTGGCCAGGTATCTGGCTTACCAGATGCAAGATAGTCGTTCTGTCATGGAACAAGTGCAAGAGTTTCAACTCGTTGTGCACTCTGTTCATGCAGAAGGGATTAATATTCCCGATGCCTTCACTGATGCGTCAGTGATTGAGAAGTTGCCTCCTTCGTGGAAGGACTTCAAGAGTTACCTGAAGCATAAGTAGAAGGAAATGACTCTTGGGGATCTGATTGTCAAACTCAGGATTGAGGAAGACAATAGAAAAGCCGATCCAAGACCGAGGGTCTCGATCGATGAAAAGGCTAACTTGCTGGAACGTAGTGGTCCAAGCAAGGGAAAGCGCCCTGGCCAGTTTGCCAAAGGCAAGAACGTTGCGCAAGGGAAGTTTAATGGGGTATGCTACAACTGTGGCAAACATGGCCACATGGCAAGCCAATGCAGAAAGCCCAAGAAGAAAAAAGCTCATCAACATGCTCATGTTGCTGAACATGATGATGATCTGGCCTGTGTTGTGTCAGAAATAAATCATGTTGAAACCCCTAAGGAGTGGTTTGTGGACACAGGTGGACACAGGTGCCTGGACAAGGGTGCGTTCTCTGTCTACAATCTTGTTGAAGGCAGAAAGTTGCATATGGGCAATAAGGCTTCATCTGAAGTGGCTGGAATCGGAACTGTGGTTCTGAAGTTATCCTCTGGGAAGGAGCTAACGCTGAAGGATGTGCTGCATGTCCCAGACATCCGCAAGAACTTAGTCTCGGGCTATCTTCTTGTAAAGAATGGTTTTAAGCTTGTCTTTGAGTCAGATAAGTTTATACTTACCAAGTCTGGAAAGTTCCTAGGCAGAGGCTATGTTGCTGATGGACTTTTCAAAATGAATGTAATGGTTGTGCGCCGAGCACATATGAATAAGAATGTTTCTACTTCTTCTTATTTGGTTAAGTGCTCTGATCTATGTCATGTTAGATTGGGATACGTTAATCTAAATGCTATAAAACGATTAGTAAACTTGGATTTACTAAAGTTGAAAGAGGTAGACACACGTAAGAAGTGTGAAATCTGTGTTGAGGCCAAACTGTCCAAGTTGCCATTTCACTCTGTTGAAAGAAGCACTGAACCTCTAGAGTTGATCCACACAGATGTGTGTGATTTGAAATTTGTGCAAACTAGAAGTGGGAAAAAGTATTTCATTACTTTTATCGATGACTGCACAAAGTACTGTTATCTTTATCTCTTAAGGAGTAAAGACGAAGCTATTGAAGCGTTTAAGAACTTCAAAGCTGAGGCTGAAAATCAGCTAAGTACCCGAATTAAAGCAGTTCGAAGTGATCGAGGTAGTGAATATGTAGCACCGTTTGAGGAGCTATGTGCCTAGGCAGGCATAATACATCAAACGACGGCTTCATACTCGCCTCAATCAAATGGTATTGCAGAACGCAAGAACCGTACTCTGAAAGAGATGATGAACGCTATGTTGATAAGTTCAGGTCTGCCCCAGAACATATTCTGAACAGCTAACTATATTCTGAACAAAATTCCACTTAAGGGTAAGGATGTGACCCCTTATGAATTGTGGAAAGGACGTAAACCATCATATAAATACCTCAAAGTGTGGGGGTGTCTGGCCAAGGTTGAAGTGCCTTGTCCAAGACAAGTTAAGATCGGTCCCAGAACGATTGACTGTATCTTTAAAGGATATGCACTTAATAGTAGTGCTTATCGCTTCCTAATTCATAAGTAGGAGATACCCGATGTGAATGTAGGAACGACGATAGAGTCAAGGAATGCAATATTCTTTGAAAATATTTATCCATGCAAGAGCCCGGATACGGCAGAAGGAGGTTCTGGGAAGAGAACTCATGATGATGCTACTAGTTCTCATCGGGTAGATGATGTTGAACTGAGACGTAGCAAGAGAGCTTGAACGGATAAGACGTTTGGGCTAGATTTCATCACCTATATGGTAGATGATGAACCAAAGTCTATAGCAGAAGCTCTGTCCAGCCCAGACGCTGCGTTCTGGAAGGAAGCTATCAATAGTGAGATTGACTCCATCATGCAGAATCATACATGGGAGTTAACTGATCTCCCAAAAGGTTGTAAGCCCTTAGGATGCAAGTGGATCCTTAAAAGAAAGTTCAAAGCTGATGGTACTATTGATAAGTACAAAGCTCGCCTAGTAGCCAAGGGCTTTAGGCAGAGAGAGGAAGATGACTTCTTCGATACCTACTCACCTGTGACTAGGATCACGTCTATTCGAGTGCTTCTCTCGATTGCTGCGTTGCACAATCTTGAGATCCATCAAATGGATGTGAAGACTGCCTTCCTAAATGGTGAGCTAGAGGAAGAGATTTACATGGACCAACCCGAAGGGTTTGTGGCACCTGGGTAGGAGAGCAAGGTGTGCAGACTGGTTCGGTCGTTGTATGGTCTAAAACAAGCGCCAAAGCAATGGCATGTGAAGTTTGATAACATGATGTTATCAAATGGTTTCAAAATAAATGAGTGTGACAAGTGTGTTTACGTTAAAGGCACTGCTGATGCATTTGTCATAGTATGCCTTTATGTAGACGATATGCTGATAATGGGCAGTAGTCGTCAACTCATTGTTGATACGAAACGTATGTTGAAGAGAAACTTCGACATGAAAGATATGGGTTTAGCTGATGTGATTCTTGGAATCAAAGTTGTGCAAAAGGCTGATGGAATTGTCTCGACACAATCTCATTACATTGAGAAGGTGCTCAAGAAATCCAATGCCTATGATAAGATTCCAGCTAAAACACCATTAGAGCTCAACGTGCATCTGTGCAGGCACAGAGGTGAGCCTGTTGCACAAGAGGAGTATGCAAAGATCATTGGATGCTTGATGTACATCAGTAACTGTACGCGTCCTGATCTTGTCTGCGCAGTTAACAAGTTGAGCAGGTACACGAGCAATCCAAGCAGAGAACATTAGACTGCTCCATACGAGTGTTGAGATATTTAAAGTATACTCTCAACTTGGGGCTGAGATACACTAGATATCCACCTGTGCTGGAAGGGTACAATGATGCAAACTGGATATCGGATACGAAAGACTCATTCTCAACTAGTGGTTATGTTTTCACTATTGGGGGTGGAGCAGTGTCGTGGAAGTCCACGAAGCAAACGTGTATAGCTCGGTCCACCATGGAATCTGAGCTTATAGCTCTGGACAAAGCTGGTGAAGAAACAGAGTGGCTTCGTCACTTTCTTGAGGATATTCCATGATTGGCAGAAGTCAGTGTCTACTGTCATGATTAACTGCGACAATCAAGCTGCTATAGGCAGGGCACTGAGTGACATGTACAATGGTAAGTCGAGACACATACGTCGTCAACATAATACCATAAGACATTTGATCTCAAGTGGGATTATCTCTGTTTGTTATGTCAAGTCAGAGGATAATCTAGCGGATCCGCTAACCAAAGGGTTAAATAGAGATCGAATGAATAAGTTGCTAGAGAGAATGAGATTAAAAATCCACAACTAGAACAATTATAGTGGTAACCCAACCATGATGACTGGAGATCCCAGAAACTTGGTTCAATGGGACAACTAAGCTATAAGAGTTCGCAGAGCAACACTTGGAAGATTATATTTTCACCCATTCCTTTGGAAAGCAAGTTAAGTGTTGAAACCTGTCAATGTGGTGAGGTTAAGTCTTATGACTTTTAATGATTCCTGGGCAGATAAGCATGGCAGGATACTTGGAAAGGAATTACCTATATAAGTGAGAAGTGTGGCCGCTTCACAGAGGGCACTTATAAATCCAAAGATGCTATAGGCAGGGCACTGAGTGACATGTACAATGTTAATTAGTATTGACTAATTAACATTTTAGTCTAACCATGATTAAATTGTTGTGACCACGTTCATATTCTCAAAACCAAATTTCGGTGAGTGAGAAATGTGCGTTTTAAGTTGGTCACTAGTGGGGCATTTTCGTAATTGGATGCAAGTACTGCCAGACTGCCTGACCCATTACTTGGATCGTGTCTGGGCAAGTAGACTCGTGTGACTGTTGAGCTGCCTGCGAGTTGTTGGCACTTCAAGGGTCTTGTGGACCTAGAAGCATCCAATGGAGAACTTGAAAGGTCTCAAGTGATGGCTCTTAATGAGCAAGTAGTGGAGTGGATCTTTAATGCCTTTAATCCCTTGACATAGTGGATTTTTCTGTATATATATATAGATGCATCTTACAAGCATTTCAGACATCACAACAACACACATACACAACATAACATACACTACACACGAGCATCTATAGTATAGTTCTGTGTCTGCCCAGTTCGTGCCTTGGTTCAGTTCGCCGGAGCCTTTCCAGTTTGCGGTGCTGCTACCGGGAAGGAGGAAAGTCATTTTATCTTTGGGGACAGATTGCCAATTCGTGAGCACTAGCCGGGGCAATACTGTCTTGCGGAAAGAGGAAACTCGACTCGACCTTTGTCTGTTCATTTTGTCATTTCATACCCAGGAGAATCATCAACCCGGACGTTCTGCCCAGAATACCAGAAAGTTGTCTGCCCTATTGGATACAAAATCGGTTGTAATCTAGTATCTCAATCTCTATTGTATTTTCAAATACTTGTTATTATTTTGTACGCATTTCCAAGGTTCGACTATATTTTAACCAACAGTAAGTAAAAGAAACCACAAAGACAACATTTAGATTGTTAGAAGAAAAACATGCACGAGTCAATATTTTAAATTGTTAGATTTTATAATGAAAATTAGATTATTAATTAATATATGGTTAAACGTGGCAATTGATCATGTGCAAAGTGGAAGAAGAAACAACTTGTCGGTTGGTGAAATGGCGTGAAAGGGTGCATGCGGCTGTTGGTGAATAAATACATGGTTTCATGTATTAAATCATGAAATGTTGCATGCATGCGGTAGTTAATAATTCCATCTCCTTTACCAAACAATGTGACAATTACAAAGAGGTGTATCTGTTATTACGGGTGTGTCGAAATGACTGATATAAGTTAGCCGAGGCAAGAGTTGGACTCTTTCTCCGCAAGATGATAATGCTTCGCTACTCGGTGCAAGCGGTCTATAACACTCGTCTCCAAGATACAGTGGCTTTTCAATTACGAGTAATTGAACTACTTCTCGTAATTCCGGCGAACTACTTGATATTTTGGGACTAAGGAAATGAAAACTAATTTATATGTGTGTAATGAAAAGAGACATAAAAGAAATTGGAGGATGAATGATATATTTTGTTCTCGGTTGGAATGTCTATTTATAGGCATGATATGCCTTTTCTTAATAGACACAATGTTTGGCAATTAAAAGGCAAGGAGATGCATTTTTGAATCATCACAACGCATGCATGCAACATTTACATGCAACGTTATGGAATTCCCATGAAAATCTAATTATGCATGCAAATATAACAACGTTTCACACTTCCAAGCAACGTCAACGCATGCAACGTTTCGTTAATATGAAAACAACGTGTATCCTTCAACGTGTATGACAACAACGTTTGGCAAACAATTGTTTCATGCAACGTTTTAATATGAAACGTTGCATGCATGAAACGTTATCAAGCCATGTATCTTCCAAGCAACGTGTCCATTTAGCCATGTTTAGAATTAATTAATATTAATAATCTAAATCTCAATTAAAATCTAACAATCCCCCACATTAGATTATTAAATGCAAATGCAAAATGTTATGCAAACCAAAGTCTCAATGACCTATTATTGCATCAGGATAGGTAGTTTTTTGCTTTAAACCTTCCTTAGTATAATGTTATCGGATTTACTCGCTGCTCGGTGAACGTGATGTCTTGAACCGGTCAGCTTTCGTGTAAACCAAGACAATAACATATACACAATAATAGATACAATATCTTTCGTTCCCACGTTGTGTCCATTTTGGCCTTGGACCATATCTTGGATTCATAAGTGTTTTTCTATTTGAAGCGACCACACTTCTCACTTATATAGGTGATCTCCTATAAAGAGTATCCTGCCATACTCCACCAATACGGCTACAGGAATCATTAAAAGCTTATACGCTCACCCTTTTACCACAAGCTACAGGTTTGCACTTGGGGCAGCTTCGAGAATGGATTGTAAGTTGTGTTTCCAAGTGTACAACTTGAACATTCTTAACTTAGTTGTCTCTTTGAACCATGTTCATGGGATCTCCAATCATCATGGTAGAGTTACCATTAAGAGCGTTCTTTTAGTGTGGATTTTAATCCCATTCCCCTAACTGCATTGTACAATTGATCACGATTAATACCTTTAGTAAACGGATCCGCAATATTGTCTTTTGACTTCACATAGTCAATACATATTATTCCACTAGTGATCAATTGTCTAATGGTATTATGTCTTCGACGAATATGTCGAGACTTACCATTATACATACTACTTTGTGCTCTCCCTATTGCAGACATACTATCACAATGTATTAAGACGGGAGGCACGGGTTTTTCCCAATAAGGAATATCCTCTAAGAAGTTTCGTAGCCATTCGGCTTCTTCGCCAGCTTTATCTAGAGCAATGAATTCTGATTTCATTGTAGACCGAGCTATACAAGTCTGCTTAGAGGATTTTCATGAGACTGCTCCTCCACCTATGGTAAACACAAAACCACTTGTGGACTTGGAATCTTTTGTGTCGGATATCCAATTTGCATCACTATATCCTTCTAACACAGCGGGATACCTTGTGTAATGCAGACTATGAGTTAAAGTATGCTTTAAATACGTTAGAACTCTAGTTAGTGCAGTCCAATGATCATTTCCGGGTTACTTGTGAACCGACTTAGCTTGCTTATAGAATATGTTATGTCGGGCCTTGTACAATTTGCTAAGTACATTAGGCTCCCAATGACCCTAGCGTAGTCCAATTGGTAAATTGGATCTCCTCGATTTTTGGCTAAGTGTAGGTTTAAGTCTACAGAAGTCTTAGCAGGAGGTAGATCAAAAGCATTGAATTTCTTAAGCACATTCTCTACATAGTGAGATTGTGATAAAGTAATTCCTTCGGATGTTCTAGAGATCATAATCCCTAGAATTACATCACCTATTCCCATATCGTTCACGTCGAACATTCTTTTCAACATTGCTTTAGTATTCATAATTATGTTATGGTCACTTCCCATAATAAGCATGTCATCAACATACAAACATATAATGACAAAGTTGTTAGGTATGCCTTTAATGTACACACACTTGTCACACTCGTTTATTTTAAAACCATTTGATAACATAACATGATCAAATTTCTCATGCCATTGTTTGGGAGCTTGTTTAAGTCCATATAATGATTTAACAAGTTTGCAAACTTTCTTTTCTTGTCCGGGAATAACAAACCCTTCAGGTTGTTCCATATAAATTTCATCTTCTAAATCTCCATTTAGAAATACCGTTTTAACATCCATTTGATGTATCTCAAGGTTATGTAAAGCAGCAATGACAATTAGCATTCTTATAGAGGTTATCCTCGTTACGGGAGAGTATGTATCAAAATAATCATACCCTCCTTTTGCTTGTAACCCTTGGCTACTAGTCGTGCTTTATACTTGTCAATAGATCCATCGGCCTTATATTTCTTCTTTAGAATCCATTTGCATCCTAAAGGTTTACACCTGGGAGGAAGATCAACAATCTCCCAAGTGTGATTGTTCATAATTGACTCGATTTCACTATTAATCGATTCTCTCCATAGAGGAGCATCAGGACTTGACAATGCAGCCTTGATTGCTTGAGGTTCATCTTCTAATGAATAGACTACAAAGTCTGGAGCAAAAGACTTTGCTATTTTCTCTCGTTTTCATCGTCTTGATTCTGGTATTGACCCATCACTTTGGTCAATCTTTTCTTGTGAGCTTTCTTCATGAGTTGGTTTCTTAGAACTAACATCATTCTTCTCTTTCTTAGGGAATATAGACTCGAAAAAGATAGCATTTCTGGATTCTATAATCATTCCCTCATTTATATCGGGTATTTCCGACTTATGTACCAAAAACCTATATGCGCTACTATTGCTTGCATATCCTATGAAGATGCAATCAATAGTTTTAGGTCCTAGCTTTACTTGTTTTGGTTTAGGTACTTCAACTTTTGCTAGGCACCCCCACACTTTAGTGTATTTATAGGATGATTTCCTACCTTTCCATAATTCGTATGAAGTTTGATCTTGTTTCTTTGAAAGCAACTTATTTAAAATTTTATTTGCCGAAAGAATAGCTTCCCCCCACATGTTATGTGGTAAGCCCGAGCTTATCAGCATAGCATTCATCATTTCTTTTAATGTTCTATTCTTTCGTTCAGCAACACCATTTGATTGTGGTGAATAAGGTGCAGTAGTTTGATGGATAATGCCGTTTTCACGACAAAAGGTCCGCAAAAGGTGCAACATATTCACCGCCTCGATCACTTCGGATCATTTTGATCTTGGTGTTAAGTTGATTTTCAACTTCGTTTTTATAGCTTTTGAAAGCATCGAAAGCTTCGTCTTTGCTTCTCAAAAGATATACATAACAAAATCTTGTGCAATCATTTATAAATGTTATGAAATAATTCTTTCCACCTCTAGTTTGCACAAGTTTTAAGTCGCATAGATCGGTGTGAATTAATTCAAGAGGTGTAGTCGATCTTTCCACCGAATGGAAAGACTGTTTAGCCATTTTTGCTTCAACACAAATTTCACATCTTGAATGTTTGTCAAATGACATTTTCGGCAACAACTCTAAATTCACTAATTTTCTTAGTGTATTTAGATTTACATGTCCTAATCTATCATGCCATAAATTAGGAGACTCAGTCAAGTAAACAACGGGGGTCTTTTTATTATCACGGATAACATTTACATTGATACAATTCAGCTTGAAAAGGTTGCTATCTACATAGCCTTTTCCTATAAATTGTCCATTCTTGGACAGTACAACCTTATCCCCCTCAATCACTATTCTAAATCCGGCTTTGCTAAGAATAGAGCCGGAGATCAAATTCTTGCGAATGTCGGGAACATGCATCACATTTTGGAGAGTCAAATTCAATCCCGACGTCATCTTGAGTACAACTTTTCCAATTCCATAGACCTTGGAAGTAGAGGAATTTCCCATCTATAGCATTTTTTCCTCCTTGACAACTTCATAAGTTGAAAACATTGATTTATCCACACATACATTCTTGGTAGCGCCGGTATCAATCCACCACCCTATCGGATTACCGACCATGTTTACTTCATCTACGACCGCAGATAGGTCGAGTTCAGACATGTTGACGGGCACGTAATTTTCTTCCGCCATATTTGCTTGTGGACGGCCTTTGTATTCCTTCTTTGGCTTGCGACAATCCTTTGCCAATTGGCCAGTTTTTCCACAATTGTAGCAATTTCCCTTGATCTTTTTCTGCCTTTTTGAATCTTTCTTCTTTTCATAGAACTTGCGTTTCTTTGGGTTAGTGCTAGTGCTGCACTCGGCTAGATTAGCCCTTGCCTCTATAGATGGCTTGTTGGTCTTTCGATCTGCCTTGCGATTGTCCTCTTCAATTCTGAGACGGACTATCAGATCTTTGAGACTCATCTCTTTACGTTTATGCTTGAGATAGTTCTTGAAATCCTTCCACATAGGTAGTAGTTTCTCGATCACAGTTGCAACTTGAAATGATTCAGAAAGGACCATACATTCGGCGAGTATATCATGTATGATCAATTGAATCTCTTGCACTTGTTTGACTACAGTTTTGGCATCCACCATCTTGTAGTCTAAGAATCGTCCAACAACGAACTTCTTTAGACTGGCATCTTCGGTCTTGTATTTTATCTCCAAAGAATCCCATAATTTTTTCGACGTCTTTGCAGTCGAGTAGACACTGTAGAGAGTGTCGTCAAGTCCATTTAGTACATAGTTGCGACATATGTAGTCGCTGTGATACCATGCATCAGACGCTATGCTTTTTTGCTCATCAGTTTCATTTTCCCCCACAATTGGAGATGATTCTTTCAAGAATCGAGATAAATTTAAAGTAGTTAAATAAAATAGCATTTTAGATTGCCAACGCTTAAATTCAGAACCTGAGAACTTTTTCGGCCTTTCCGCATGAACAAGGGCGCTTGGAAATTGGTTGTCCGTTGCTGTTGTAAAGTTCGGCGGCATGTTACTATTGCTTGTCATTACTTGGACAAGGGGATCGGGTACATCACTGCTACTTGTCGTCATCTCTTCAACACAATTATCGTCTTGCGATTGTTATTACGGGTGTATCGAAATGACTGATATAACGTTAGCCGAGGCAAGAGTTGAACTCTTTCTCCGCAAGACGATAATGCTCTACTACTCGGTGCAAGCGGTCTATAGCACTCGTCTCCAAGATACAACGACTTTTCAATTACGAGTAGTTGCACTACTTCTCGTAATTCCGACGAACTACTTGATATTTTGGGACTAAGGAAATGAAAACTAATTTATATGTGTGTAATGAAAAGAGACATAAAAGAAATTGGAGGATGAATGATATATTTTGTTCTAGGTTGGAATGTCCATTTATAGGCATGATATACCTTTTCTTAATAGACATAATGTTTGGCAATTAAAAGGCAAGGAGATGCATTTTCGAATCATCACAACGCATGCATGCAACATTTACATGCAACGTTATGGAATTCCCATGCAAATCTAATTATGCATGCAAATATAACAACGTTTCACACTTCCAAGCAACGTCAACGCATGCAACGTTTCGTTAATATGAAAACAACGTGTATCCTTCAACGTGTATGACAACAACGTTTGGCAAACAATCGTTTCATGCAACGTTTTAATATGAATCGTTGCATGCATGAAACGTTATCAAGCCATGCATCTTCCAAGCAACGTGTCCATTTAGCCATGTTTAGAATTAATTAATATTAATAATCTAAATCTCAATTAAAATCTAACAGTATCATGGTCTATAAATTAGACATGTTCGAGGCAAAAATAATACACTTCCATTACCACCATAAATGTTCTTCTTCCCAACTTATTTATACCTTAATCATTTTATTACATACATATAAATTAGTTCATATTTCCTTAGTCCCACAATATCAATTAGTTCGCCGGAATTACGAGAAGTAGTGCAACTACTCGTAATAGAGAAGCCGTTGTATCTTGGAGACGAGTGCTATAGACCGCTTGCACCGAGTAGCGGAGCATTATCGTGTTACGGAGAAAGAGTCCAACTCTTGCCTCGGCTAACGTTGTAATCTCATTTCGACACACCCCGAAATAACATTAAATCAACAAATAATGTGCGTACATTTTTACATTTCTTAAATACATACATGAATGAATATTTCTATACACGATGTACATGCATGATATATATATTCTTTAAAAGTTCACGAATTTAATATATGTTTTAAATTGTATTATTTTTAAAATATAAATGAACACATTTCCAAGTGTCGCATGATATAAATCAGTTAATTTTTACAAGTAAATATTTATTTAGCAATAACCTCCATACAGTAATAATTTCTTTTGATCCTTAAAATATTATTGTGTAAAAGTTTTTCTATATCATAACTTTTAGGGGTGTTTGCAAATGCTTTTCTAAGCACTTATTTATTTTTTCACCATATAAATAGTTTTTTAGTGTCTACAAACCCGCCTTTTATGCCAGCTTCTCTAAAATTCAACAATCTAAGTATCTAACAACTTAAATCTATAAACATCATTTGATATATTTTTGGTGCTTAAAGCTAGCGCTGTAATTTACAGTACTACCAAGAATATCTACTTTTTAATATTGATAGAAAAAATTTATGGCTTTTGCTTATACTCAAATTTTTAACTTAAAAAAAAAAGCAAATAAGAACACCCCTATTGATTTATAATTTCATATTCGAGTTTCAAATTTCTTAAGAAATCTATCTTAGAATCAAGATAACCGATTTTTGGATTTAATGAAATGTAGTATATATATTATGTATTAAAGCGGAAACAAAAATCTTTAATGCCCACGCATCCATTCATGCATATAATAGTGTTGATATATGTCGACCTAAAAAAAGTTTAATAGTTTGGAGCGATCGAGTTGCTCAACGAAGCCATTTATCCAACTTATGTGACATAAACAACAAACAAGCATTAATTGGTAACAAATTTAGAAGTACTTGTAGGTAACTATAAATCATGCATATATATATTATCTTGTATGTTACACAATTTTCGTTTTCCTTGTCTCGTCCACGGATTCCGAATAAAGATCAAACAGATTAATTAAAAAAAAAAAAAAAGAATTGATAGAGACTGCAACTATGTATCATTTGAAAACATCATTGTAGCGTGAACAATTAATGGAGTATGTTTCCTGCCGCCACTACTTTAACATCAGACTTTAGAGTTTGAGGAATATTCTATCTCAAAATATAGACTAAACACTATATGTCGACTTAAAAGATGTTCAATATCTCCCCACATATAGCGGTTAAGGTGGGTAGCTTGTAGCCGAAAGGTCATGGGTTCAAAATCCATAAACCGCTATGTGTGAGTATGTCGGAGCGGGGTTTACCAAGTGCAGACTTCGGTAGCGGTCGTCATCCAAAAAAAAAAAGATGTTCAAGATATTGCCTTGTAAACATGGGTAGAACTATGATTTATCAAAAACGAAAGAATTATACGAAAGAATTAGGATAAAATATAATGTGTTTTTTCAAATATAATATGTTTGTCAGAATGTAAAATCAAATGTGAAAATTTTGTTGAACGAAATAAATTTTGAGGCTCGAATTAGTCAGAAACTTAACAAAACTCGAGATTGACTTCGATAATATAATAACTAAGTCAAATTAATTCGACCTTAACTAAAGTACTTTGTGTGGAACGAGGGGATAAAGTAATACTAGCTACATGACGATACAGTTTTAATTCACATTAAGAAGCAACATTTGCTCATAAAAAAGTTAATAATAAACGATAAGCATTATATAAATTCACAAGGAGAGGAAAAGTTGTTTAATTTGAAATGGAGTTAAGAAAAGAAAGAGAGCGATGGAAAATGATGTATCAAGAAAAAGGACACAATTTCAACTAACATTACCACAACAATGTAGTTTGTTTGGTTGATGAAGAATATCGCATATTCATGCATGTTCCCACGTGGATTTAAAAAAAAAATTAAAAATATTTTAGCACTCTTTTTTTTTAAATAAGCAATAAAATAAAAGCAACCAATATAACACAGATGTTACGCGGAAAACTAAATCGAAGAAACCACGGACTACGTAATCGAGTAAAAAAGAGAAAATTAAGTGGTTAAAGGATGTATTCTGAAAATCCTAATACTACTGATGGACTTCGGACGCCAAAGCCTGTTGATAAAGAAAATTAAACGTGGTAGACAAAAATTTCCGTCGATAAAATATGCAAATATTTATCAGTGTTCGCTTTTGTAGATAAAAAAATTTAATAATAAATGTACCGACGAATAATGCCCGTCAGTAGCATTACTGATCCAGAAATCCGTCGATAATACATCGAAACAATTGAAAATCATGGACCGTCGGTATTCTGTTTATAACTGACAGTCTGCTTTTTACCCATAGCCCTGTCCGTTGGTAAAACATAATTTTCTTATAATGTTATATTTTAATAGAATGCATGTTCCCACTAGAATAAAAATAAATTAAAAGCATTTAGTAGTTTTTGGAACACCCCAGTGGCGAAGCCACAACCAATCAAGGGAAGACAGTTGACCCTGCTCAAATATGTTATGTGCATTATGTAGTAGTACTTTTCATAAAAATATTTCATGGTACAACAGTTGTTTCTCATTAGTCTAGCCAATAGGTAGTGGGTTCGAATTTAGCTTGTTACATTCTTCATTTCATCCATTATTTTTCTCTTTATTTATTTTTGTTCCCATTGTTTGATTCATTTTTCTTCCCTAGCTTGATTTTTGACCCGGTTGAATTTATTCCTAGCTTCGCCACTGCCCCCCACCCCACACAATCCCTCGTTTACAGGATGTGTTTGGTGAACCCTATTAAAAGAAAATCTTACAGCTTCTTTACTTATTTCGATTTTATATATATACCTTGAGACTTAGTTGAGGGGTTAATTGATTGAAATAATTTGTTTTTAGAATGCATAAACTCTTAATACATATTTCTTTATTTCGAAAACGAAGGTAATTCGTTTGTAGCTATCCGGAGGTCCCCTTTATGTACTTCATATGCTTGTATTACTCCACAAATCATACAATCATTCTGACTAAACTCTATTTTAGTGTAAGAATCCACAAATCACATATGAATGATTGAAGATATAAAAAAATAGACAAATTCAACATAAATACGTATATTAGTAAAATTCAAATTTGAGATCTTTTGTCTACGTTGTATCTCGCTTCATTAGATCACTTCAATTAGTAAACTCTCAATATTTGATTTAATGCATATAAGCTCACCAAACAATCTTTTTTTTATAATCACTATTTTGAATTCCAACATGCATGTTGATTAGTCATATTCTCAACTTTCCTATCGAAACATAGTTTAGGTTTAAACAGGATAGCATGGTATTAAAGAATATTGATTAGTGTTAACTATTAATACTCTTGTATTAACGCCCAATACATATTTTATAAGATTATCAATTTTTTATATTAGGATAACATATGACTTCCTTACACAAAATTCCTAATTATCGATATCCTATGCGCTTGTCCTTTTCAATTAATCAACTTAATAAACTAATCCGTCCTAATTTATCAACTTGATGATATTCGTGTGGATTCAAAATGATGCACGTAAACATGTTACCGTGAAACTATGCCTAACTTGCGACTTTTAGTTGACTTGATCAAATCGTTATAATTGTTTATTCTATAAATTCTACGAAAGAAAAATCAAGAGTGAAACACGCTATGCAATTACTTTATTCAAACCGATAATAGTATCTTTATGAAAAATAATATAAAAGTCTTGTTTCCAAAGACTGGAACAGTTGGATTTGAATATTTAATATGTTGGTTGATTTGGTGTCAATACCTCTTCATGGAAACTGCGCATGGGGGATTTTTATTTTTATATTTATTTTATTTTTAATATTAATGAAGTATATTTATTATGGTATGTCGTGTTTAATATATCTATATGTAAATATTTGAAATAAAGTAGATATAGAAATTTATATGACATTAGTCATAAGACAATAAAGGAAACTGACATTCATTGACATTTTTGAGAGATCAAATTAGGCTCCCATGCTTTTCGTGATATAGTAATAAATAGACAAGTGATGATGCTGGTGTTAGAAAATTGTCACAATGAAGTGAAGTTTTATTAGGAGTAAGCGTCATCTGTGACCTATTCCCTAACTAATATTTTAACTTGGAAGAAAGAACTTCCTAATAAAAAAACTTATTTTGCTTGATGAAATATTTAACTAGTATAATGATGTTGATATTCATGTAGGTAAATATATGTTAATAAAATTAAAGTACACGGTCAAGTTTCGCTTAATTTAGTTTAGTGGTACATGGAAATCCTTGCAATTTGGGAGCATCTTTTAATTTCTATGTAAATAAATTATATAAATGGATCTAACATGTTCAATTTCATTTAGTATAAATTCATGAAAAATATCAAAATTAAATTTGATAAATGAGGGTCAACATATTATAGTTTCTAGTCCTCAATTATGACATTACAATGCATTCATTATTAGACATGACATACTGCACAATTCATGTTAACGAAAGCAAATAATTTATTGAAAGAAACAAATACAATACCTAATTGTTGGTGCGTAGAAATATCTTGAAATGTAAATGTTATTGGGAGATGGATAATGCAATCACAAGTAAGTCCTTTCCCATTGGCGTGGGACTACCTAACAACTAACATATTATGAATTATTTTAACATATTGCTATAATAATTTGTGATGTTTAAAAATAACTAACTTTATAATTAAGAAATCCACTAGGGACCTTCCAAAATCTAAGGACTGACATATATCCAATCATAACTACTCTTGAAAAGAAAATCTTAAGAAAAATTGCCCTTTAGAAATTGCTAAGGGAGGTCATGGAAGTGTAGAAGTAGATCTCTAGCAACCAGTTCAATTCTGGATGGTTCCCAATTATGATTCTCAAGAAAATTAAAACTAATGGTTAAAATTTCACATAAAAATTGTAATATCAACTTTTGAGAAAATGTTATAGAGGGCTTGGATTTGAACTGAATTATGGGGATTCTAAAATAACGATTAGAATCGTGAAAGCTGGCCAATTAAAGTGCATTCTTTAAGAGATCTCAAGTGCCAACTCAAGTTTATTTGTAGTTGCTATTTGATGTTTATGTATATGTTTTGCTTTCATGTATTATACATTTCCGATTGTAAATATATATTTAATTAATAATAAATATCGCAAGAAGCCAATCTTGACATGACAAAGTAATTAATTTCATATAATGATAATAGGAATAAAAGTAAAAGAGAAAAATGTCCCACGAAAATTGTGACCATATATCCGACCAACCTTAGTTGTCTTGTCAAGGCATATATCTGCACACGGTTGGGTGGTAGGATGGATAAGATGAGCTTCTCTCTCTTTGACTAAATAGACCTAAGTTTTCGATCATACTTTTTGGCTTCTTATTATTGCTTCTTTCCACGCTCTCCCAACTTTCCTCCTATTCTTACATTGAGTTGTTCAAAAACTAGAGGTTCATATGTTTTCGAAAGAAAATGACATGACTTTTAATAACAGGCCTACCTTTTCTTTCCAACAATTCCTCCTCATACATCTTATCTAATTCATGTTTAATAATTCATAAGCTTTTTGACTGCCTTCTCGATTCTTTTGTTGTTTCATGCTTTCATTATAACTTTTATGTCATGATTTTGCCACTTAATTAATAATTTTGTGTTTTATGGCAACACAACATTTTTTTTATGTGTCACGAGGAAATTCACATCTTGCAAAGTATAAGGAAAATATAAAATATATTAAACTAAAGATGTATGCCATCTAAAGATACATTAATTACATTATTAATTTAAGCAGCAATTGTTATTCAAAAAGTTTATTTCCTCTCTTAAGATATACAATCTTCGCATACCCTCTTTTGTGTATCACACCACAAGTGTATTGACATATGACATTTTTCATTAAAAAACGTGGATCATATTTTTCACATGTCAATACATTGAATTCATGGAATTCAAACCAGGAGAAGAATTGAGATGTGCTTAATGCAACAACAGTAACCATACAAGCATTTATAAACTATCGAAATATGTTAGTGGGTGTTTGCAACCACTTAACTTATTCAACTTATCACTTAATTTAAGAATAAGTTGATTTTTGAGTGTTTGGTTAGCTTAAAATTACACAAATTCTCTATAATTAAGTTAAATAAGGAGAAGTTGGTGAAGTTGGATTAATCCAACTTATCCTCCTTAATGACAAACATGTAATTTTAATAAGCTGTAATTTGACATTAGTTCTAAAAATCCAAATAAACTATTATATTATAAAATTTGCAAACATTATATATTTAATTTTTTCTACTTTTAAGCAGTTTTTGCAACACATCTCAAATTTGTTAATAAACCACTTTTACTAACTTATTCTTAATTCAAAGACATAAAAAAGTTTAATCTATTACAAACACCCCTAAATGGGCTTCCACATTCAAGGGCCCTAAATCTTGAAAGTCCAATTTATTGTTATTTTATTTTAATTTGACGGGAGTATATATAATCCATACATGCATGTGTGTACTTCATCCGTTCCATCAAAAGTGTCTTACTTTCCCTTTTGGGTCGTCTTATAGAAAGTGTCATATTTCTATTAAAAGTAAAAATTGAGTGAACTAAAATTAACAAGCTAAAAGTCAAAACAATATAAACCACACAATACAAGTTTCTTAATTTTCATGCCCATAAAAAGAAGACGATTTCTATGAGATGGAGGGAGTACATTTTATGCGCTTTAATACTTTAGAAATAATTGAAGAAGATTTAAAAGTACAGTGGAACTCTTAAATTTTAATACTTGATAAATTAATAATCTCTTTAAAATAATATTCTTCTCCTGTCTCGATTTTGACCAATTTTAAATATTATCAATTTCGATAAGATAGTAATTTTTTGAAAATTCCAATACAAATATATGGTCCCTTTTGTTGAGATTATTAATTATTACTTCCTTCATTCCATAATTGTTGATCTACTTTCCTTTTCAAACTGTCCTATAATTGTTGCTCCATTTTCAAAAATAATAAATTATTACAAACACCTAACTTAAGGACCCAAATCTTTACACAACCCCACATCTTCACCAACAACTCTCCTTAAAAATCGTGCCAAAAAAATTTGGAGCAAAAATTGTGGGACGAATGGAGTACATGTTAGTGTTAGTAGTAAACAACACAAATCGCAACATGGATAATCCGGCGGTTACCAATTCACACAACGACTACTTTCCACGTGGATATTATTTATTTATGTGCATGTAAATAGAAAATGAATTTATGATAGAGGATAAAACACGGATCAATTTTTAAGCAGTTACAAGAAGTTGTTCCTTGTTTCCAGCCAGGGTCTATCCTGAAGAAAAAGAGGCCATGAGCAAAAAATAAATCGGGGCCCTAAAAGTTTATAGTATCTCCATCTCACTAAAAGATGTTCAAAACTTTTAGCCACAAGAATCAAGAAAGTACGTAGTGTTTTATGATATAGATTGTTTAACTTTTTGTATTTAAATGTAGTCGACACAATTTTTATTTGTTTAGATTGAGTTACTTTCAATGAGATGACCCAAAGAGACAAACGAGCCACTTTTAACGGAAAGTAAGCAATATCAATTATAAATATGATTTTCTTCAAACATATTTTGCTTTCAAAATCATTTATCTAATCATTTCTTTTAAAATTTCATACATATATACATTTTCTTTAGTTATGTGCATAAAATAGCAAAGAAAAACTTACTATGTGGAATTATAACTCTTCATTTTCATTATTTCATTATTCTTAACATAATCCTAAGAAATTCATTAGCATAAATTTTTAAATAACATCAAGTCTTCAATTAGTAGCAACGAAACTCTTCTAAGTTTGACAAAGAAGGATGATTAAATAAGTTAATAAAATTTAAAATAAAGACGATTTCTATTTCAAAGAAAGGGAAAAAATGCTCACTTTTCATAAAAAGAAAAAAAATTAAAAAACTATATTATTAGTCGAAGAAAAAAGCAAAGTTGAAGGAAATATAAGGTTAAGAATCGATATCTTCCTCATTCGTATGTTTTCGCGGGTTTGATTGTTGCTCGTGTGTCAGATCTTCTGATCTGTGTCCCGGCTTTTTTCTTCCTCTGGGTGGTCAGAGAACTGAAGAAAATAAAAATTTTGTCTCTCTTAAAACTCACGCACGGCGTGATTTATTTTGTGTATGTGTGTATTCTGTTTCTGAACAGAATACTAATATATATAGGCTTCAAAAGATAATATAATATTAATATATTTGTAGCCCATTAATTTAATTATATTTCTAATGGGCTTCCACATAATTAACCCATAATATAATTAATTAATCCACTGGGCTACTAATATTTATCAATTTATTGGCCCAGCCAATTAATTCCAGATAAATAACATTATTAAATATTATAAAAATACATTAATCCATTAATAATAATTTCTGAGAGACAATAAATAACTAGGCAACTAATTGGGCCAGATCAGGGATTTAATACAAGAAATACAGCTGAGCCTCAAATTAATTAATTATCTATGCTCAGCCCAGAACAAAATTAATTAAAAAAACAGATTCATTCCACTAGAGAATTCGTGCTAACTTACCCCTTTATCCCAAATTGAGCAAGGGCTTGTATTTTAGACTTAATCGATCTCCGTATTTAAGATAGAAATATCCGTTATTTAATTAAGTTTACTGACAGCTTAAATTAATTAACATCTTATATTCCTGAGAAGTACCACTCGACCTTATTAACACACCTGAACTTAATCAACCAGACGGGTTTCGTGTGCTAATCCTTTCGAGTTCCTCAGATGATATTATCAACTCATTTTACTAGGATACGGCTATAAGATACAGACAACCAGCCTGAGCCACAAATAACTACTAACACCCAAGATACGTAGATCCGGTCGCGATGACGTTCACCATAGTAGGTCAAAGTGATAGATAGCCAAATGTACTCAGCTAAAGTCTTACCAAGCTTAAGACCAGCTAAGTCACCAAGATCTTGGTTCTCCACTAAGGTCAGTTAGGAGAACACATCTCATTGTGATCCATCAATACACCACCTTCAGTGTACCAGTAAAGACAAGCAGCTAAGATAAGCCACTTCTTATCTAAACTGCAGCTTAAACCGACAACTTATCCTGAAGTTGTCTCAGCTGTGATAATTGTTTATATCTTGTCAGTTCAACCAATTTGTGTTGTCTTCTATGATACCCGACACACTACACAAATCTAACTTTTGTACAAGATAAATGATTACATGTGCAAATATATACATTTATCAGATAGGAGACTAAAATAGTAGTAAGGACAAAAACACATTGTATACAAGCATAAAAGTGATTCCAGTATACAAAATCCCAACAAAGTTTACTATTCATAAAGAAAGATTAATATAGGATTTTAAATAAAGAACTAAGTTAATTAGGGAGCCGTGACTCATAAATAGGCTAATAAATGATTTAGAAAAATAGCATTTCATTTAGAAGAGTCAGAACCTTTGACCAGTAATGCAAAACACCAACTCTCTACCATCCGGACTAGCTCTCAATTATATTAAAAATGTGGCAACAATTACTTAGTACAAAATAAACAAATTGGGCCTTCCAAAAAACTTTGAGGTCCTCGAAAATTTTGGGCCCTGTGTGGTCAGGCCACCCGCACAGGCCCAAAGCCATCCCTGTTTCAAGCTGAGCTCCACGTGTACTAAAAGTGGAGGCTGAAGTACTAAAGTGGAAATGTGTAGTTGACAAATGTGGGGAATGAGAATCAACCCAAATACACAAATAACTTCTCGTAACTACCTTAGTTCAAAGGCGACCTTGCGGCCGTTATCACCGAAGAAGTGAATGTCGTGGAGAATGAAGGAAAATGGTACATTGATACCGCTGACACGATACATGTTTGTGGTGATCGAAGCCGCTTCACCAAGTACAAGAGGTTCTAAGGGAAGAAGCTGAATATGGGTAATAAAGTCTCGTCTGAGGTAGTTGGCTATGGTACCGTGGTGCTAAGGTTGAGCTCCAGGAATAACCCTACTCTTGGAGAGGTGCTTCATGTCCCAAATATCCGCAAGAATCTGGTGTCCGGCTCTATGCTAGTCAAAAGAGGTTTTAGACTAGTGTTTGAGTCTGACAAGTTTATTTTGTCAAAATTTGGATTGTTCTTAAGAAAAGGTTACATGTCTGAGGGCCTTTTCAAGTCGAGTGTAATGACAATTTGCCAAGAGCCCCATGAGGGCAAGAAAAATGATAATGAAGCTACTTCCTCCTACTTGACTGAGTGTTCTGATTTATGTCATTATAGATTAGGACATGTTAATCTAAATGCGATAAAATGATTGGTTAATCTCGATCTACTTAAAGTAAATGGGTTTAACAAAAACAAATGTAAAGTTTGTGCTGAAGCAAAATTGGCTAAGTTGTCATTTCATTATGTAGAAAGGAACACTAAGCCTCTAGAACTTATTCACACCGACATGTGTGACTAAAGCTTGTGGAAACTAGAGGTGGTAAAAAGTACTTTATAACGCTTATTCATGATTGCACAATATATTGTACTCGTTATCTATTAAGGAGTAAATATAAGGCAATTGAAGCTATTGGGTTATGAGTCAGTGGTTGATTAAATCATCACTTAGAGGGTACTTTGGTTTATCATCAGTAGTTCTTGTATTAGGACTTGCTTATTTTTCGGAAATGGGGGAAATCATAGTGATTTATTGCTATGGAATTGAAGATCCCAAAACCTGTCTTGTACCCTTAGTGTGTTGTCTTCCGAACTTGATAATGTAATAGGCTAGACTGTTTTTATTTTCATTATTTGTTTGTCTAAGTCCTGTAAGGGGTATTTGTTGGTCTGAACTTTAGTAGGAAGTTAAATTCCGGAACCCTACGTCATCAGTATGTAAGAGCTCGTGTTCCCAGGTCTCCAACTGATCCTCATCAGTAGAAGATTATTCATCAGCTGACCCTCAGTTAAAGAACACAGTACAGAGCTCAGTACCTTCAGAGTCATCAGCTGAGTACACTCAGTAGAAGACTTGTTATCAGCCGACTCACACGAAGAAGACAGTTGATCGTGTCAGATCTACTGTATCCGACAGGAAACGATCCAACTTTTAATATCATTCGAAAGTCAGCAGAAGATCATACGAGGATGAGTGAGAGTCAACTCAGATGAAGACTGATGTCTGACAAGTCTCACCTACCACAAACCTCGACCAATGAGAAGCGGTCTAAGCCTTACCTGCTCTGACCAACTAAAGCTTCTCTCATGCACATTGACCAACTACTCTGCGATACTATTTCGAACTTATAGCCGTTTTCCTTGGACGTTTGTGACACGTGGCATCATCTTCTCCAACGGACAAATGCATGGGCCACGACTATAAATAGAGAAGCTTTTCCGAGCTCAACGCATAGGATATCAAAGGGATTACACGCTCAAGCATTTAAACTCTCTAGCGCATTCAAGAAGATCCAGCGAAGAACTTGCCTAGTTGAAAATCATTAGTTCTTCGCTCTAGAGTTTCTTTAGATCCCTCTTCTCTATCTATGCTCCACTGTTATATCCATAGCTTAGAACCTTCGAAGGAGTTCACTTTTTGTGACTGTTCTTATTGTAAGAACTCCTTCATAGTTGGATAAAATCCCCTCCCCTTCAAACTTCGGTTTGATTTGTAAAGTCGCTAAGGACTATAACTTAGAAGGATCTGTCCAGTGCACAGATACCTTGTTGATGCTTGCTTAGATTAATCAACAAGACCTCATGTTCAGCAGGACCGTGGACGTAGGATCTTGCGTATCCGAACCACGTTAAAAATTGCTTGTGTCATTTACTATTTTATTGCATTGTTCTCAAACCTTTTACAAACTCATACTTTGCATAAAACTTATTTAAAAGTGCACTAGCCAAAACTGTTTTGGTTTGCGAAAAACACATTTTCAAATTGAGACGAAGTCTATTCGGGCCCTACACTTATCCGCACTAACTCTCCGCCTGAGGATTTAATACTTACAAAAGTCAGTAGAAGAAACTCAGTAGTTGAGTCACTCTGACCCGCGATTAGAAGGTTACTATTTAGCACTGTTCATCAGTCACAACCTACAACTCAGTTGTCCTTCGCGTTTGAGAAAAGAAACTTGTACTCAGGTGTATTCACCCCCCCCCCTTCTACACCTGACACTCGTCTCCGAACCAACAATTGGTATCAGAGCGACGGTGTTCTTCTGATCATCGGTTCTGAAACTACTGGTCTACTCGAACAGATCCTGAAAACGTTTTTCACTGCACAAGAATCTCTTCATACATCCTTATATTCTCATCTATAATGTCTGATATGTCAGGTATTCGAATGGTGCCGATGTTCTCTGTAGAGAACTACACTGTATGGCGCGTGAGAATGGAGGCGCACCTTACATCGCTACACAACAGCATGACTGATGTCCTTGAGACTGGACCCATCATTCCCATGATTGACAGCGTTCAATATGCCACTGTGGGAGGTGTAGGAGCTCAGACTGGTGCTAAAGTTGCTAAAGACAAATCCACCTTCACGCCCGAAGAGAAAAAGCTGCACAACCTCGACCGAGTAGTGCGGAATGCAATCCTGACTACGCTTAGCGATTCACACCTCGTGAAGGTGCAAGACTGCAAGATGGCAAAAGAACTTTGGGATGCCCTGGCAGTACTAAGCCAAGGAACCCCGCAGATCAAAGAGAACGAGCTCGAGCTAGAGCTTCAAAAGTTCGACACCTTTGACATGGAGCCCAACGAGACCATTGACGAACTTAGCATCAGATTCACAAATCAAATCAATGTGATCAACAGGCTAGGGAGGATGTTCACCAACAAAGAGATGAACACCAAGATCTTGAGAGCGTTGCCTCGACTGAAGTGGCTTCCTTTTGCTACTTATTTACGTCGCTCATATTTTAATTCTTTAACTCATGATGTTATCTTTTCAGAACTAAAGACGGAGGAGTTCGAGCACAGTCTACCCCAAAGATGTTCCAGTGCTCCAGCTGACACCCAAATAGATCATGCTTTCAAAGCAACAGTCAGCAAATCTGGAGCCAACCCTATTTCTTCCAGCAAGACAGTAGCTGCTTCAGATGCTAAGTCTTCCGAGACTCCCGCTACTGATCAGCTTGCGCTCATGGCTCTCAAATATCAAAGAGAGAAGGAAAGAGTTAGAAAGTTGAAGAAATACCACCGAGATCTCCCTCAGGTAAGAAAGATCATCGAAAAAGGGAAGAATCTAAACCATCTACTGATTGTAGGAACGCAGAACCTGCTGCTAGTCCATCCAATAGCTCAGCTGGAAAAGGCGGCATAGTAACTGTGTGTTACAACTGCAAGAAAGAGGGACACTTCCAGTATGATTGTCCCGAGCTCTCAGCTGCTCAGCGAGCAGAACGACAGGCCAGACGCGAGAAATTTGCCCGGAGGAGGTAGGCCTACATCGCCGGAGAGCTATCCGACGACTCAATCAAGGAAGATACTTCATGTATTCTTCTGAAAACGAAGCTGCATTTATTGCCGTTGAGGTCGGAGAAACAGATCCTGAATCAACAACTGAATATTATCTGATGGCCGGAGAAGAGGCTGAGGTAAATTCGAAACTTATTATAACCTCCTCTTCACAGAGCACACATGACACGTGCTCAGCTACAGATGAATCTCTAGACGTGGTGCAAGCGTATAATGACCTACTAGAGGAGCAGATTCAGTTAAGCAGAGAGTTCTGCAGAACTATTCAGGAACTGGAACAGGTAAAGGCTGAGAATTAGAGACTTTCTTCTGATTGTCAGGTCTCTACTGATTCAGAGAATCTAGTTGCGAGACAGAAGGAAGATATTGAATCTCTTATGACTAAGTCTTAGCTTCAAGAAACTCAGATATCAGTTCTGACCAAGGACAATTCTGAGAAAGATACTGAAATAGCCCGACTCAATCAGAAACTCGCAGAGGTTGAGAAAGATTATAAATCACTTCGGAAAAGTGATGAGGTTTGGCGAGGACTGATGACTGAACAGTACCTGCAAGCCAAAGAGAAGTTGGAAAGCACGCTTAGAGCTCAAAGGCCACCAGTCATGAAAGAAGGACTAGGATACACTCACGAAGCTTCCACCTCTACTTCAAAAGGCTCAGAAATGCTGGCTGATAGGTTCGTCAGAGGGAAAGTTCAGATTTCCGAACCAACAACTCAGGCGAAGAACAAACAGAAGATGATTGCACCTCAGCCGAGCAACAAGAAGCAACTGACCAAAGGTTCTAGCCCAGAACACCACGATCAAATTCAGGGGGAACTAAGAAGGTCAGGTGGGCAGAGCAGTATGGCAAGCCACTGTATGAGCACCTAGCACAATATGGTTCGTATTATTATGAGCCTAGAGTCAGGAGGAGCACAAAACCTCAGAAGAAGAAAGCTCCTGAACCCAAAACTGCCAGTAAGTTAGTATCTCCAGGTCCAGTGGAGAAAAAGACTAACAAGGTTCAAAAAAGGAAGTCTCAGACTCCGCAAGACAGATCTGGGTCGCGAAATCACCAACTAACGCTTAAGGACCCAAACTGAACCAAAGGGTACCTAAAAATGTTTCTGTTTTGCAGGTGCATAAGGACCCTTGGATTGTGGACAGCGGCTGCTCGAGACACATGACTTATCAGAAGAGCCTGCTGACCAATTACGTGCAAGAAGATGGTCACAGAATTGAGTTTGGTGACAACTCTAAAGGCTATACAAGGGGATATGGAACATTGAACATTGAGACTGCTTCAGTTCCAAGAGTAACATATGTTGAAGGACTTCAACATAATCTCCTTTCTGTCAGTCAATTCTGTGATAATCTGAATAGAGTTATCTTTGACGCTGGTTTCTGTGATGTTGTTGACAAATCTATAGGGAAAACAGGTTATCAGGTTCGCGGAAGAAAAATATCTACGTTGCAAATTGGAACACCGCAGAACCTGAGGCTTGCTTGCTTGCTCAGACGAAATCCAGTGATAAAACAGGATGGCTGTGGCACAAGAGACTCAGTCACCTGAATTTCAAAGCAATGAATAGGCTAGCCAAGAACTCTAAAGTCAGAGGACTGCCCAATGAAGCTTTTAAGAAAGACAGAAATTGTGAAGCATGTTTGAAAGGAAAGCAGACAAAGAAAAGCAATCCACCAATTCCGTCACCTTCCACTGATGGAATCCTTCAACTGAACAGATGGACTTGTTTGAGCCAGTTTCTCCAGTGACTATAAGAGGCAAGAAGTATGCCCTCGTCGTTATTAACGATTACTCGATATATACGTGGGTCATCTTTATAGCCAACAAATCTAATGTCAAGACTGAGCTACCAATACTACTGAAGAAACTCAGTGTGAAGAAAGACATCAAGATTTAGAGAATTCGCTCAGACAGAGGGACAAAATTCCTCAACTCAGTAGTTAAAGAGTACTGCGACAATGAGGGGATTCAGCACGAGACCTCAGCAGAACGGACTTGCTGAACGAAAGAACAGAACACTAAAAGAAGCAGCAAGAATGCTCCTAGCAGACTCTAGACTGCCCTCAAAGTTCTGGGTTGATGCTATTGACACCGCCTGTTACACTCAAAACCGCTCACTACTTACAAAGCAACACATGAAGACGCCATACGAACTGTGGAAAGGGAGAATTCCTTCTATTTCTCTTCTCCATATTTTTGGCTGTCCTTGCTTTATCCACAATAACGGGAAGGATCAGTTGAAGGTTTTTGATAGCAAATCTGATCAAGGAGTATTCTTAGGATACTCTCGAGTCAGTAAAGCCTTCAGAGTCTTTAACTACCGGACCCTTTGCGTGGAGGAAAGCCCTCATGTTATTTTTGATGAGTTTGTTACTGAGTACAAGAGACCAAAGAAGACAAATCCTGAATATGTCAGCAGCAAGCTACAAGATCTCACACTAAACGACAAAGCTAAGAAGATCCAGCATTGTTGGGATGATGAGTCAGACGATGAAGAAATCCAGACCCATCCCACATGCACTGTAGCTGACCTAGTTGATTCTACTGTACATAATCAACATCAGGTAACAACGGTTGATGAGGAAGCCCCAGTGGTAACTGAGACCTCTACTGAGAATATAAACTCAGGGGGAACGACTAATGTTCCTGAGCTAAATTCCCCTGAACCTGGAAACTCAGTAGATCCTAACCTTCTTAGTGAATTGCTTCAGTTAGAGAATAGTACTACTGAAATGCCTAACACTCCTGTTGACTATACAGAAGTAATCTCAGAAGAAGAAGCCAAACTCAGACGTTCGTGGCTAGACACTCACTCTTCTGATTTAATCATTGGAGATCCATCAGCAGCAGTAAAGACAAGATCCAGATTAAGCCAAGGAGAAAGTGCTCTCTACTCCTGTTCCTTGTCTACTGAAGAACCTCAGACGATAGAGGATGCTCTCAACGATGCTGACTGGATCATTGCCATGCAAGAGGAGCTGAACCAGTTTGTCCATAACGAAGTTTGGGAGCTTTTTGACAGACCTAGACATCAACACGTGATCGGTTCTAAGTGGGTCTTCAAAAACAAGCGAGATGAAAACAACGTCATCGTCAGAAATAATGCTCGACTTGTTGCCAAGGGATACTGCCAAGCAGAAGGAATAGACTTTGACGAAACGTTCGCACCAGTCGCCAGATTGGAAGCTATTCGTCTGTTCCTAGCCTATGCAACGCATCAAAGATTTAAAGTATATCAAATGGATGTGAAGTCAGCGTTTCTGAATGGCGTGCTGAAGGAAGAAGTCCACGTGGAATAACCGCCTGGCTTCTATTCAAGGAGAAGCTGCCCTTCACCTCTCCTGCCTACCGACAGCTGACTCCTCCCATGACTACTCGAGGAGTGATATGCACAAAGGAAATTGAGGATGAAGTCGAGACTGCTGCGCACCACAACGATCTGAGTCCTTTGCAGCCAGATGATCTCGCTTCCATCCAAACCCTCAGAGAAAGGATTTACAAATCTTACGGGTTGGAGCCTCCAGCTGCTAAGTCTGCGGAATTCGAAGCCAAGATCAAGAAGTTCAGACGTTAGTAGTAGCTGCTCCTTATCTTCTGATTGTATGGAGCATAGACTGTTGTAACCTCATTTCTCATATATTAATACATCAGTTCTTTGTTTGGCCAGACAACTACTCATTGTCTTATGGTTGTGTTTACTGTTTATCAAAACTGATGAATGAAGTGATCTGACACACACACATAACCTATCTTTCTCTAATATGCTTATCTTTTATGTGCTGATTACCCTGTTTTCACTACTCAGTTTTTATTACATTCCTTTGGGGTACTACTTTAGTACTTAGAGGTTTTAGCATCATCAATTAGGGGGAAATTGTTGGGCTATGAGTCAGTGGTTGATTAAATCATCACTTAGAGGGTACTTTGGTTTATCAACAGTAGTTCTTGTATTATGACTTGCTTATTTTTCGGTAATAGGGGAAACCATAGTGATTTATTGCTATGGAATTGAAGATCCCAAAACCTGTCTGGTACCCTTAGTGTGTTGTCTTTCAGACTAGATGATGTAATAGGCTAGACTGTTTTAATTTTCATTATTTGTTTGTCTAAGTCCTGTAAGGGGTATTTGTTGGTCTGAACTTCAGTAGAAAGTTAAATTCCAGAACCCTACGTCATCAGTATGTAAGAGCTCGTGTTCCCAGGTCTCCAACTGATCCTCATCAGTAGAAGATTATTCATCAGCTGACCTTCAGTAAAAGAACACAGTACAGAGCTCAGTACCTTCAGAGTCATGAGCTGAGTACACTCAGTAGAAGACTTGTTATCAGCCGACTCAGACGAAGAAGACAGTTGATCGTGTCAGATCTATTGTATCCGATAGGAAACGACCCGACTTTTAATATCATTCGAAAGTCAGCAGAAGATCATACGAGGATGAGTGAGAGTCAACTCAGATGAAGATTGATGTCTGACAAGTCTCACCTACCACAAACCTCGACCAATGAGAACCGGTCTAAGCCTTACCTGTTCTGACCAACTAAAGCTGCTCTCATGCACAGTGACCAACTACTCTGTGACACTATTTCGAACTTATGGCCGTTTTCCTTGGATGTTTGTGACACGTGGCATCGTCTTCTCCAACGAACAAATGTCTGGGTCACGACTATAAATAGAGAAGCTTTTCCGAGCTCAACGCACGGGATATCAAAGGGATTACACGCTCAAGCATTCAAACTCTCTAGCGCATTCAAGAAGATCCAGCGAAGAACTTGCCTAGTTGAAAATCATTAGTTCTTCTCTCTAGAGTTTCTTTAGATCTCTCTTTTCTGTCTAAGCTTCACTGTTATATCCATAACTTATAACCTTCGAAGGAGTTCACTTTTTGTGACTGTTCTTATTGTAAGAACTCCTTCATAGTTGGAGAAAATCCCCTCCCCTTTAAACTTCGGTTTGATTTGTAAAGTCGCTAAGGACTATAACTTAGAAGGATCTGTCCAGTGCACAGATACTTGCCGAGGCTTGCTCAGATTAATCAACAAGACCTCCTGTTCAGCAGGACCGTAGACGTAGGATCTTGCGTATCCGAACCACGTTAAAAATTCCTTGTGTTATTTACTGTTTTATTGCATCGTTCTCAAACCTTTTACAAACTCATACTTTGCATTTATTTAAAAGTGCACTAGCCAAAACTATTTTGGTTTGCGAAAAACACGTTTTCAAATCGAGACGAAGTCTATTCGGGCCCTACACTTATCCGCACTAACTCTCCGCCTGAGGATTTAATACTGACAAAAGTCAGTAGAGGAAACTCAGTAGTTGAGTCACTCTGACCCGCGATCAGAAGGTTACTATTTGGCACTGTTCAGTAGTCGCCACCTACAGCTCAGTTGTCCTTCGCGTTTGAGAAAAGAAACTTGTACTCAGGTGTATTCACCTCCCCCCCCCCCTCTACACCTGACACTCGTATCCGGACCAACAGAAGCTTTTTTTAACTTCAATGCAGAAGTCAAAAACCAACTTGATTGTAAGATCAAGATGGTATGAAGTGATAGAGGTGGGGAGTATGTAGCCCCGTTCGAGGAATTATGTAAGTCAAGTGGTATAATTCATGAAGCCACCGCCCCCTATTCGCCTCGATCAAATGGTGTTGTTGAAAGGAAGAACCGGACTTTAAAGGAGATGATGAATGCCTTGTTAATAAGTCCTGGACTACCCCAGAACATGTGGAGGGAAGCCGTTTTGACGGCTAACTACTTATTAAATAAAATACCTTAAAGGTAGGGATATCACTCTTTAGGAGTCGTGGAAAGGAAGGAAACATTCCTATAAATACCTCAAGGTATGGGGGTGTTTGGCTAAGGTAGAAGTGCATTTACCTAAGCAAGTTACAATCGGACATAAGACTGTCGATTGTATCTTTATAGGATATGTATTGAACAGTAGTGCCTATCGATTTGTCATTCATAAGTTGGTCGTAGCTGATATGAATGAAGGAATGTTATATTCTTTGAGCACATCTGCCCATGTAAAAAGGTTGAATCGAACTCTAGTGGTGATGCTAGAGAGATTACTAATAGAAAATGTGGGGGTAGAACCTGCTACGCGTAAAAGGCATGCTGCCGATCTTGAAGCTATACAACCAAGACGTAGTACTAGTTCAAGGGTTGCTAAGGACTTCAGTCCTGACTATGTTGTCTTCCTTCTGGATGAAGAATCGCGGTCTATAAAAGAAGATTTTTCTAGACCTGATGGCCCACTTTGGCAAGAAGCTGTCCAAAGTGAATTTGACTTAATCATGCAAAATCACACTTAGGTCTTAGCTGATTTACCCGAAAGTTGCAAGCCCTTAGGATGTAAATGGATCCTAAAAATAAAGTACAAGGCAAATGGGACAATTGATAAATATAAAGCTCGTTTAGTGGTTAAAGGTTTTAAGCAAATTGAAGGATATGAGTTCTTCGATACATATTCGCCTGTAACGAGAATTACTTCTATCTATGTGCTTCTCGCGATTGTTGCTTTGCACAATCGAGAGATTCACCAAATGGATGTCAAAACCGCCTTTCTAAATTGTGATTTAGAAGATGAAATTTATATGGAACAACCTAAAGGGTTTGTTGTATCAGACCAAGAGCGAAAGGTATGTAAGTTGGTTAAATCCCTATATGGGTTGAAACGAGCTCTGTTACAATGACATTTGTAATTCGACGAGGCAATGTTGTCGAATGATTTTAAGATTAACGAATGTAATAAATGTGTTTACATAAAGAATACGAAGAATGGTTTCGTAATAGTTTGTCTTTATGTAGATGATATGTTGATTATGGGACATAATAGTCAAGTCATAGACGACACCAAACATATGCTTAAGAGATCATTTTGTCTCAATCTCTTTATATTGAAAATGTGCTTAAAAGGTTTAATGCTTTTGATAGTGAACCTGTAAAGATTTCTCTAGAAGTAATGTTAACTTGAGAAAGAATAGAGGTGATCCTGTTGCTCAAGAGGATTATGCTAGAATCATTGGTTGTCTTATGTATATCATGAATTGTACGAGACCTGACTAGCTTGTCCGGTGAACAGACTGAGTCGGTATACAAGTAATCTGAGTAGGGAGCATTGGAAAGCTCTTGTAAGAGTTTTAAGGTACTTAGTGCACACTTAACTTTGGGTTGCACTACTCTAGACATCACCCGGTACTTGAAGGGTACTGTGATGCTAATTGGATATCCGACACTAAAGACTCGTTGTCTACTAGTGGTTTTATGTTCACTATAGGGATAGGAGTTGTATCGTGGAGATCCACGGAACAAACGTGCATAGCCTAGTCCACTATAGAATTTGAGTTTATTGCTTTAGATAAGGCAAGAGAGGGGGCAGAATGACTCCGTAATTTTCTAGAAGATATTCCATGTTGGACGAAACCCGTGCCACCTATGATGATTCACTGCGATAGCCAAGCGGATATTGGAAGGGTTAAGAGAAGGTTGTATAATGATAAGTCGAGACATATTCATCGTCGACACAATACCGTAAGACATTTGATCACAAGTGGGGTTATCTTTGTAGATTATGTTAAGTCAATAGATAACCTAGGGGATCCGCTTACCAAGAGTTTGAATTGAGATCAAATGTATAAGCTCGTAGAGGGAATGAGAGTTAAATCCACAACTTAAAGACAATTATAGTGGTTACCCAATCTTGTAGATTGGAAATCCCCTGAACTTAGTTCAATAGGAAAACTAAGCTATATAAGTCTATATGATACCACATTCAAATAGTCTATTCCCTAAAGAGCTCAAGAGTGTTGGTGACCTGTCAAGTGGTGAGGTTAAGTCTTTGACTTTTAATGATTATTGGATGCCTTGAGAAGGTGGAGTATAGCAGGATACTCGAATAAGAATCACATATGTAAGTAAGAAGTGATGGTCACTTCTAAGTAATACTTGTGAATCCAAAGAGGTTGTCCATGGCTTGTAAATGACACAAACGTGAGAACGGACGAGGTTGAGACTTTATAGCATTACTGTTATTGTCTAAGTATACACTATAGAGGAATAATCAAGGTCATGTGTCCACTGGTATGCTCGATAGCACTAACTAAGGAAGGTTAGAGATCACAAGCCACCTACCCTGATGCTTTATTGTCTCTTGGGGACAGAGTTGTGTGTCTTGCATTCATGCATTTGGCTATTTCCACTCATGTAGGGTATTGTTGGAAAATATTCTATTAAAGGAAATTAAGGAAAGATATCAAACATTAATTGCTTGTTGAATTTTATTAAATTCCAATCCGCTTTGACAGCATTTTCGAGCCTCAAAACGTATCCGATTTACAAAATAAAATATATAGTGGCGACCTAAGTTTCGAGAAGATAATTATAGTGTCTTTAATTTCTCAATTCCGATTTTCGGTGAGTGAGAAATTGCGGTTTGAATTTTGGGGGACAAAACTAAGTTTGTTACCTTAAGTGGGGAAACTTACCTTATTCTGATTTTGGAGAGTTATGCAATAATCAATGTCTCACATTGATTAATGAACAATAAGTGTTGTGGTAGTTAAGTCTATACTATTTAGTAGGAGATAACCAAAGTGACATTGGGGGGCTTGGGGCACACATGCTCATGCATGCGAGTCTTTTCGCCGACCACCTCGACCGTGCCCATGCCCGGCTCCGGCTCCAGTCCGAGTCCTTAGATTGGCAATTTATCCTTTAGGTGGTCCATGGACTTGTCCGTTGAGCCTTGGCTCCACCTCTCCACTTTCTCTCCCCACTACCGTACTATTTGGCTGTGTTTACTTAGGTGGAAGAGCCTATAAATAGGCAGTCTGCATTTGCACTTCAACACACCACTCTCAAGCATTCTCTACATTAGCATCTTAAGTTCCTAGGCTGTTCAGAAGCTCTAGTCCTCGCCGAATGTCCAGTTCGTCGGAGCTCGACGATCTTGCGGTTCTGCTATCTTACGTCGTTTTATCTTTGGGGACGAAACGTCGAATATCGAGAACATTACCGGGACATTTTTCGTCTTACAGACAAAGACTTTCCTTGACTCGACGTTTTTGTTTCTTATACTGTTTCGTATTTGCTTTCGACTAACTTGTTTAAGTTGTATTAGCAGCTTGTGTAATCAACACAAATTAACCCTCACTTTTGTCATATAGCACAAACACCTCATTTTAGTAAAAATAACAAGTATAGTAACCCTTGATTTATACAATTACCTATTTTAACATACTCCCTCCGTCCCATTGAACTTGTCCAGTGTTCCTTTTCGGGCTGTCCCACCGAACATGTCCAGTTTCTAAAAAAGGAAGTAGGTCTCACACCTTTTTCTACTCAAATCAACTCAAAAATATTAATTAATTAAATGAGTCACACACCTCCACCTCACTAACCAATTCTGAATTATTAATTAATGTATGTGTCCCACAACTTTATCTACCCACACTAACTTTCCTAAATTACCGTGTTGAAAGAAAGTGGGCAAATTTGATGGGAGAGAGGGAGTAACCACATTATGCCAGTGAATCTAATGAAGAACTATATAATGTAGGATGATTCTTTGTTTTTCTTTAGTTTTTTGATTTTGAAATGAAAAATAATATATGCAAGCGGTAAAAATTTCATAATATTGCAATAAATAGGAGGGCCCGAATTTGTCATGACGGATAACAAAAAATTAGTAAAGACAACTCCATTTTGCCCCCTTTTTGTACTTTTCCAAATACATTCACGAATTTATTTTTTCTTAGGCCCAACCCCACGAGCCCCACGCGCATCACATTATTTCTCCATTCCCCCAATTTAATTGTTATTTAAATAATATGAATACAATTAATTTTTTTTATTCAATGTGTTGAAACTTCTTTAGAAAGTTGGTCTCCTTCTTATCATCTCGCAAATATAGTATATATTTTCACAATAGATTACCAAACATCTTAAAATTGGTGTTTATAAGCTCAGGCAGCCATCGTTGTAATTCCAAATATATTTTTTCATCTCCTATCCACAAGTATAATTGAATTAGATTCCATACAAAACGTATAATTTGAAATAAAGAAGTATCTAATTAATCGTTTAGGTCAATTTATTTAAACCTACTATTTGGGATCAAGTCTATTTATAAATTACGACCGCGTGAGTGAGTGTGTTTTCTTTTAATTCTTTAAAGACAAGGGAAAATCCGAAAAGAGTAAAAGAATAAGACAAAAATGCATTGTATAAATAGGTAAGACCTCACTCACTATTTCCCACACTTGAAACTGAAATAGAGCAACACCTATAAATAATCACCATCATCATACTCTCTCAATGTATAATTTTGATTTCGCCAATGGGCATCAGAAGATCCAACAAAGTGTCACAAACACCAATTCTTAAGCAGATTGTGAAGAGATGCACAAGAAGAGGCAACAAACACAGCTTTGAGACCCAAGAGGGGCTGCCAATTTATGTACTCAAAGGCCATTTTGTAGTGTACGTGGGCGAGAACAGAAGCAGATATATTATCCCGATTTCGTATTTAAGCAAATCTGGGTTACAGAGGCTGTTGCGGCAAGCAGAAGAAGAGTTTGGGTTTGATCATGATTTGGGCCTCAGCATTCCATGCGATGAACAAGTTTTTGATTGTTTACTATCTATTCTTGGGTAGAGGCCGCTTAATTACAACTCCTTCAACATTCTTTCTTTCTGTACTTTATGCGAAATTATCTTCTCATTTATTTAGTGCCACATTTACGCGTGACAATGTTACACGTGATACATATCCAGTCATGAAAAAAAGCTAGCAAGTACAATATGGAATTAATTAGAAGCAGTATTGATCTGAAGTTGCAGTATGTAGTTAATTTACTTAGATGGGGATTTCTTTTCTTGAGGCATTTTGCTAATTATGATGATAAAATGTATAGATGACCCACTAAAATAATTAAGTGTTTACATTTACATCCTATATTTGCATTCATTTTTACTAAAATGATATATTTATTTTTTTCATATTATATTTGAAGAAATAATATAAAGTTTCTAAGAAGTTAAGAATCGTGAATTTCTGAGTTCGGAGCGAACCGAAATCGTGTGTGAGATAGATTTTTGAAGAGAGAATATAAGAATGTGGGGTTGAGTAGTGAGCAAGGGGATCCACTTCATTTTATGTTTAAAATTAACTTTTACCATTTTAGAAAAAATGACAATAATAGCGAGATAACCTAATTAGGAAATAGGATAGTAACAACAGGATGAAGGGAGTAAAAACACCTCAAATTGAGAAAATATCTCCAAATTCTTTAACCGAAATTATGTGTTAAGTCTTCAAATATTTAAGGAATTCGTCCAAGTCATATCCGATGTGGCCCACCTGATCTTTAGCTCAAATTTTAAACTGTAAGTATACTAGTAGTGTGAAAGTATAAAATATATAGTTATATATTTAAATTTTTTAAAAAGTTTGATTGCAGCCAGCAATGCAGTTGTAGTTGTTTGACATGTGAATCTCATTGAATTCCATAAATATTTGAAGAGAGTGATGTAAAATGGAAAAAAGAATGTTCCATTTTCAAAAGTAAGCAAGTCTAATTTCTTTAGAGGACCACAAAAATAAATGAGTAATTAACCTTTTTGGTGTTTAAACTTTCAAAATTTTTGAGTTTTGGTGTCCTTACTTCAAAAGTTGTATATTTGGTGCCTAAACTTAAAAAACACTAGCAATTTTGGTGTCTTTTATTATTTTAATAATTAAATAATATTATATTGATTTAAAGAAAGGTAAAATTGTAAGATTATGTAAAAAAAATTTAAAAATATTTTTTTTTATAATAATAATGATTTTAAACTATTAAAATAATAGGTTATGATAATTTAATACTTTATGTTAATTTTATTTAATAGTTAATTATTTATGTATTATTTTCAATGTTTAAAATAACGTAATAATTTATTTTAATTTTTTAATTTTTGTAAATAATTTTTTTTAATGTTGCACAAATATTACAATGTTAAAATGAGGTCTAAAAGTTATAGCTATATATATAATTATTAAACTATTTTGATAATAATATTATTATAAGAATGTGTGTTTAATTTGTTAAAAATAGATGTTAAATTGTGAGACACCAAAATAGAAATAATTTATGAAGTATGAGCACCAAAGTTGTAATTTTTAAAGAATGGACACAAAAAATAAAAAAAAGTGGAAGTATAGGCACCAAAATCGCAACTTTCTCAAAATAAATAGATTCAGGGACAAAAAGGGAATCAAGAAATAAACATTTATCCTAGATGTTGTTAACCATTTAGTTAATATATCAAAAATTGTCCTAAAATGAATTCCTAGAAATTTAACTAACAAAATAAATAAGACTAATAGAAGTAAGGAAAATAACATTGTATTGTCCGACTCATAAGAATAGAACAAGACTTTTGATTATCAAAACGAAGAATATCAATAAAAAGTAGCTCCCCATTTTTTTTTTACACATTCTCAAAAATTCGATGTCTTTTTTGGAAAAAAAAAAAGAACTTTCATTATTATGCACTCTTAATAAACTAAATTCTTCTTAATTCTTTTTGTTTATTGGTCGGAGCAAAATACTATTTAGAAAGGAAATCCTCTCATGAGATTTTGTGTATTCTAAGACTATCCCATCCACAATACCAAACCAACCCTACATTTTAATAAAATACTATTTTCTCTCCTCAACACCGCAATCCACTATCTAACTTAATCTGTGTTAATACATGAATATAGTCAAATCCAATGGGAAAAAAAAAATCTAGCCAACTACTAAAATTAGTTTACAGTATAGCCAATTTGAACGAATTGCTCTTACTCTTTCTCATTTACTTATCAGTTTTGAATGAATTGAGTGCGCGTGCTGATAAACACCCCTAGACACTCCATAGCTACTGAAAGATGTTATTGCTTAAGGCCATGCTTGGGAGCTTAGTTGAGTGTGTGTGCTGATAGACACCCCTATGCACTCCATAGCCACTAAAAGATTTTAGTGCCTAGGGCCTTGTGTTTCAGTAGTTGATTTGACTGATCCCAAAATCCTATTCTGATTGATGAACCATTCAGTTGTAAAAGTTAACACTTTTGTCTCTTGAGTGTTTCAGACTCAGTAGACTTAGCATGGTGTGGCTCAGAAGTTCTGTTTGCTGTCTATCAGTAGACCATCTGTCGCAGTGTCATGGAATGAAGATGCAGTATGGCTAGACTCAGCATGAGCAGCATACTGAAAGGTGTTTAGGAGTTAGTAGAACTGGACTCAGCAGGAGCAGTTTACTAAACTCAGGTTTGGCCTCAGTAGTGTTTGACTCAGGAGGAGCAGCCTACTGAACCTTTCGGTCAGACTCAGCAATGGCCTGTCAGTTGCTTTAACTGACAGTGGACTTCAAGTCAATTTTAGTAGAGTTGTCTGAGGTCATACATCTGAGAAAAATCAGCTTCAGTATCAACCTTGAAGTCTGAAAAAGTCTCAACCACTATTTGTACCTCGACCAATGACAAGCAGCCAGCTGGTAAAATTTCCGACAAAAGCTGCAAGTCAACCACTTTTCTGTAAAGAAAGGGGACTCTATAGAATTCAAAAAAGAGTCGTTTGCTACCTATAGAGTGACACGTGGATAGTTCCTCTCCAACAAATTTATTCACAACTCACGTCTATAAATAGAGGGAAGGTCGAATTCGCACAAGTCACACTACACGATTATATAAGCGACCTATCGAGGGAACCCAAGTCTCAAAAGAACTCAAGCTCTAGAATTCTTAATGAATATTCAAGTGAAGAACACGAACCCAGAGAGATTATTCCTCATTGTTCTTCGTTCTAGAAGCCTTTCTTGTTCCCACCCTCTAACCTAAGCTCATTGTAATATCCATAGCTTAGATCGAAGGAGTTCATTTATTGAATTGTTCTTAGTGTTAAGAACTCCTTCATAGTTGGAGATACATTCAAACAAACTGTTTGACCCTATAAACTAAGGGTTGCTTAGTATAATTTGTCCAGTGCACAAACTAACTGAGACTACCTCAGTATAATAAAATAGTTTCCTGCCTTGTTCAGGACAATGGACGTAGGATCTTGCGTATCCGAATCACTTTAAAAACTGCTGTGTCATTAACTGTTGCATAGATTAACTGTTCATAACTGAAAATATATTTACAAAATCACACAATAGCTCTTTGAGTCAAGCTTAAAACGTTGCACTAATCTACTGAAACTGATTTTGATAAACAAACGTTTCAAACAAACTTAATCGGACCTACACTTCCGCACGCTACTGAACGCTGCTGAACGCTACTGAATTCTGACACTAAGTCAGCTAGCAGAGCTCAGCACCTTCAGTCACTCTGTCCACGCGATCAAGAACAGTTTGCTTGGTCTGCTGAATTCATTCAATAGACATCTTACGTCTATCGGCCTGTTCGCGTTTGAGTTTGAAAAAAGTTTTTAGGTGTATTCACCCCCCACACCTGAATGTTTGACTCGGGATCAATACCTTGCTTGTGTACTGAATTGGGTGTGTGTGTTCTAATGGTGTGCTGATTGCACCCCTAGTCACTGAAAATCAATTTTCTGAGAAACTGGAGGTATTTCAGTAAAATTGGCTATTTTGTGAATATAATTTTAGTTGATGGCTACATTTGTGTTTAATTTACTGAATATGGCTACTGTTGTTTGCACTCATTTAATTTCTACCCCTAACACATTTTTATACAGCATGACAATGTAAAGCAGTGTATCAAAGATTCAGACACAGATTCAGATAAGTTGTTTGCATTGTTGGGTATGACATTAGACTAGTTCATCAACCCCCTAACTCACCTGATACTAATGTCAATGACTTAGGGTGGTTTAGAACTATACAAATATTCAGATTGAGAATGCGGGCTATACTATGAACTAGTGAATGCAGTTATAAGTTCTTAAGAAGATCTATTCCCTCAGACATGAAACAAGGTATTTTAAGTCTTCAAGGTTGTAGATGTAAATCATGTTGGTCTATAGACGAGTTTTCAGGTGTGTGTGTGTGGGGGGGGGGGGGGGGGGAGTGAATACACCTGAATACAAGTTTCAACTCAAAAGCGAAAGTCAGTGTATTACTTAATGTGTTTGCTGAAAGATTCAGCTCATTAGATTAGCCTTTTGATCGCGTGGACAGAGTGGTTAGAACTACTGAACTCCGTATATTGACTTCAGTCAGTCTACAGTAAGCTCAGTATGCAAATAAGTGCAGAAATGTAGTCCCAAATTTTATCAACTCTTGTTGAAAAACATTGTTAACAAAAATTAATTAATGTCGTGCTTGTGCGTCAATTCAGCTTTACTGAAAATCTGAGTTATGCTTTTGTAAAATGGTTTCGTGCAGAGTGAGCGGTAAGCAATAAAATAGTAAATGCACATGCGATTTTTAAAGTGATTCAGATACGCAAGATCCTACGTCCACTGTCCTACTTACCAGGAGGTCTTGACTTTATTATACTAAGCAAGTCTCAGTCGATATGTACGCAGGACAAATACTCTAGTTATAGTCTTAGTGACTTTACAGGTTTCAAACACAGAGTTAGAGTTTCTTCAACGATGAAGGAATTCTTACAATAAGAACAGCTCAACAAATATGAGCTCCTTCGATTTTTCAATCTTGATGGCAGCTTTGTGTCAGTATAGTGTTGGTATCTTCAAACTCTAAAGTAGATGTTGAGTTGACTTCATCTGATTCCTCGGACACTTTAACTGAGTTGCCCTCTAATAACATTCTTCTGGGATGTTCAGCTCGTAGACCGATTCCTTTAACATTCAGTAGGTTCTAAGCAACCATACTGAATCTTCAATGTTGAGTCCGTCCGGCTAAGAAAAGATATTCTACTGAGCCCATCAACTACTGAACTCTAGCTAACTTTCTGAGTTCCTAACATGCTGAACTCAGCTAAGCTATTACATTATAATGTTTCATCACTTGGCTACGGGTTTTGGAATCTTCAAATTTTATCATATTGAATCACATCCCTATAAATCATGAGGTGAAGGGCCAAAACTATTATGAAATACCCCACATTAAAAAGGGCCAGCTAATTAGAGCAGATACACTGCCCTTCACTGTAGAAGTTCCACATAATCTGGTGCATGAGTGAAGTGAATATATAATAGAGAATGGAATGGTGGAAGAAATAGCAGACTTGAAGGCAAGGCTTGGAATGTAGGTGTTTTTTTATGTAGCAGAAGGTTGTTTTGTGATAAGTGTAAGGCTAGTAGTAGTTGTGGAAGGGTGTTTTGTATGAAGTCCAAGGCTAGAGAAAGAGCAGGAATGTTGTTTTATGATTAGTTCAAGGCTAGAAAAAGAGCAGGAATGTAGTTTGTATAGTTTCTAAGGTGATGTTTATGATTCCTAATATTTATGCTACAAATTGAACACAATTTCAGAAAAGCCTTGTGGAGATCATGCTATATGTTGTACAGAAAATCATGGAGTAGAAAACAAGAGATCATGCTACAAGCTGTACACAAAAACAGATAAGCAATATTGCATCACAAATGCTACAATTCTATGACTGATAAACAAGGTTGCATCACAGATGCTACAAGCTTATAAAGATATAAACAAGGCTACATCACAGATGATACAAGCTTATAAACAGATAAAGAAGGCTGCATCACAGATGCCACGAGCGTATAAAGAGATAAACAAGGTTGCATCACAGATGTTACAAGCTTATAAACAGATAAAAAAGGCTACATCGCAGATGCTACATGCTTATAAACAGATAGACAATGCTGCATCACAAGTATAAACAGATACTCATAGATACCACATCTATAAACATATTATGCATAGATACCACAATAAGCAGTAGAGCATCATAGATAAGCAGAGAGCCCAAGAAATGCAACATAATAACTGATCGGAGGATGAATGTTTAGGTAACGACGAATCAGCAGCATCTCACGTAGTGAGATGAAAAACATATAAGCTTATAAGCAGCAATTCCGTGATTACATTTTATCAATATTGATATTTAATTTAAAAAGTAAGCAATCTGTTTATAGCACACATTTTAAAATTTATATTTCAGAAGTAAGCAAGCAAGACAAATAACAAGTTTCTAATATTTCCAGAATGATCACCTAGTTTAGAAGTTCAGAAAATCCTAAATGGTGACAACTCTCATATTTCCACGGAAATCATCATCGAGGAGTTGAATCGATCGAAGAAATGTAAGCTCAATATCATCATCTTTTAACCCATTCCATTCATCAAAATACCAGACAGTAGGGAGAAAAAGAAAGGGCAGATCGGGAAAGATCTCACACGTTTCACAGGCGGCCCTTCCTTGTTCTTCGCTTTCTCTCATCTTCATCAATCATTCTAAGCATGTCCTCGGTTCTCGCCTTAAACTCCTCCGGGATGGAGAAAGGAAGAGGCTTCCATGAGTCGTCTATTTCAAACGACGGATGATAGCGGGTCAGTCTATCAGATCGGCGGAGTCCGTATCTTCTAGATCCGAGAGCGACAACCCGTTGCTCATATTGACGGAGTCTTCGAGATTGGCTTGTTCGTCGATCAATTCGCCGGCGAGAAGCTTGCTCATCAGCATGGCGAGGCGTTGCGTCTATAGGTATACAGATTGAAGGAGGAGATCAGCGGAAGGAAATAGGTAGTGAAGAGAGAGTATGTCGCGCGCGAGAGAGAGGCGCTAGGGTTTCTGTCGAGAATAGAGATCGATATAATAGAGATTAAAAATCTTTATGACAATGCTAATTTTTTCCTTTTAACGAGACCCACCAACAATAGCGGGACAACTCGAAAATAAATACAGGCCATGTTTATTGGGATGGATGAAGTATTTTTTTTATTAAATTTAAAATGTCATTTTAAATTCTATTTAAAATTTATAATTAGAATTAAAAAGTATCATCATGCAAATAAAAAGTTTATACCTGCTCAAATTGAAGACTACAAGAAATTAAAAATATGGAAATTGAACTACATGATAGAGCTACAGATAATGCATGTAATACAAAATGGATACAACCGAAGATATGCAAACTATGACAAATATTTTGTGATGATGAAACGAAATGAGAGGCGGGAATTTAATTCAAATTTGGAGAGAATTGAGAACTTGGATAAGATTGAGAGTTTTGTTGATACTCGAAATTGAAAAATTGTTCGTCATTGGGAAATTGTTGATACCACAAAAAATTTGAGTATGGATCCATAATGAAGTTTTGAATGTTGAAAGCTTGAGAAGAAATGAGTTTTTTTTTTTTGCTGGTGAAAAACATAGCAAAATTTGATTCTATTTATAAAGAAAAAAAAATAAGAATTTTGATATATTTACTAAATTTTTATGTGAATAAATGATTAATAATAGTAGTGATATAGTGTAAATTCAATACAATTTCAATCAACCTATCATCAAATGCCAAGTGTCACGAATTGATTGAATAAATATGTTCTTTTATTAATTTGCTTGTTTGTCTTATTATGTTGGGGTTGCTGTAATGTTGCTAAGGGTAACTCCAACCCTACACATTCCCAACTTTTCACTTTACACGTCAACTTTTCAACCCACCAATTTTTAAATATTTTTCACTTCAATCATAAACCTATCAACTCAACTTTTTTATGGGTCCCACTACATATACACACAACTATTTATCAATATATTTATATTTATCTATATATATATTATACTCACAATTTTTTATTCATCATATTAATAATAATAATAATAATAATAATAATAATAATTAAATTTATTTTTTAATTCATATAAAATTTAATTATAATTAATTTTAAAAACCGAAATTATATAATTAAATTTTAAAAAACATGGTTAACAAGAAATTACATAAATAAAACTAAAAAAACAATTAAATATGATAAAATAGATAAAAAAAAACTACATTGATGTGTATTGCTGCCAAATATGCTCCGTCAAGTCTGCTTGAAGGCGAAAATGAGCTGTCTTATCAGTCAAATTATCATAATTTTGAATGTAATCTGCATATCCATTATTTGAACCCATGGTTATGTCGGGCGGAGGAGGTATATCTTCATCAGACCAAGTAACCGCAGCTTCCGTCCCTTCATTCTCAATGATCATGTTGTGCATAACAATACACGCATAAATTATTGCGTTCAAATCTTCTTTGAAATAAGATCTTGCAGGACCTCTAATTATTGTCCAACGGGATTGAAGCACTCCGAATGCTCGTTCTACATCTTTTCTTGCAGATTCTTGTCTCTCATTGAATTTTTTTCTTTTCTCATCTTGTGGTACCGGAAAACTCTTGACGAATGAAGCCCATTCCGGATATATTCCATCTGTCAAATAATACCCTTTGTCATTACTAGATCCGGCAACACCGAAAAAAGCATGCCATATCCACAAATCTTGAGGTGCCACTGCTTCTAAAACTATTGTGGGAACACCGTGATCGCCTCTTGTAAACATGTCTTTCCAAGCGACTGGACAATTCCTCCATGTCCAATGCATACAGTCGAGGCTCCCCAACATGCCGGGGAAGCCATGTCTTTCTTCATGCATCTGAAGCAACCGTTGAATATCTTCGTTAGTTGATATCCTCAAATATCGAGGACCAAAAACATCGACAATGCCATGGCAAAATTTTTGGAGACATTCCAAAGTTGTACTCTCGCCCATTCGCATGTATTCATCGAGTGAATCACCAGGAGCCGCATACGCCAGTTGACGGATAGCTGCAGTACATTTTTGAAGGGGTGATCGCCCATTCCGACCACATGCGTCTTGTCTCTGTTGGAAATAGGTTGAGTGATTGCTCAATGCATCGACAATGTGTAGGAATAACTGTCAGTGCATCCGAAAACGATGACGAAATAAATGTTCGCCAAATATTGGAACATCAGCGAAATAATCACGAACAAGACGATCATGACCGCTTTCGCGCTCTCGATTCACATATCTTCGACGTGAACCTCTTCTTCTGCTGGATGATCCAACGTTCTCTTCTGCATCAGCAAGGGCAATCATCTCTCTGTCAAATTCATCTTCCGCTGAATCTATAATCAGATCTCTCCATTTTTGTCTATATTCATCCTCACTTGGAAGATTAGACATTTGTGCTAAAATGTTTGTGATATGTTTTTTCCGCACACATTACCTTCAAATATATAGCATATCCTTCCTCCAATAAATGAGCCTGCTATCACTTGTACAACTTGGAACAATAATGGTGCTGACAATAAATGAGACTGCATCCAATAAATGAGCCTGCTATCACTTGCACACATTACCTTCAAATAATGGTGTTGCAATAATGCTATTGCAATAATAATAAGCCAACCACTTGCCCATATGTCAGTCTGGTATTGCAATAATGCTACTGCAATGAGATGACAAATTGCAGCGAAATAATGCTACTGCAACATTACTTTTATTTTGTTTGACCACATTTTATTGTTTTTTGAAAAATAATATCAAGCTAGTATAAACAATTCGAATTCAAATACAAAGTTTTCATAGATAAAAGGAAAATAACAATAATTGTACCCTAAGCTATTACAACCCGATGGCATCGTATAGAGCCTTCATTGAAAAACATAACATGAGCACAGGAAAATAAATTAAATAGTACACAGTCATCCATGTCTAGATTACAACCACCCGCGTCTTTGTTTGATCTCATTCGACATTTTGGCAAAGTTGAAAAGCATTGCATCATTGAAGTTACTTGTATCCTGGTTGCAATAATCCCATTCTCGTAGTTGAAGCTCCATATCTTTTTGCTGCATTCCTTGTTTTTTTGCTCAATTTCCACATTCTTTTGTTTCATCTTTTCGTTGTGTATTTCTTGTAATTGATCCCATCTGACTGGATCAACCTGACTAGCATGTGCTTTGGCTTTGGCTTTGGCTTTGGCTTTAGCCTTCTGCTGTCACATTGGACGTGTTCGAGTTGACTGTGCATCTTCAGAGGTGTGACTACCCGAGTCGGATGTTTTCGACTTCTTGCGAGCACTACTAGCCATTGCTTCACGGTTTCATTTTTCTGCCAATGCCATTACCTTCCATACATGGAGGTACTTGAACTTTTGTTCGAGTGCTGGCTGCGCCACTTAGCTTACACAGCCTCTAAGACGTCTTCGTCGCTTTGCCCACTTGCCCGATGATTAAAGAAATTATTATACCATTGCGAAAACAAATTTACATCAGGAATGACACGATAATAAGCCGATTTTACAGCTTCGGGTAGCCGGTTAGTAGTACCGGTCGGCCTATGATCGTTGTAATATGCCGCCACTTTTTTCCAAAATACCTTCGTTTTTTGTTGATTGCCAACTCTTGCATCGGTGCTCACGGTGCACCAAGATTTAGCTACACATGTCTCCTCATTATGTGACCAAAACGTCCTACCCTTTTTAGGGGGTGGAGTAATTTCCTGGACATGATCATCTTCATCTTCATCGACAAGGCTAGTATGTTCTACCCCCGCTTGTGAAGAATATTGTGGAAATTGAGAACCCGAATATTGAAATGGTACTTGTTGCGAACCAAAAAAAGAGCTTCCGGAATTCAGTGGCATTCCATATTGTGAAAATTGATGATATTGTGGTGAAAATTGAGAATGTGGTGTAAGTGGTGGAAATTGTGGAAATTGAGGATATTGAGAAAATTGTTGATAGTATTGTGGGTTGGGACTATGGGACGAGTGAGATTTTTGAGAATCCGAATTTTGAGAACTAGAATTTCCGGCCATTTCTAGAGAGAGAGTATTGAGCTCTTAAATTTTTTGGAATGTAAAAATTGGAAATGTGTGATATGATTTTTTACATGAAACTAAGTATATATAGGGATTTTTTTTACCATTATAATATCTAACGTTCCAATTTGTAACGTTCGAATTTGTAACGTTAAACATTCAATTTTGCTCAACGTTCCAATTTATTATGCAGAATAAATAATGGCTGGTGTCATGTTTTGCTCAACATTTCCTTTTCATCCAACGCATAAATTAAATAGCTGATCCAACGCATTAAATAGCTAAGTAAATGATGTCAGACATGTATAGTACTTGCATGGAGAAAACCAACTCTTTAAATAAAGAGTTGGCTCTGCCACCTAATCACATTCAAACCCACTCCAACGTTACTTGCTTTCAAACTCAATTTTTTAGTGATTTCAAACCTCCCATTGGAGGTACCCTAATGAAAATAGCCTAGAATTACTTACCTTGTCAATTCTTGGTTGTCAATTCTTGGCTATTGAGATTCACATCAATTTGGATTAATATATAAGTATAAATATTTCCGATTTTTTTTATCCTTTTAAAAAAATTGAAATGATTGAAGTTTTTCTATTTGGATTTTGGAGTACCACAATCTTCTTTGTATATTTACTAGATTTAGCATAACTGAAGAGTGATTTTGACTGCTTTTCTTCTTCTTTTCCTTAATTAAACGAAAATTAGTTACAGCTAAACGTAAAGAGCAAGTAAAATAAACATTTTGTAAAAGTTTCATATTCTAAGCAATTCTTTGAACTCATTTATTCAATCCATTAGGATTCCTAATACAGACTACAAACTAGTTTTGTAAATCACAGCAGACCTTGAAACTCTGCTTCCCAATTTATTGACTTATTTGCTGCTTCACCAGACCACAAACTCATCTTACTGAGCTTTATCCGCTTTGCTAGATAGCTTTTGCAAAGATCTCGACAGTTGAGCATCTTCAATGCTTCTTCTACAACCTAACCATGCTGTTTCTTGCTAACCATTTCTAACTCCACCTCAAATAACTTTCCATTTACTAAGTCCTCTGTACATGCTCTTCATAGGAACTCACACTCCAGGTTTTGACAATTCCTTCAACTAATTTACTCTATCAAACGAGAAACCAACAAATTACCAAAGATTCATACTGAACTAGCATCAAGAACTGCCAAGAACAAACGGACAACAGAGCAACATAATTCTTTTCATCTCTCTAATACACAATCAACAAACCCACGAGCCAGATCCAGCAGGCACCGGTTCCAAATCCGGTACTTTCTCTCTATATTGCAACCATACATCTACTGCTTCTTGAGACTTCCCTGACTTAACCAAGGCACTGATAAAAGAATTGCAAGTATAAGCATCAGGCCTACATCCGTACATCTCCATTGAAGCTAACAAATCCTTCGCATCATGAAATCTCCCACATTCACACAGTGCATCAATGAAAGCAACACTTGTAAAATTATCAGGATACAAGCCAAGAGATAACATGCTTTTCAGAAGCCTCTGGGCCTTATCAATCTTATCATCTTTGCAGTACTTCTTTATTAGAGCATTGAAAGTATAAATATCAGGTTGTATTCCATCAATTTGCATCTTTCTTAGAAATTTCATTGCTTTAGAAACATTCCCAGAGATACACAACGAACGAATTAGGCTACTGTATGTGACAGCATTAGGAGAGATTCCCCACTCCACCATCTCTATTAAACAATCAAAAGCATCAACATCTTGACTAACCCGGCAAAGGCCATCAATTATTGAGCTGAAGGTGAAAACATCTGGTTTCAAACCACGATCAAAGAGCATTAGTAACATTTCTTGTGCCTTAACAACATATCTTGACTTGCAATACCCTGCAATGAGGGTGTTGAAAGTAACAAGGTTAGGGAGAATTTCTCTTTTCGTCATCATCCCTAAAGTTTCTACTGCTCTATCCATCATTCCAGCTCTACAAAAGCAGTCGATCACCGTATTATATGAGAACACACTTTCAACTTCCTGAAATATCCAACTTAAATAGTAATTCCCCTTCTCTTCTTTCTTTGCTTTGTACAATGCCTCAACAAGTTTTAAGCAAGTACCTAAATCCACCTTCACTCTCTTCTTGATGAAATACTCAAATATCTGACACGTTTCCTCAAGATCCAATCCTTTATTTAAACAAGTCATCACTATGTTAGATATCGAACTGTCAGGAACATAACCTCGTCGCTCAACTGTCCTAAGAAACTTGGCTGTCTCCAATGCTAAAGAATTATCACAAAGTCGATATAAAATGCAATCATACACAACTTTAGGAAGATTGGGCTCACTATTCACCCATCTTGATAACAACTCAAATGCTTTAAAAGGGGAGATAGAACAAAAGACGCCATTGATTATTGATCGGTAAGTTGCTTCATTTGGCCTTACTTTCCTTGCCTTCATTGTGTCAAGAAGTCTAAACGCCTCATCTATACTTTTATTCTTAAGATATCCATCCATCAAGATAGTATATGTAAACACATTGGGTGAATGACCCAAACACTCCATCCGTTTCACAAGACGAAGGGCCTCATCCACCACACCTGCCTTGCAAACTCCATGAATGAGGATGTTATATGTAAATCTATCCGGGATACAGTTATCCACCTCCATTTGCTGAAACTTGAGGTAAGCCAAATCAAGCGAATTGGACTTCACTAGTCCATCTATGACAGCATTATACAACCTTGTATTCGGACTGATCCCCAAATACGAAACCTGCTCAAAGACATCAGAGCAGTACTTTGCCAACCCCAATCTTCCCCAACTGCCGATCAACACACAAAGCAAGTCCTCATTCACTCTGCACCCCCAGCTTCTAATGTCATGTATCAACTCGGCCGACAATAAAACCGGACCTTTCCTATAAAGGACATTGCCCAAAGCACTACGTACCATTTGATTCTTCGCAAGCGAAGCACTAACATTAGAAAGCCAAACGTAGAACCGCAAAGAAGATACAGCATTATCTTGATTCTGCAAAACACTAATCAAAGTCTGAGAATTTAAATTACCCGTGTTAGTATCAAACTCATGATTTAGCAGTAAAAACCAGTCTTTTCTCAACAGAATATCAGCCAAGTATCGGTGGTCGATAAGCTTCGAGTTAAATCTTTGATCACGATCAGAAGTGCGAGTTTTAGGAGGTGAGACTGACGCAGAACTCGAATCTTTGAATTCAAGTGAAGAAACAACCCGATTTTGGTCAAGGAATTGGTGAGATTTCAGTTTCGAAGGCGCTGAATTTCTGGGTTTTTTTGGAAGATTTTGGATTTGAGGTACAACCCTAGAAGCCAAAGACGAAAACTTTCTCATATCTGAACCTGATGGTTAAATAAAACCGACAAATGGAAATTACGGACGTTGAAGTTTATTTGTCAAGTCGCCGCCACCAATTTATAGCAGCTCCACCGCACCTCAGACCTAGCAACGACATTGTATCTTGTAGAGAACACAAGGAAACAGCTGGTAAGCGATGAACAAGAAAAATCTGACCCAATAAATACCCATTTAATTTATTGAGAGCACGTAGATTGAAGATTTTAGGTAGTAGAATTACCTTTGGAGATTACTTTGGTTGAATTCTGTGAAATGATCAGAGCAGCAGAGAACTGGAATTGATTTTTGATTTTGTTGGACGACTCAGTCAGGGTCCTATTTTTTTTCTTTTTTTATTTTCGCAATAGCTACTTTCGGTGCGCACTGTGTAAACTTCGTTGCTTGTACAGTAGCCTGCAAACCACACAGAATATTCAACCACTCTCGTATTTATTTTTAAAAATAAAAACAAGGTATATGTATGATCGGCTAAGATTCCCCTCCTCCCATTGTTCCATAAAAATAACGAGTCACATTTATTACATGTTATGGTGTGTTACAATAAGGTATACATAAATTATTAGAAAAATACATAAAATAAAATTAAAAATATTTAATAAAAAATGATGACAAGTGCAATCATAAGCATCTTTTAGTTAATACTAATTCTACCTTATAATAAAAATATTGATATTAATTTGCTGGATTAATGAAGGAGCCCAACTTCCATTTTATAATTATATAATTTGTTATACAACAAAAAAGTAGTGCAGGTCCTAATTTCTAAAATTAAATTATGTGCTCCATGGAGTATATTCGTTGTAGTTTTGATAAGCATAACATGGCTAAGTAAATCGACGTTGATCGTAAACAATAGCCCGAGCTTAATGCAAAGCCAACACAAAAATGTTAATTGTAATTCTACATATGGTATATTGGGATACAACTACGTATTATAACAACTATTAACGTCTTGAATGAATGCGTATGCACATTAATACCTAATTTGTAATATATTATTAGCATATATGTCGATGATTCAATCTAAGTTATATGCGTGCTTTTCAACTTTTACAATATTATGTTGTAAAAGAAATCAAAATTTTATGCTTACAGAAATGTGTTTTTTCTATGTTTATGAATTGAACGGATTTTTCATTCTCAAGAAGAAAGAGAAAATATATTTTGGGTCATTTATTAAATCTTCAATTTAATATTGATCTTTTAATGTAATAAAGTCTGATTTTGGTCATTTATCTTTCAAGTGAGTCCAATTTTAATCTTTCGGCGGAGATTGCTAAACACGCGCTCAATTTTCTGTCCTCAGTATCACGCGCCGGCACATTATTTTATATAAATTCATTGATTAAAATTTTAAAATAATAAAAAAAGAATTATCCCCAAATCCCTAAAATCCCTAAAAACAAACGAGACCTCTTCTTTCAAAACAAACGGATATATTCTCCCCCAAATCCCAAATTCTTCTCCGCATATTGAATTGTTTGTCGATCAAATTGGTGGACGAATTGGTACGGACTCTTTCGATTTATTCTTCTCCACAACTATAGAAAGATTAATGTTTGCTATACTGGATTCTACCCTACTTGGGGAGGTAAGGGGCTTATGTCTAGTATCCTTTGAGTTTTATAAACCTCTGTCCATTTGATGCAGTTTTGTGCAATAATTATATACTAGAAGGTTTTATTGTTTATTAAATGTGATCAGCTAATATGAGCATAAACTAGTAAAAACATTGCACCAGCTCGTTTTTACTGATCCTATTTTAGAGTATGCTTTTATTAACTGAGTTTCTGCTACTTTGTTGAGTACTTTATTTAACTGAGCAATGTCTTCCTCTCTAGTTTAAAGTTCTGCTTCATAAACATTACTATCTAGTACTCCCTCTGTCCCATTTAACATGACACGTTTCTTTTCGGCACGGGAATTAAGAAAGTGGATGATAAAGTATGAGAGAGGGATAAATGATAAAGGAAGAGATAGAAGATAAATGAGTTTGTGAGAAAGTAAGTGATAAAGTATGAAAGAGAAATGATAAAGTAAGATAAATAAATGAAAAAGTAGAAGAGATAAATAAAAAAGTACGATAATTTAATAATATTTTGTAAAATAATTTCCTTTTAAGGAAACGTGTCATTTTAAGTGGGACATCCCGAAAAGAAAAATATGTCATGTTAAATGGGATGGAGGGAGTAGTTGAGAATGATGTTGTTATAACATTCAAACTTTATTCCAAATGTGTTGTGTAGATGGATTTAACTCCCTCAATGTTGTTGGTGTTGTTGCTACTACTACTGTTATTGATAAGAGTTTCACAGCAACAAGTGTAAGTAATTTGTTAACAACAGCTAATTGCAGGTATATTAATTAAGCCTTCGTAGACTATTGGTTGTTTATGTCTCATTTATAATTGTTGTTGGAGTTGCATAGGTGTATACAAAAGGAACCAAACCTCATGTGGATAAAATAGCAACTAAGTCGAGTGAATCGTAGGTATATTGCTATTAACTGATTGGTTAGTATAAAGGTATAAAGTGATTTGTATAATTGATATATCTCACTGTTGTAGGCAAAGGGCATAAGAGTTCAAAAAATTATGATCGAAATGCTTCCATCCAAGGGGATGCATCGAATGCCAATGCTTTTAGTGTAAGTATTTTTACTTATCAATTTAAATGTCATCGAATGAGTTTAAATAAATGACTTTGCATGTTTGCTGCAGATTAAAAGTAAGAACACTCCTACCATTCTAATTCCTAGTGATGCTTCAAAGACCTCAACCATTGTCGTAAGGTCCTTCACTCTATCAACAGTTAATTGGTGGAGTAAGCAAAATGAATTTAACTCAAAATATTCGAATTCATAATGCAAGAATTCACATGACACAACCTCTTGGCACTAGAATGATATCTAGAGGCAATGAGGGGTGCGAAGAGGGAGAGCATCGAGGGATAAATATACCAAACAGTTGGGAAGTACCTTGTTGAGTTATTATGCTAAGATGTCAACTTTTTTTTTTTTAAAAACGAGAATTACTTATGTTCTATTATCTTTTGTAAACACCAAGATAATCATAGTTTAATCTTGTTTATTTGTGTTATGCTTAATAGATCTTTTTTTGGTTCATCAAATATATATTAATAATGAAGAAATATGATATTAAAAAAGATGAGGAAAATTGGTAAAATCCATATTCGATAAATAAATTTCAAAATGTGGCAGAGTCCGATTTAAGTCCTCCAACTTTATACTGATCCGATTCTGATCCTCTAATGTGGCAGAATCCGATTTTAGTCCTCCAACTTTATACTGGTCCGATTTTGATCCTCTAATGTGTACACACGCTTTATTCCGACCAGCACTCTTTGTCAAAGGACCAAAATTAAACTCACTTAAAAAATAAATGACCAAAATCGGACATTGTCACATTAAAAGACCAAAATCAGATCAATGACACAAAAATGGAACAAAAATGAGGTTTTCTCCAAGAAAAAATCAAAATTCTATCAAGTTGCAATTTTTGCACCAAAATATACATAAATAATATTTTTGCATTATAGTGAAAAATTCTTCCCCAAAATTCCTTAAAATATTTCCTGCAACCAAATAAATTAGAAAAACCTACGTGGAGAAAATAAAATTTAAAATGAACAATTATTAAAGATTATAAAAATAATATTCAAGGGTCCCTACATTTTATCTATTTTCCATGATTAATTAAATTGAGTCGTGAACTCTTTTGTAGTTTTTGCTCAAGGTGTGTTTGCAAGCAAATACTTATTATAAGTAGTTCTACGTTGAAAAAAAATACTTTTGATAAAAAACATATAGATTTTAAAGATAAATATAAAAGAATAGATTCTTTTTATTATATCCGGCAACTATATGATGCTTTAAAAACCAAGTAATTTAACTGGTTGATTTCATTTAAAACGCAAATTCTACAACGATTCAAAAAACTACTTATACAAGCATTTAGAAAAAAGTATACAAGCATTTAAAAAAAAAGTACAGAAGCATTTAAAAAAAAAAAAAAAAAAGCCACACAGTTGCATACATGGACTAGAGAAGTTCGTGAATGACGAAATCGCATGCATTACAGGCCTTGGATAATCTCTCAAAATGTCTTCCAATTCAAGTTTACAATTGAAAAATACTCTTACCAACTGTCCCACAAATTTCCATTGAAAAAACATTTCGCAATTATACAATAAATGCAATTAGATATAATACGGCAGGGCGATGCCATTATTCATTAACATGTGCACAATTTCCTCATCAATCGAAAATTATATAGCAACATCAGCTATGGAATAGTTCAGACAGTACATATTGATGTAAAGCTACATAATTCAAAAAAGAATCAACTTAAGCCATCAGCATAAAAGTATGTAAGCTGTACAGTCTGAGTACCTTGATGTAGTGTAACCACTACAGAAGCTCACCGAAGATCGACCACATCGAACTTCATGTAGGAGTTCATATAAACGTGGGAACAGTGCTCGTATATGGGGCTTCCATCCTCCGGCTCTTCATGAGGATGGAAACCACGCTCTTGGCAGCTCCGGATAACGGAAACACCTCCAGGGTCCGAAAGGTGAAATATGCCATGAGGACTACAGAAAAATACTTAGTCACTAACAAATAATTCAATTTTTATGCAAGATTTTGCTACACGATATAACTCCCCACTAAAAAGATTTTAAAAAACACACCTTTGTGTGTCCGTAGGTGCCATAACTATTGCAACTGCTTCCGGCAACATGACCTAGAAACAAAACAAGAGATTTATTTGCCAGACAAGAAGACAACAAAGCAAATCAAATGAACTTTGTAAGATTGGAAAGTCTTATACAACGTCCCTAAAATTAGACTACCTAATAGATCTGCATAAATAGATGAATTACTGAGTGTGATAAAAATTATGATATCTTATTGCTGAACTAGAAAATAAGTCATAATGAAATAGTACCCCGGGTGGATTTATTTAGATTGACCTGCATCTACATACCAATTGTTCTATAATTAAAACTCTTAAATCCATAGCCTAGAAGTTTCAAGCTGACTATGTGCCAGATCAAGTACCAAGCTATATCAAAATATGACTCCTTTATAAAATAAATTGTGAGTACAGAAATCACAAAAATTATCCATCTTTTTCTGCCTCTGCTTCATATCCCGTAAAGTAAAAATTTAGTAAATTGGATAAATGGAATCAGATTAACCATCAAAACACATTCATATTACCTGATATGAATAATGAGTGTGAAGGTCAACAGAAGACATAAAACATGTCTGTGTCGGATGTGTCTGCAAAGCAACAGAAAAATTAATTAATTTTAAAGTGTATCACCATGCTATCTATACAAACAAAAACCAAGTTATTCTCATACGCTTATGCATGACTCCCATCTATTTCCTCTTTTTGCAATCTGTCTTTCTGTTTCTTTCCACAGTTATTGAACTTTAAAAAAAGTAATACAATTTGCCTCTTCAAATCAAATGAAGATGAGTCTGACACGATAACGGTTAGATTGCATTAAGGCTTAAGCAGATAAAATATTCCTGACTCTTTACGAACAAAGAAGATACGAGAGAGAAACCAATGGGGCCTTAAAAGATGATAAGTGAAACACCACTAACAAATAAAGCACCATGATTATGAGAGCACAAAATATCGTCAACAAGGCAAAATATATAATAAATGGTCGGAGAATTTAAAGTATATGAAATATCCTAGTGCAGGGAAATGAGACGAAAAAATAAGTAAATGACAGACCAAAGTGTCATCCAGGCTACTATTAATTCTTACATGAATCCATCCAAGAGGAAAAAGGGAGCGTTTATCTTGAACCTCAAAAATCTCTTCTTCGTTTAAAGTTTGACACTGAAAACAAATAAAGCATACTAAATAAGATTAAACAACAAGCTGTCAATTTATTTACAAGTTACTTCTGACTAAATCACATTAGATAATGTTCCATTTGACTGTAAGCAATCATGGACCGCAAAGGAACTACAAGCACATCATATCACACCCTGGTAGGGGTAGCATCTAATTTAAACATAATCGAACATATGGCTTGAGATCTGTGAGCATACAACATATTGGCATGATTCTCCTTTTCAGAAACACAACTTGTTAGGATCTAAGTGCTTGCCACACTTAATAGATTATTTGCTATGATCAAACTGTCAAAAGCATGTTTGGAAATGTAAAAAATTATATTGATAAGACAAGTAGATAGGAGTTTGAAGATCCAAGCTAAATAACAGATCAAGCTATAAAATTGTATGTACTATGTAGTACCGAGTCCGAAGTCGACTCCTGCTTTGGGATAATGAGTGTAGTAATATGAAATGCTCTATTCTTCTGCAAACCAACAAGGAAGACATTAGTTTATCTGTCATGTTTTCTAGCTACCAAAAGCAGTTAAGGAAACTGATGACTTACAAGTGAACCAGCAAGAACACCACAAGTTTCCAAGTTCTTTGCAGTATTTTGCCGTGCCAATCTCAAAAAGTCCTCCATTATCTTCACTGGCTACATCATACGTAAAACAACCGGGCATCATTATCCAGCATAAAAGTACACTACATACAATATAATGTTTTAAAAACAATGACGTATCTAACTTAAAACTATGAAGAAAGGATTGTAGTAGACTCTAATATGTACAAGTTTAAGAATATTGACAACTTACAATATGAAGATCTTGGTAAGAAATGGAAGTAGGCAACCCATCCTGAGAGACTTTTGGTGGTCCTGGCCTTGGGTCAGCTACTCTTGATGGAGATATTGGACGAGATTCAGGCATCACTTTTGCCAGAACAGGAGGTGGAGATGGTTGCCTGATATTGCTCAACTGAAAATCATTGCTCTCCATGTTCCCTTGGATGAGTCGAGATTCATCAGCAAGCCAGCTGCCATCATCTAAAGATAGAACAGAGTCCATAGTTGACTTTTCTGCATTTGAACCACTATCTTCTGTTGCCACAAGTTCTTGTTGCCCAACCTGATTCAGGCTATAAAAGTAGTGATACAAGATTGAAATGTCATAAGCAATACATTTAGAGCAGACATGAAAGCAAGTTTACTGTGTCGGTCTAGGCATCCAAATTACTCCCTCCGTCCCGCCCGACATGGCTTCTTTCCTCTTTTTCATTGTCCCACTTGACTTGGCCACTAACTAAAATAATACTCTAATAAATTCTAATGGGTCCCACCACTTTATACCACTTTACACACAACTACCCACTATTCTTAATAACCGTGCCCCAAACCTATTAAGCCATGTCGGACGGGACGGAGGGAGTACAAAATACAATCACTAAGCAAATATTATCCTTGTTAAACGTAAATGCCGACCAAACAAACAGCTAAATGGGGCAAAAAAAAACTTCAAAATCTTATTTGATGAATGTAGAACCCATACATACCTTGAGAATTCACTAGAATCTACAACAATATTGGTTGGATAATTAACCTGGGAGCCAATAACAGAAACCAACAGTTTCATTACAATTGAATGAATTATTGTTAAGGAAAAATTAGACAAAGAATAAGGCTCACCTTAACCTCAGCCCTAGGCCCAAGCCACTGACCACGAAGACCAGTTGGTCCTAATAGCGAATGCCGGGATAAAGTTTCCTGCTTTGGAAGAGGTAAACTAAGAGACCTGCAAAATGTAGAAAATAATCATTAGATGCAACTCAGCCTTCAAGAATTAAATGTACAAAATGAGATGAGTATGATATTTTTGTAGATCTGGCATACATTACTAAATAACACAGAGAAAACTGAAATAGAGAAATGACATCCCTAATAATTAGACGCATCAGCAGTTGAAAATAGAAAGTCTACTAGGAAATGTAATCAAATCCACAGCATAGTTAGTTGTTCTGAACGTAACAGAGTGTATTACAGCTCAGTCATATAACATGTGCAAAAGTATAAGTGTAAAGCATCTAGGTTCTGCAATTCCTGAAGAATACAATTTCTCGAGTCTTCTGCACTTCTTTATCTCCACAAAAACAATTTCCAGATTAACAAGACCGTGTCCTCATATTTCTGCTAAATGTTCTCTCTCAGTTCTTTGAATATGTAATTTTTTAAAAGTCTAATGTAAAGAACTTGGACATTCCATGTGTTAAAGACATCAATTCACCTGGTACTTCAAAGGCAATGAAAAGAAAGTAAGTAAATGATGGTATATCATACATCTGAAACATAATAAACTTCAATCAAGATAAGGCTTGAATCAAATACAATTTCTGGCACAAACGCATAAAATCCTAAGGCTCTTATCTTGTTTCATAAATTTGGAGTGATGGGTCTCATATTCAACAACCATGTTTATAATGGGGTTTTTCATGCTTGGAATTGTATTTTGAGTCATTACGGTTGATAATCCAACCGCTTGATCTGAAATCTTGACTTAAAATATCCAAATTCGAGAAGGAATTTAGACCAGACTGATCATCATTTCATACCCTACACTGTGATCCCACAGATATTCAAGAAAAAGCTCTAGAAACCCATGAAATAGATTCAGTTAAACTCTTAAAAACAAAACAAAAGAAAAAAAAAAGAAATGGTCTATCTGCACATAGTATACAGCAATAGGGAACAGGGCAAATTATCTTGCTAACTTGGCATTTCAGGAATCGGTCTGATTCTCTCTCTGTTCCTTCCGTTTGAAGAAAGGAAGAAGTATGTGATGAATAAGAACACTTTAGATATAAAAAATAATACAACAACTTCATGAATCTCATTGATTTAAATAACCCTCCAAAGGTACTCACATCTTCTGGAATTGAGATTCAATGGAATTTGGTGATGAAAATTGCGTATAACTATTGTTCTGTTTCAGCGAAGATGAAGGTGCTGTAATGGGTTGCGATATCTGAGACAAAAGTATAGATTAGTAGAGGGTTCTGAGAGAGAACCAAACATTTAGACTACGTAAAGATACTAATCTTAGTAAAGACCTGATTGCTTCTGTAGCCCAAGGAAGCTTTGTTATTTACAGAGGAAGCATACGAAATACTTGGACCATCAAGCTGTTTCATCTGATTAGTGGTGCTAACTTTTTCCAGTTTATCTAGCTGGCGGAGCACTTTCGGTCTTAATGCCTCCAGCTCATCTAGAACGGCGAGCAATTTCTGATCATGGCAAACAAACTAATCTGAGTACCTTATCAGTGAACCTTGACTAACCATGAAATTATTGGAAAATTTGTTCTTACCTTCTTATAGAAAGCTCTTTCTTTGGGACATAAGACATGGTAATCTTTATGTTTACTTATAGTTTCAGACACCAAACTGTTGTAGTTCAGGGCATGTCTCAAAAGCATCAGTGACTGCTTATTATTTCTAAACATAGGGGAAGAAAAAGTCTGAGAAGCAATTAAAGCCCTTACCTTGAAAATCTTAACAGCATAACATACAAGTCGATCAAGTTTTTCTCTTCCCTATAGATATTTGCCTGCACAAAGAATGATATAAAAATCAATTATTTAATCAAGAGATTTGAAATAAGACATTTGATAGTTCAGAATTTACCAGTCCTTCACAGAAATTTCACCGAATACCAAAAATATGGTACAAAATTTAAAGAGAAAAACACACATCTCCAAAAATAAATAAATGCTGCAAACTTTCAATAAACTAACTAAAGGATTACAAAAAATCTATTCATTTAAAAAACTCCAGAAAATAAAATAAAATTGAAACGGGTATCAATTTTACCAATCCAGGCATACGTGCATTTAATCAAAGATGGTTGAGGGTGTTCCAAACAGTCCACAGCAGTTTGTTAGAGTAGTTAACCTGTTACACATTTCATTCTAAAAGTACGGACACTCAGGCCTTAAGGGAGTGAAGAATATATGAAAAAGTATCATTTCTGTGATTCTCTGCAAGTACAATCTATACAAAGAAAAAAATCAAACCCACGAATTCCCCTTTTCCACGCGATTCCGGGCAAAACAAGACATCGAACAACATCAATAACAACTCAAAATCAACAAAACAATCAATGGTTCAAAAATTATTCACACGCATCAAGTAACACAATATTGATTTCAACTTCTTCAAGTTAATCAAAAGCTAAATAACTCGGGTTAGGGAGTAACAACTCACCTGTTTGAGGAGATTATCAGCGATGCGATAGTAATTGCGGAGAGAGATCCGGTTGTCGACATCGATCTTCCGAGACATGGAAGCAAAGTTGATTGGAGAATACGCCGGCGGCCTCATATTTCCCGGCGCACTTAGATAGATTGGCTTCTCTTTGACTTGATAAACCTAATTCTTGGCTTCTGATTGCTTCTTTCCACTGTCTAACAACTTCAACCTTTCGAATTCCTCCTATTCTTGCGTTGATCAGAGCAGAATGAGGAATAGAGGCCTACTTTTTTCCCAATAAATTCGTCTCGATCCATCTGAGTTGATATTACTAATATATACTCTCCTAATTGTGATTGCTAATTTATCTTTGAAGGGCACAAATACTTTCAATATATTTTAGTGTACAAGTATTCTTGAAATTTCAAATTAAAAAGGAGAACAATGTATGTTAAAGTTTAAAGTTGGAAAAAAAAAATAGAATATATTTTATTACAACAATATGTAAAAATGCCCTTCTTTCATTAATAACCTTCTAATTTGCTAGTAGTGTAGTTATTTATTTAAGCTCAACTATTAAACAACTTTTAAAACAAAAAAAAACAGTCCAATTTTTTATTTTTTTATTTTCTTCTTTACAAAATTATTATAATATAACCTGTAAATTGTGCCAAGCTCTCAATTAAAAATGATATATTCATCTTGAAAAAAATGAAAGATGATACGAAAATAAAGAATTTACTGTGCGATTAGCCAAAATTTATCGAATTGAATTTCGATATTTATTTGTGAATTTGAAACATTGAAAATTTGACACAAATAATACAAATAATTCATTTAATTCCCGAAACATATCTCATTTAGTTTTTATATAATTTATTTGATTGGATTTTAAGGACTCAAAATCTACATTATTTTTATCCATTTATATCTATCAATTTTTCTTTATTGAGTCTTACTATTTCAAATTTGTACACATTATATTTTAATAAGAACTTAATTCATAATTTTATTTCTCAAGAAATTAATTTAAAAATAAAAAATTATAGAAATTTAAATTATATTTCTTCTAATAAATTTATTAAAAAATTAAATTCTACTCCCCCGTCCTTATAATACTAACTTGTATTCATGATTAGGTCGTCCCAATAAGGCCCCGTTTGGAAAATAATTTAATTAAGGACTCATGACAAAAAAACTTATCATATAAGAACTTAGGGTATAAGCACTTAAATTTAATAAGTTAATTATGTTTGGATGCATGTAATAATAATAACTTGTATAGAAACAAATAAAATTACAAAATTGTAGTTATTAGGATTTGATATGGGAGCCTCATTAAAAGTTCCTTATAAGCTGTCGTAAGTTAATAATATAAACATATGAAAACAAGTTATGTTGGTCTAGAGACGAGCCTTCAAGTGTGTGTATTTGAGTCCAAGTTTTAACTTAATGCAAACAACAGTCTATTACTAAAGTTACTCACTGAATTAGAGATTCAACTCGTTAAGTTAGCTTTCTGATCGTGTGGGCAAAGTCATACTGTTGGCTATGAGATTGAGTATGATAAGATTTGAAGATCTCAAAACCCTAGCTGAATGATGAACCTTATATAATGTAATAGCTTAGTTGAGTTCAACATGTTAAGAACTCAGTAGACTAGCTAGAGTTCAATAGCTGATAGGTTCAATAATATCACATGTCAGCTAGAAGAACTCAGCATCAAGGAACTCAGTTGGGAATGTTAGAACTCACTGAATCTGCAAAGGAATTCAAGTCTCGTACTAAATATCTCAGAAGAATATCAGTAGAAGACGATTCAGTAAAAGGTCCGAGGAATCAGAGGAAGTCAACTCAGCATGCTCTTGGAGTTTGAACAAACATCACCTACTCTCTAACCTCGACCAATGAGAAGCTGCTAGCACTATACCTGCTATGCCATAAAGTTGATTCATAGACTGAAAAAGAGGAAATCCCTACAGTGACATAGAAATTGAAATGGTCATTTTTCTTGTCGTATTCGACACATGTCTAGACTCCCTCCAACGGATCTATTCATGAGTCAAGACTATAAATAGAGAAGAGTCTTCATGCAGAGAAGACACCGGGAACCAAAGCATTCAAGCTCACAAATGCTCTGGCGAACTTAAAGCATATCAAAGTGAAGAACTCGTATACAAAGAGATCATCTTAGTTCTTCACTCTAGAGATTCATTAGTTTCCTTTCTCTATTCTAAGCAGACTCATTGTAATATCATAAGATTAGAAAAACTCAAAGGAGTTCAATTTTGTGAACTGTTCTTATTGTAAGAACTATTTCCTAGTTGGAGAATATCAAACCCCGTGTTTGACCTGTAAAGTCACTAAGACTATAACTAGAGCATCTGTCCAGTGCAAAGATCGACTGACTTGCTCAATATAAGTAATCAAGAACTCCTGCTTTGTTCAGGATAGTGGACGTAGGATCTTGCGTATCCGAACCACTTTAAAAACTGCTTGTGTTGATTTACTATTGCATTGATTAACTGTTCATACTGCATAAAACTGAATTTAAATCACTCAGCATAAAACGTGTTTTCAAACTGAGACGAACATATTTGTGGGCCTACACTTCCGCACATATCTTATACTGAATTACTGTTCACTGAGATAAGTCAGTAGATAGGACTCAGTAGACAGATATTCTACCCACGCGATCTAGAAAGCTTAATTGGCTAACTGACTAGTTCATTTGCAACATTCAGTAGCATTGACTTTCGCGTTTGAGCTGAAATCAGCATTCAGGTGTATTCACCCCCCCCCCCCCCCAACACCTAAAGGCTCGTCTCTAGACCAACAAATACTGACTACTGAGAGTTCACTGACTGAAGTCAGTTTACAAACAATTTAGAACAAGTATGAGTGCAGAATGTGTAGGCCCAAATTTATATCGTCTGTTTGAAAAAACATGTTTATTGAAAATGTTCAGGTTTATACTTGTGTGTATCTTGAGGTGTTACTGAGATTCAACAGTTGTATGATTTTTCAAAACGGTTTTATGTTGAATGAATAGCAAATCAATGAAACAGTAAATCACACACAGATTTATAGTTGTTCCACTTTTCCTAATTCCAGAAGGGTTGTATTATACTGAACAAGTTTAGCCGATCTATGCACATGATAGATTTTCACTTAATTATAGTCTTAAGCGACTTTACAAGGTTTAAACACATTGGGTTTGAGAGTATTTCCAATTAGAAGAAGTTCTTATAATAAGAACAGTTCAGAAGCTGAACAACTTCAAATCAATGCTTAAAATCTCAGGTAGCTTAGGAAAATAGAGGGGTGAAGTAAATCACTCTAGAGTAAAGAACTAAGGGATATGATATCTATCTATCTGAGTTCTTCGTTGGATTTTTTTAAAGAATTCTAGAGTATGTAATAGCTTGATCGGTTGTGTTCCCGGTGTTGTATCTTCAACGAAATGAAGAACTCCTTTGTTTATATTCGTGGTTGGTGAATAGATCCATTGGAAGGATGATCTAAGCATTATAACTACACAACGAACAAAACAGTCTTCTTCTTCAATTTGAATATCACTGTAGAAATTCCCTTTTTTTCAAAGATCAGAGCTTTGACTGCAGTTTTGTGTCAGAGCGGGTACAATGCTGGTAATCTCTCACTGGTCGAGGTTAAGTCGGTAATTGAGGCTTGTTCAAACTCCAAGACAGAGACTGAGCTGACATCCTCTTATAAGATACTTTGGACTCTTTACTGAGTTTTCATCTCTACTGACATTCTTCTTGTCTTCTATAGGCTGACCATTGCTCTACTGACTTAACTTTACACATTCAGTAGGTTCCAAAACTGAACTAAATCATACTGAGTCTTCAAATCACTTGTCTTTAGACACTCCTAAACAGATAAACTTACTAAGTTCCTAGCGGCTTTTAAAAAATGACAATCAAGTCTACTGAGCTCCTAATATGTTGAGCTCAACTAAAATGAACATCTATTATATTATATGATTCATCAATCATCTAAGGTTTTGAGATTATACAAATCTTATATTACAAATCATTACCCAACAATTTCCCCTTTATTTGATGATGTTAAAACTCAACCTTCAAAACGATAGATGTTCTGAAGACTAGTGCATAACAAATAGTAGGAAATAAGAATAAGTGTGAGTGTGTGTCATAATTATTTGAGTGATTAGTTGTGTGAATTTAAATAATGAGGCCGTTAGACAATGAGTGATTATCAGGCCAAGAACAAGAACCGATTTTATGTTGGGATTTTGTATACTAGAAGCAAGTTTTATGCTATATAGACAATATGTTTTCCTATCCACTATTTCTTCTTCTATCTAATTATTATGTTTAGTCATTTTATCTTGTTTGAGGTGAATCACAGAAGGCTGCACAGTTAGTAGAACTAATAAGGTACGAACAAATATCACAGTTGAGACAACTTTAGGACGAGTTGGCGTATTAAGCTACAGATTAGATAGGAAGTAGATTGTCTTAGCTACTTGTCATTCTGGTATACTTAAGGTGGCGTATTCACGTATCACAGTGAAATGTGTTCTCCTAACTGACCTTAGTGGAGAACTAAGATCTCGATGACTTACCTGGTCTTAAGCTTGATAAGACTTTAGGTGAGTGCATGAGGCTAACTATCACTTTGACATACTAGGGTGAACATCATTGCAACCGGATCTACGTATCTTTGGTGTTAGTAGTTACTTGTAGCTCAGTGTGGTAGTCTGCATCTTGCAACCGTATATTAATAAATATTGCTTTGGGTTGAGCATAGTGAATTAATTAATTTGAGCCTTACTTTATTTCTTGTATTGGATCCCTAGTCTGGCCTTAGGTGGTTCCCAATTATTTTTGTACTTACGTGGAATGTATTTATCTAATTAATTGATAAATAACTGGCTCAATATTATTAATTATCTTGGGCTATTATTATTATTATTATTATTATTATTATTATTATTATTATTATTATTATTATTATTATTTTTATTATTATTATTATTATTATATTATTATTATTATTATATTATTATTATTATTATTATTATTATTATTATTATTATTATTATTATTATTATTATTATTATTATTATTATTATTATTATTATTATTATTATTATTATTAACAGAAGCCCAGTAGGAATATTATTAATAGGCTACAATTATATTAGTATTATGAATCATCTTAATATAAACCCACTACACGTTCATAACCAGTACACACAATCGAACACACGCGCATACACACGTTAGAAGGTCAGTGACGTGAGTTTCTTAACCGGTTCCAAGTACAGAAAATTTCTCTTCGAGTTATGTCCACACAGAAGAAAGCGAAAGGGCCGAAACACATATTAGAAGGTCTAAACACGAGCAATTTCATCTTATGTTCATACTCCAAGTATTCATAGCTTATCATAAGCTTGGAGTCAAGAGTGTAAACTCTGGTTGTTGAACAAACCCCTAAACCCCACCCTTTCAAGATAGCTAGAACGAAGATAGTTTGTATGTGTTGATCTGCACTCGTCAGTCTACGAACATCCTTAGTGGATTCCTGCTGAGAAAGCAGAAAAGTCGACGTAAGATCTTGTGAATCCGAACTACTATAAAATCTGTCTCTTTACTATTACATCATTGTTTTGTCAGCTTATTGTTTATCATTATCATCAGATTTACTGATGCATTGAAAAACATAATACTCAGGGCCTATCATATTTCCGCATAAGTTTTCTGACTGAGTCAGTACCAGTCAGCCTCTGATATGAAAAAGCAAAACAATGCATCAGGTGTATTCCCCCCCCTCCCCCCCGAATCTACACCGGGACCAATAATTGGTATTAGAGCAGTGGTCAGACTGACTATTGTTTCTTTTACTTGATCAACTTGATCAGATCCTTGCTTTTCTGCCTATATGTTAAATCTGCACCTCAGCTTCTCATTACTTATTACAATGGCAGAACAACTAGCTAAATCTGGAATGCTCATGTTATCAATCTCTACATACGACATTTGTGATAGAATATACGAGAAGAAATCGATTACCTTCCTCCACGTATGTTGTCGCAGCTTTGATTATTGCTCCCGTTTCAAACCTTCTAATCTGTGTCCCATGCCTTTTCCTTCCTCCACGTCGAAAGAGATCTGAAGGAAATTATCGTTCTGCTTCTCACACGTTCTCACATTCTCACGGTGTAGGTGAATGAATAATAACATGAATTTTGAACAGGTTTATATTTATATTATAATATAATGTATAACAACATTATATTTATCATTGTGGCCTGTTGGTCCGGAGACGAGTGTCAGGTGTAGAGGGGGGGGGGTGAATACACCTGAGTACAAGTTTCTTTTCTCAAACGCGAAGGACAGCTGAGCTGTAGGTTGCAACTGATGAACAGTGCCAAATAGTAACCTTCTGATCGCGGGTCAGAGTGACTCAACTATAGAGTTTCTTCTACTGACTTTTGTTAGTATTAAATCCTCAGGTAGAGAGTTAGTACGGATAAGTGTAGGGCCCGATAGACTTCGTCTCGATTTGAAAATGTATTTTTCGCAAACCAAAATAGTTTTGGCTAGTGCACTTTTAAATACGTTTTATGCAAAGTATGAGTTTGTAAAATGATTGAAAACAATGCAATAAAATAGTAAATGACACAAGCGATTTTTAACGTGGTTCGGTACACAAGATCCTACGTCCACGGTCCTGCTGAACAGGAGGTCTTGTTGATTAATCTGAGCAAGCCTCAGCAAGGTATCTGTGCACTGGACATACCCTTCAAAGTTATAGTCCTTAGCTGGATCTTCTTGAATGCGCTAGAGAGTTTGAATGCTTAAGCGTGTAATCCCTTTGATATCCCGTGCGTTGAGCTCGGAAAAGCTTCTCTATTTATAGTCGTGACCCAGACATTTGTCCATTGGAGAAGACGATGCCATGTGTCACAAACGTCCAAGGAAAACGGCCATAAGTTTGAAATAGTGTCGCAGAGTAGTTGGTCACTGTGGATGAGAGCAACTTTAGTTGGTCAGAGCAGGTAAGGCTTAGACCGCTTCTCATTGGTCGAGGTTTGTGGTAGGTGAGACTTGTCAGACATCAGTCTTCATCTGAGTTGACTCTCACTCATCCTCGTATGATCTTCTACTGACTTTCGAATGATATAAAAAGTCGGGTCGCTTCCTGTCGGATACAGTAGATCTGACATGATCAACTGTCTTTTTCGTCTGAGTCGGCTGATAACAAGATCTTCTACTGAGTGTAGTCAGCTGATGACTCTGAAGGTACTGAGCTCTGTACTGTGTTCTTTTACTAAGGGTCGGCTGATCAAAGATCTTCTACAGATGAGGGTCAGCTGGAGACCTAAGAACATGAGCTCTTACATACTGATGACGTGGGGTTCTGGAATTCAACTTCCTACTGAAGTTCAGACCAACAAATACCCCTTACAGGACTTAGACAAAACAAATAATGAAAATAAAAACAGTCTAGCTTATTACATCATCTAGTTTGAAAGACACTACACTAAGGGTATAAGACAAATTTTGGGATCTTCAATTCCATAGCAATAAATTACTATGATTTCCCCCATTACCGAAAAATAAGCAAGTCCTAATACAAGAACTACTGATGATAAAACAGAATACCCTCTAAGTGATGATTAAAATCAACCACTGACTCATAACCCAATATGGCCCATTAGTAATTATATTGCTAATAAGCTTTCAATCAATTAATATCACCATAATATAACTAGGCCACCTATTTATCAATTAATTAGATCAGCAAATTAATTCTCGATAAATAGTTCCCATATTATTAAATAATGTATAAATATATTAATCTATTAAATAATGTATAAATACATTAATCTATTAAGAATAGTTCTCGAGAGAGCAGAATAAATACTGGGCAGCTAATTGGGTCAGACCAGGGATCCAATACAAGAAATAAAGTCAGGCCTCAAATTAATTAATTATTTAAGCTCAACCCGGAGAAAAATTAATTAATAAGCAATGATTCATTCCACTAGAGAATCCGTGTTGACTTACCCCTTTATCCCAACTTGAGCATGGACTTGTATTTAAGACTTAATCATCGCCGTATTTAAAATAAAATATATGTTAATTAAATAAGTCCACTGACAGCTTAAATTAATTAATTTCTTATTATTATCCTGAGTAGACCACTCGACCTTATTAACTCACCTGAACTTAATCAATTGGGCGGATTTAGTGTGCTAATCCTTACGAGTTCCTCAAGGAATATTATCAATCCAATTAACAGGGATACGGTTGCAAGATACATACAACCAACCTGAGCCACAAATAACTACTAATACCCAAGATACGTAGATCCCGTTGCAATGATGTTCACCATAATAGGTCAACGTGCTAGCCAGCCAGATGCACTCAGTTGAAGTCCTATCAAGCTTAAGATCAACTAAGTCACTGAGATCTTGGTTCTTCACTAGTGGTTCTCCACTAAGGTCAGTTAGGAGAACACATCTCACTATGATCCATCAATACACCACCTTCAGTGTACTAGTATATGCAAGTAGTATATGCAAGTAGCCAAGACAAACTACTTTTTATCTAAACTGCAGCTTAAACCGACAACTTATCCTTAAGTTATCTCAGCTTTGATAACTGTTTATATCTTTTCAGTTCAACCAATTGTGTAGTCTTATGTGATACCAGACATACTACATAATCTAACTTTTATATAAGATAAATGACTACATGTGCAAATATATATATATGGTGTGGATCTGATGAGAACCCACACTTAACGTGAGAACTACGAACCATGCATAATTCTTCTATAATTTATGCATAGTCATTATATATTTTATGCAAAAAATCTATAATTTTACACTTTTGCCCTTCTACATAAAAATATGTATAATGTAAAATTATATATTTTTTGCATAAAATATAAAACAATTATACATAAATTATATAAGGATTATGCATGGTTCACAGTTCTCACGTTAAATGCAGGTTCTCACATGATCCACTCCCTAAATATATATATATCAAATATGAGAATAAAATAGTGGAAAGAAAAAACACATTTTATACAAGCATAAAATTTGCTTCAAGAATACAAAATTCCAACAATTCTCCCACTTATACTAAAGTAAATTTTTAGCATACAATGTGTCAGTTCTGTTACGAACTAGTACAAACAAACTCAACTATCTATCACTACTTCTTCTCTCACTGGTGATCGCTGTATTGCACCAAATAATCCTGCAAAAACGTGAGAATTATATCAGTATAGTTCACAGGGTATCGAACACAGGGAACGGAGGACTAGACATATTATTTTTCTACTTATCTTGGTTTTGGTTAGCAACCACGCAAGTTTTGGGTTTTATTCTAAACTAAGAACTTGTAAAAACTGAATTAAATATAAAAACTGAGAACTGAGATAAAACTGTTTAAACTAGGCAGATAAGAGATTAGTCCAGCAGAATATTCACACACACGTATTTCCAATCCTTGGCACATAAAATGAATTAATCTTAAGAATCAACTAGTTATAGACTACCGTAACTTAAACTGCGTAATCCTTACTCCCACTTACTTAGTCGGTAACCGCCATGTTGGGCATCGAAACGGCTACTTTCCTAATTTAGCTACAACCTACGTTGTTGGGCAATCAATAGATTTAATAGCTAAACAACTTTATCGAACTAAGGGAGCCTAGTATAGGAGCCTACTCGTATGTTGGGCATCTAATAGTCTCCTACCGGTTTAATTCAACTACTCTTTCGAATAATTTCGCTACTTACCTAGCCTTGTTCCATGAGAAACGATGGAGTACTAAGTTAGCTACAGACTGAATAACCTAGGGTGATCAAGCCTAAATTACTAGCCAGATTAAATAATTCAGAATTAACCCGAAACCCTTTGATTAATTATAAGAACCTAAGCCTCATGTACTGTTCACGTGTGCGTTTCACATCCTGCCGGACCACTAAAAGTTTAGCTACTCATGACAATGTCCTGACTGCACAGATAAGACACCCTGCGAAACAGAACATGCACCATTTGTAACTCTAACACTAGCATGCACGTAAACGAAATTAACTTAAAGATAACGAACTAAAAACTGGAAACGAACATTAACAAAATTCAAACTGATATAAACTGAATTAAAAGCGAGAATTGCAACTAGATTAAAGTATCATAACCTTCGGTCTTATGAAACAAGAAACGAAATTAAAACGATAATGAAACTAAGCTAATATCCGAAACTGAAAACTAAAACATGAAATACGAAAGTGTTTGTTTCTTTAACATAAAACTACTAGCTGCATGAAGTATCGGAAGGAATGGTGGTTGAAATTTGCTCGGTGGTGGTGTGGAATAGCTTCGGCGGTGGCTTGGCTATGGCGGATTCTTGTCGGCGGCGGCGGTAAGTTGATCGGATCGGAAAGGATGAGTCTTCGAGGGTGGAAAGGTATGTACGGCGTGTTTTTGATTGTGAAAAGCTCTGATTTTCGTGCTTCAATCCTCCTTTTATAATACCCTAGATCATATCTAGGGTTTCTTCTTGGATAAGGAAAAATTTTTGATAGATATGGAAATATCTAATCCTTCCTTATCTTCTTCTTTCCTTCCTCTCTCTTTCCTTTCTTGATCCTTTTCTTTCCTTCTTTCTTCCTTCGACCAAAACCGCTCAAAATATCCTCATTCCAGCTATAATTCGCGTCGCCAGCTCATCTCCACTTGTCGTGCCAAATCAGCTCCTTTTCTGCATAACTGCCAACAAATACGTCTCACCTGCACAGTTAAGAGACCTTTCTGGACAGAAATAATTAGGTACGAAATTGACTCATCAAATCTTTTTACACTTGAGCTATACTCGCCCTCGAGTATAAGAAGAGAAAAAGATAAGTACCTAATTATTTTTGGTCTTCCCCAAGTCCCAAGACTCAAAAGAAAAGACTCAAGACTCGAACAAGAACAAAAACGAGACTCGACACGAACGGAAGAAAGAAAATAACAACGGACTCACAAAACGAAAAACAAGAAGCCATACCAATCAATTCGAAATTTTCAGCACCAATTCTCTAGCCAAGCAATGTCAAATTGTGCAATCATGATCTCATCCAACAAGTAGACAATGCAAATTTTGAAACTAAGCACATATATATCAACTTGGTCAAAATCTAAACAATGTGGATCTCCTCAAGTTTCACTCAACACTCAACTAATCTAGGTCCGGTTCAAGCCTACTCAAAAGAAAATAATCCACGCAATCACGATAAGAGATCATCACAATATCAATATCAAGGAGGTCTTTCTCATTCGGTTGTAATGGGGCTTAGGACTTAGACAATTTGATGTTGGTAAGGGTCCTAGGGGTACTAAGCTCCATTAAAATTCAGAAACAATGTCATGCATGTAAAACTCTCTCACCTGCGCAGTCAAGAAAGTCAAACTCCCACCACTTAGAAAATTCACTTCAATGCTATATCATCAACTATGCACCCATACTCTTTCTTTTCTGCCACGTATCATATTCAGAATTTTTTTCTTTTTCTTTCATTCTCAATTTTTTTTTCTTTTCGTGGCACATACTCTTTTTTAGCAAACTGGGCACAAACTGTCTCAATTGTACAGACATGACACTTTGGATACTGTTTATATTGAGCAGTCTTTATACTTAGACTTTTATCCAATCTGGTTTTTTTTTTTTTTTTTTTTTTTTTTTTTTTTTTTTTGCAGCATGTCTATACTGGGCAGGTAGAAGAATACACTTCAGATTTTAACTATCATGCACAAAAGAGTTCGTAAAACATGCAATAACACGGGTCAAGAGAAAGTTTAAAATGACCTTGGCTAATATTTTACTAACTCAAATCAAGAAATTTGGTCAAGGCTCAAATTGGTTCACTAAGGGATGATTTTTGGTAGGAAAAATTTTGTCGCGGCCGTGTGGCTAAAAATCCCTAGTGCCTCCTATCATTTATCACAAGTGATTCAAACATATTGTGACTTTGCGGATAAACACTCTCAAAAGAATAGTAGGAAGTGTCCTACTTTAAGGCTCAAATCTAATTTAAGTGAGTGGTTATAATATTTCGATCCAAACAAAGTTTATTTTTCGTCATCCCAAGTTACATACACATACATGCCTAGATCTACTCTTCACAAAGTCCACAAGCTAGCATATTGAAAACAAAAGCATGAATAAGACAAGTTCGATCATAGAAAACGGCACTTCGAAAATAAAAAATTTTGGCATGCTTCGACACAAAATACCCCCCTCCTTACACTTAAACCTTGCTCGCCCTCGAGCAAGAGAGAAAAGACAAAACAAGAGAGAAGGCATGACAAAATAAAGACACAAACACCCTCCTTACACTTGATCCCTATCAAGTGTAAGAACAAGAAAAACACATAAAAACGGACTCAAACACAAAACAAAAAAAAACACAAAACGAAAACTAAAAGGGGGAAGAAAAGTCACGGGTCGCCTCGCCTGGGCAGGCGAGGCAGTTTGTTCAGAACTGTGCGGCGGAGACGGTCTACTCGGCGTCCAAGGGAATCTAGATCCGTCCTTAGCGTCTGCACTGTATCCTGTCCTGCAGCGGTAAAGGCACTCGAGACACGAGGTCCCGGTGGATAAAACTGGATCTCCCTGTTAGGCAGTTGGTACAGTAGGCGAGTATGCCTCAACAAAGTCCAATCAAACAAAGATGGTGGATCTACCCTAGTCAAATAACCCGCATCATGTATGATAAAATTGCGTTCAATGAACGTGGCAAGGATATGGCACAAAGTCATGTGACGCACGGTATGACTAGCAATTATGAACATGTTATGAGCAATCCACCAACCTAAGTTAATGAGGCGCCTATTAACCATGCACCATAGAAAATACAACTCATTGGCACTCACCTTTTCAAAAGACGTACTCTTTCCGGTCAAATTGTGGGCTAAATATTGGTGGCACATGCGAAGGGCGGGATCGTTTATAAAGCTGACATGGGAACCGAAGGTGACAAACTCACCCGGGTCGCTTGGGGCGAGAAGCCTCCACGCGGCCCGTGAACCAATATACCTCGGATCTTTGCTCGGTATACTATGAAATCCCATCTCAAAATGCCCTAGCATATAGTCATCAAACGAACAAATCCCTAGTCTAGCATTCCACTCGGCAACACTCATATGATAAGTCCCCCCAAACAATCTAAACTCAATACACGGAGTAACCAAATCTTTATCACCCTCAAAATGAAAAGTATTAAAGAACTCACTTGCAACCTCTTTATAGCACGGATAATGATGCGACTCAAGCAACCATGACCAACCAATATTTCGAAAATATTGAAAGAAAGGTTCGATTATACATGCCGCGCGGAGAAAGGTGCGATCAAGGAGGCGGCCACTTCGAAAGTCTTTGCCCTCGCGCTCTTGTAGACGCAGATTCATGTACTCGATCTCAAATTATGAGAGAGCATGCACGGCTTCCGGTGAGTCGAAACGAATCACCATGCGGTTTCCATACTCCGCTGCTCTTGGAAAGGCCGATGAGGAGTCGGAGTCGGCAAGGGACAAGTAGTTCATGTTGAAGTCATCTTCAAAATTCCTATCATGATCATCGGACAAGTAGTCCGAATCTCCTTCCTCTTGGCTTGGCAACTCCGCACGCAAGCTCTCGCTCCAATTAACTCCCTCATAGTAGTTGAGTGGTGGTGGTGGATGTTGAAACTCGAGGAATGGCAACCACTCGTACAGAGTTTGTGGCGATTGGAGAGGCGGATTTGACGAAGAAGCACCATCCGCGCGACTTGCTTTCGGTTTCCGGACTCGCGAGCGATGTGGTGGAGACGGAGGAGGCATCGTCTCAGGCGTTGGCTGGGGTGTTGGTTGTGGCGTCGGCTCGGGAGTCGGTTCAGGAGTAGGTTCACGCGGCGGTTTTTGCGAGGTAGCCGCGCCGGTGTGCCTTCGTAACCGTCGGTGTGGCGGTTTCGGCGGAGATGTAGACTCCATAGCATAATTGGATCGGCCTCAACTGCCATGGTTGGCGGATTTGGTTCCTCATACGCGAATTCCTTCGGTGGTTGCGGTTCAATTTCAAGTTGCGGAACTTTCGGAGTTGGCGCGGCCTCCCGGTGGGCAGCGGCGGTATCGCGGCGTCTTTGAGTCTCGGGATCAGACTGGACGGCAGCCAACCAGCTGGCAGCAATGGACAAGCCGGACTTCTTCTTCTTTGGAGGCATGTCGGTTATCTCTCAACTGTGCAGGGAGGAGGAGTCTTGGAGAAGAAGGTAGTTGTAGAGAGAAAAGTAGGGGGCGGCGGTTTTTTTTGGGAGGGAAGATGTTTGAATAGTGTCAAGTGGTAGGGTTTGGTTTCTTCCCTCCTTTTATACAAGTAAATTTTGCAATCAGGTCCTCTTAGTTGTACAGTTAAGAGATTCGGTCCCTCTCTTATTGCGATTCGGCCCCCATCTTTTCCTCCACTTCAATTGACTCCAAATGTTCGCCCTCTAAGCGATTGAGTCCCTAAAATTCGCCTCCTTACTACAATTGGGTCCCTTGGTATTTCTGAAAATTGCAATCAAGATCCCTTAGTCTTATTTTCTTCATCTATGCTCCTTCAACTCCTTTTTCTTGCACTTTAAACACCAATTCCTTACTTAGCAAAATCCTGAAAAATAAAAGAAACCACACCAAGTATAAAATCAAACTAAACAAAACGAAATCAAAGAAAAATCGGAAAAATAACGGGTTGCCTCCCGGAAGCGCCTTTCTTTAGAGTCTTCGGCTAGACCTCCTCTTCAAAAAGACAAAAATACGAGGGAATGGACAAGTTTTGCTCGTCCATATCTTCTATCTTTACGGCCGCATGATAAATCTTCAGACGATGACCGTTGACAGTAAAAGTCTCGTCGGAGTCCAATTTCTGTATCACCACTGCTCCACCTGGCCAGACAGAACACACCCGGAATGGACCTATCCATCTTGAACGGAGCTTTCCGGGCATAATGCGTAAGCGTGATTGGTAGAGCAATACAAGCTGGCCCACTTCAAAAGTTTTCATACGGATCATTTTATCATGCCACGCCTTTGTGCGATCTTTGTATCTCATAGCCGCATCATAGGATTCTAACCGTATTTCTTCAAGCTCTTGAAGCTGATATTTCCTCTCCTTAGCACTTTCGGTCAGATCCATATTGATTTTCTGTACTGCCCACCAGGCCTTGTGTTCCAACTGTACAGGCAAGTGACACAATTTACCGAAAATCAATCTATATGGAGACATACCGAGGGGAGTTTTATAGGCTGTACGGTAAGCCCATAAGGCGTCGTCCAGCCTCATACTCCAATCTTTCCTTGATAGATTGATCGTCTTCTCCAAAATAGACTTAACTTCTCGATTTGACACTTCAGCTTGCCCATTCGTTTGTGGATGGTAAGCGGTAGAAACTCGATGGGCTACTCTATACTTCTTCATCAAAGACTCTATGGTACGGTTGCAGAAATGTGTTCCTCGATCACTTATGATGGCTTTTGGTACGCCGAATTTGCAAAAGATATTAGTTCGAAGAAATCCTGCAACCACTTTAGAGTCGTTAGTTTTTGTAGCCTTTGCCTCAACCCATTTAGAAACATAATCAACGGCAAGTAAAATGTACATGTTACCATTTGAGCTAGGAAACGGACCCATGAAGTCCATACCCCATACATCAAATATCTCACAAAATCTCAAGGGCTTTTGGGGCATTTCATCCTTCATAGATATATTCCCGGTCATTTGGCAACGTGCACATGACTTACAGTACTTATAGGCGTCAAGGTGTAGGCTCGGCCAAAAGAAACCCGCATCCAACACTTTCCTTGCGGTTCGTTTTGGTCCGAAGTGTCCTCCATAGGCGGATGAATGACAATGGAGAAGGATGTCGCCTTGTTCTTCTTCCGGAATGCATCTTCGGATCACTTGATCAACTCCCATTTTGCAAAGAATTGGAGAGTCCCAAAAATACTGCTTACACTCGCTCTTTAACTTTGCTTTTTGGGCATGAGTGAACTCGGGTGGCAGCTGCTTAGAAGTCAAGAAATTCACAATATTAGCAAACCAAGGTAGTTTAGAAGCGTTACCTACGGTTTTCGCAAGCATCGGTTCGAGTTGTCTTGGTGAGGCCGGTGAGACACTTCCTGGACTCCAACTATAAAACACTGTGCGGGCAGAAGCTTGGCAAGGTTGGACACCGTTTCACGAACAACATATAAATGCTCTTCGGGAAAAGTCTCCTTTATGGGCTCTCCATCGTATTTTTGAATCAATCTGCTCAAGTGATCCGCCACATAGTTCTCAGCTCCTTTCTTGTCCTTAACCTCCTAATCAAATTCTTGAAGGAGAAGAATCCATCGGATAAGTCTCGGTTTTGATTCCTTCTTTGCAAGGAGATGCTTGACAGCGGCATGATCGGTGTACACAATGATCTTTGAGCCAAGTAAATAAGATCGAAATTTGTCGAAGGCAAAGACGATACCTAACAGTTCCTTCTCTGTGGTGGAATAGTTGCTTTGGGCTGGATTCAATGTCTTGGATGCATAATATATCACATGACTCTCTTTTCCAGTTTTTTGTCCCAGCACTGCCCCGACTGCACAGTCAGAAGCATCGCATATAATCTCGAATGGCTTATTCCAGTTCGGGGCTTGCATCACAGGAGCTGTTGTAAGCTTGTCTTTAAGGATGGTGAAGGCCTCCTTACACTTAGCATCGAACTCAAACTCGACATCCTTGTGAAGTAAGTTTGTCAGTGGCTGAACGATTTTTGCGAAATCCTTTATGAAGCGCCGATAGAAGCCGGCGTGTCCTAAGAAACCACGAACTTCCTTTGGATTTATCGGGTATGGCAACTTTGCGATGGCCTCCACCTTTGCCTTGTCAACTTCTATTCCTCTTTTAGAAACAACGTGACCGAGCACTATTCCTTCGGTCACCATAAAGTGGCATTTTTCGTAATTCAATACCAAATTCTTCTCGACACATCGGGCTAGGACTTTGTCGAGGTTCTTCAAGCACGAAGTGTAAGAGTCACCATAGACAGTGAAGTCGTCCATGAAGACCTCTATGCACATCTCGATGAGGTCTGAGAATAAGCTCATCATGCACCGTTGAAAGGTGGTGCATTGCATAATCCAAACGACATTCTTCGATAGGCAAACGTTCCATAAGGGCATGTGAACGTCGTCTTATCTTGATCTTCCTCTCGCACTTAGATTTGGAAATAGCCGCTGTATCCGTCCAAAAAGCTAAAATAGACTTGCCCCGCAAGTCTCTCGAGCATCTGATTGATAAATGGAAGCGGGAAATGGTCCTTCCGAGTCGCGGCATTAAGCTTCCTATAATCGATACACATGCGCCATCCCGTCACTAAGCGTACCGGAACCAATTCGTTCTTCTCATTCTCGACAACTTGGAATCCGGACTTCTTGGGCATAACGTGTACCGGACTTACCCATTTGCTATCCGATATGGGATAGATAATACCCATGGATAAAAGCTTTAATACTTCCTTCAGCACGACTTATCTCATGTTCGGATTGAGTTTCCTTTGATGGTCATGGAAAGGTTTGCTATCTGGCTCCATGAGGATAGAGTGCTCGCAAATGTCGGGACTTATGCCGGTTATGTCGGCTAAAGTCCAACCTATGGCTTTCTTGTGCTTCTTCAAAATCTCCAACAATGCCTTCTCTTGATTTTCGTCAAGATCTTTATTAATGATGACGGGCAGCGTCTCATTATCTCCGAGATAGGCATACTTTAGATTTGTTGGAAGTGGTTTAAGTTCTAGCTTTGGTGCCTTGATGATTGACGGCAGCAGCTTTTCAGAGGCGTCTTGACTGGGCAGTTGAGACATGCTGCCAACAGTTTGCAATTCTGGAGTTGCGTACAAAGCCGATATGCTTTCTCTGATCTCTTCATCTCTCATACCTTCGAGGTCGATTCGGTCGGTCCTTGAGTCAAGGTAACTTCCATTTTGTCCTCGCATCACATACGTCTCAAGATATTCTTGGACAATTGCATCAATGGAGTCAGTAGAAAAAGCATCCTCATTTTCATGATCGTAGGGTTTCTTAAGTGCTTCGATATTTTATGAACATAAGTTTCATTATGGTATGCTACACTTATTGAACCCTCATCCACATTAATTATTGCCTTCACAGTCTTTAAAAATGGTCTACCTAAGAACACTCCCGCAGTCCCTTCAACTTGTCTATCATTAGTGTCAATTACATAAAAATCAGCCGGATAGACAAAGTTGTTGATTCTGACCAAAACGTTTTCAAGTAAACCAATCGGAGCAATGCATGACCTATCTGCTAATTGAATAATTACCTTAGTGAATATTAACTCAGCTCCTACCAATTGATTATATACAGATAAAGGCATAACGTTTATAGATGCTCCTAGATCACACATGGCTTGTTTTATCATGACATCACCCATCAGACAGGGCAGTGTGAACATACCTGGATCAGCACATTTAGCCGGAAGCATCTTCTGTATAATTGCCGATACTGTATGATCAAACAAAACCTTTCCGGACTTGGGAACTTTTCCAGCAATGAAATCCTTTAAAAATTTCCCGAACTTGGGAATTCTTACGACTTCAAGGAAAGGGATATTAATCTCCAATTTTTCGAACAGCTTCATGTAGTCCATACTTTCCTTGTTTGGTGTTCTCTTCCTTTCCAAAGCTTTGGGAAAAGGCGGCGGAATCAGATTTTCATGTTCTGACTGGCCAGTCTAGACATCCTCCTCATCTCTTTCTTGTTACGGATCTTGACATCTTGCTCCTTCGAGCCTTCCGATGGTATAGGCCGTTCTGCGAGATTCTTTTTCTCTGCTGATTTCTCGTTGATTTCTCACGGATGTCTTACTTGCACGGTCGGGCCGGGTAGTTCTTTGCCTCCACGCAGCGTAATTTGATTGCGAGTTATGGGCATTCGGGTTCCGTTGAGTTTGGAGCCGGGCATTGCCCTTGAGAAGTCTTTATTTCTGAATGGTAGAATTTAGCTTATTCATCCGTTTAGCCAAATTCTCCATTGTAGCCTGCTTGCTCCTTCTTGGTCCGATTAATTTCCCATTGCTTTTGTTGCTTGAAATGCGGTGGTATCTTTTCGCGAAGAAACCATCTCGGCCAAGAGCTTTTCTAAGGGGCTCTTTGTTCCGACCGGGCGGGTTGGACGTTCTGCTGCTTGAAACCGCCTTTGATGCGGGGGTCTGTACGTCTGGCGATAATTATTCGATTAGGAGGATTATATGGCTGTTGATATCCATGTTCTTTGTTGATATGGTTGCTTGAAATTGGTTTTGAGGTGGATTCCTCGGCTGAAAATGCTCATCCGGTTGCTTCCAACGGAGGTTCGGATGAACCCCTTGCTGCCCGTTCCAATTTCCTGCTGCATTTACTTCTTCTCCCGGACATTGCAGCGACGTATGTCCTTTCTCTCCGCATGCTCCACATGCATGATCGGCATTTGACCGGCTTGGGGCAGGCGCGTTCTGCTTGAGTATCAAGTCGAGCTTATCTTGCAACAAACTGAATTTTGCCTCCACTTTATTATCGATCTCATCCATGTAGTAAGAATGAGACCAATTAACAGCTCTCCTTGTCGGTCTCGGCCCTTTGTATTGCGAGGTAGACTTCGCAAGCCCTTCAATTATGTTCCTTGCATCTTCGTAGAGGCTTGTGTGGAAATTTCCTCTCAGACCGATATCGACCATGGCCTTTGCTTCGTCTGTCATCCCTTGATAGAAAATCTGTAGTAGATCCACATTCGAGTAGCCATGGTTCGGGCAACTATCGACAAGTCGTCCGAATCTCTCCCAATATGCGCCGAAGGTCTCGTCTAATTCTTGAGCGATCCCGGAAATCTGCTTCTTAAGTGCATTTGTCTTCGATTGTGGGAAATACTTCTTCAAGAAGACAGTGCACATCTGGGCCCATGTAGTAATGGTGTTTGGCTTTAAACTTGAGAACCATGCTTGTGCTCCATCTTGCAGTGTGAATGGGAAAGCCTTGAGCTTGAATGCATCCAGATTGCCTTGTCTGTGCAGATTGCATACTTGGTTGAACGAGGCCAAAAAGGAATTTGGGTTCTCGTTTGTCCTCCTATAGAACTTTGGCATGGCAGCTACCATGTTCAGCTTGACATCAATTTGTTCAGTAGTTGTGATTTGGATTGGACCGGGAAGGTCCGCTCCCATGTCAAGCGATCCGGTATTCATCCTCAAGGATTATGGATTGTGCACTTCGTCCTCCATCTCTTCCTCTTCTGACTCTGAGCTTGTAACTGGAGTATTATGAAGTGTTTTGTCGAACCTAACAGTTTCTGGTTCGGAGTCGCTGGTCTGATCACCGGCGTCTGTTCTGTCTTCTGACTGGGCAGTTAAGACATTTTCTGCCTCGGACAGAATCTGTTGCTTTTGCAGCTTTGTCCTCTTTCTAATCCTCTTTGCTGTTTTCTCGACCTCTGGATCAAATATGAGGTTAGGCTTGGAAGACCTGCTCATGCAACGCTTAGAAGATCAAAAAGATTAGTAGAAAATAATAAAACTAGTTAACACCGTTCCCCGGCAACGGCGCCAATTTGGTGATCGCTGTATTGCACCAAATAATCCTGCAAAAACATGAGAATTATATCAGTATAGTTCACAGGGTATCGAACACAGGAAACGGAGGACTAGACATATTATTTTTCTACTTATCTTGGTTTTGGTTAGCAACCACGCAAGTTTTGGGTTTTATTCTAAACTAAGAACTTGTAAAAACTGAATTAAATATAAAAACCGAGAACCGAGATAAAACCGTTTAAACTAGGCGGATAAGAGATGGGTCCGGCGAGAATATTCACACACACGTATTTCCAATCCTTGGCACATAAAATGAATTAATCTTAAGAATCAACTAGTTATAGACTACCGTAACTTAAACTGCGTAATCCTTACTCCCACTTACTTAGTCGGTAACCGCCATGTTGGGCATCGAAACGGCTACTTCCCTAATTTAGCTACAACCTACGTTGTTGGGCAATCAATAGATTTAATAGCTAAACAACTTTATCGAACTAAGGGAGCCTAGTATAGGAGCCTACTCGTATGTTGGGCATCTAATAGTCTCCTACCGGTTTAATTCAACTACTCTTTCGAATAATTTCGCTACTTACCTAGCCTTGTTCCACGAGAAACGATGGAAGTACTAAGTTAGCTACAGACTGAATAACCTAGGGTGATCAAGCCTAAATTACTAGCCAGATTAAATAATTCAGAATTAACCCGAAACCCTTTAATTAATTATAAGAACCTAAGCCTCATGTACTGTTCACGTGTGCGTTTCACATCCTGCCGGACCACTAAAAGTTTAGCTACTCATGACAATGTCCTGACTGCACAGATAAGACACCCTGCGAAACAGAACATGCACCATTTGTAACTCTAACCCTAGCATGCACGTAAACGAAATTAACTTAAAGATAACGAACTAAAAAATGGAAACGAACATTAACAGAATTCAAACTGACATAAACTGAATTAAAAGCGAGAATTGCAACTAGATTAAAGTATCATAACCTTCGGTCTTATGAAACAAGAAACGAAATTAAAACGATAACGAAACTAAGCTAATATCCGAAACTGAAAACTAAAACATGAAATACGAAAGTGTTTGTTTCTTTAACATAAAACTACTAGCTGCATGAAGTATTGGAAGGAATGGTGGTTGAAATCTGCTCGGCGATGGTGTGGAATAGCTTCGGCGGTGGCTTGGCTATGGCGGATTCTTGTCGGCGGCGGCGGTAAGTTAATCGGATCGGAAAGGATGAGTCTTCGAGGGTGGAAAGGTATGCACGACGTGTTTTTGATGGTGAAAAGCTCTGATTTTCGTGCTTCAATCCTCCTTTTATAATACCCTAGATCATATCTAGGGTTTCTTCTTGGATAAGGAAAGGATTTTGATAGATATGGAAATATCTAATCCTTCCTTATCTTCTTCTTTCCTTCCTCTCTCTTTCCTTTCTTGATCCTTTTCTTTCCTTCTTTCTTCCTTCGACCAAAACCGCTCAAAATATCCTCATTCCAGTTGTAATTCGCGTCGCCACCTCATCTCCACTTGTCGTGCCAAATCAGCTCCTTTTCTGCATAACTGCCAACAAATACGTCTCACCTGCACAGTTAAGAGACCTTTCTGGACAAAAATAATTAGGTACGAAATTGACTCATCACTCACCTATACAAAAGTTTCTACAGTCCTAAGTGGGGGGCATCTCTACCGTTCCTAGGCCAGAAACATGCTTCTCGTAAGCCCGGATTGGTAAGCTATGAAAGGATCATATAGGTTTTCTTCAGTTCCAATTTTGTCAATCACCACGTCTCCTCAATTTACGAATTATCATATAATGTGGTACTTCATGTCTATGTGTTTAGACACCTTGTGGGATCTAGGTTCCTTAGAATTTGCCACTGTACCCGCATTTTCACAATAAATTGTGATTGCCTTAGGCAAATTAGGAACAATATCAAGATCTAGGATGAAGTTCTTGAGCTAAACTGCCTCTTTTGAGACTTCTGAAGAAGCCACATACTCTGCTTCCATGATAGAGTCCGCAATGCACTTCTGCTTTGTAGTACGCCATGAAATGACTCCACCTCCCGAGGTAAACACATAACCTGAGGCATACTTCTTCTCGTCTCTGTCAGCCTATCTGAGTCTGTTTAATCCAAAGGTACTAGACTGTCTGACTGGTAAACACACCTATAATCTCTAGTCCGTTTAAGGTACTTGAGAATATGTTTGACTGCAGTCCAGTGCTTTTGTCCAGGGTTAGACTGATATCTTGAGACCATGCATACAACATATGAGATATCTAATCTCATACAAAACATTTCATACATGAGGCTACCGACAGTGGAAGCATATGACTTTAGCTTCATACCTTCTATCTTTTCAGGCGTTTTAAGACACTGATTCTTGGATAGAAAAATGACATGTCTGCAAGGTAATTGTCCTTTCTTGGCCATTTGCATGCTAAAATGAGCTATCACAGTATCAATGTAGGATGTTTGGGATAAACTTAACATCCGTCTCCGGCGATCTCGGATAACCTTGATCCCAATGATGTAAGCCGCTTCACCTAAATCCTTCATTTGAAACTACTAGGATAACCATTTCTTTATGCCTGATAACACTTCAACATTGTTTCCAATGAGAAGAATGTCATCTACGTAAAGTGTAAGAAACATCACTTATCCATCAACACAGATATGGTATACTCACACCTCGTTAGGACATGAGACAAAACCATAGGATTTGACTACCTCGTCAAAACACTGGTGCCGTAACCGGGAAGCTTGCTTAAGTCCATAAATAGACTTCTTAAGCTTCCAAACTAGATGCTCTTTGCCCTTCCTCACATAACCTTCTTGTTGTTTCATGTAGATGTCTCTACCTTTTTCAAGGTGACCGCTTAAGAATGCGGTCTTGACATCCATCTGCCAGATCTCTAAGTTCATGTGAGCTGTTATGGCAAGGAAAATCCGAATGGACTTGATCGTTGCTATAGGCGAGAAGATATCGTCATAATCGATACCCTCTTTTTGGGTAAAATTCTTTGCCACTAGCTAACCTTAAATGCCATGATCTCTCCATTTGACCCTCTCTTTCTCTTGTATACCCACTTACTACCAATGACCTTGCAGCCCTTAGGTAGTTCTGTGATCTCGTATACATCCATAGCAGTTATAGACTCAAATCCTTAGTCCATGGCGACTTTCCATGAATCTGCATCTATATCTCCCATTGCTTCGTTGTAGGTCCAGGGATCCACGGTATCTTGTTCATCTGTCGGGAGATGATCAGACATCTCCCCAGTGAACATATACCGATCAAGTGTAAATATCACCCTCTCACTACGTCAAACAGTGTCAGGTTCTGTGTTAACAGATTGTGCAGTTACTCCTGGAGTACTATCTTGCACAATTGATTGATCGAGTAGAACTCGACCACCTTGTAATTCCTGAAGGATGATGCTGACTTGAGACTTGTGGTTACTATTGTAATCCTCTTCTAAGAACCGAGCGTTGGTGCTAACAATGATCTTTTGTTCTTTAGGACCATAAAAGTATCCATCCTTCATTTCCTTTGGATACCCTATGAACAACATAACCTCTGAACGTGGCTCCAACTTGACGGTCTGCTTGTTCAGCACATAAACAGGGCACCCCTAAATCTTTATGTGGTGCATACTGGGCTTGTTCCCACTCCACAACTTGACTGAAGTCGTGTTAACTAACTTGGATGGCACACGGTTCAGTAAATATGCTGTAGTCTCAAGGGCATATGCCCAAACAAAAACAAGCAAAGTTGCATAACTCATCATCTACTGAACCATCTCTAAGAGAGTTCAGTTCCTTCTCTCTGACACACCATTCTGCTGAGGCATGCCCGGTCTTGTCAGCTGGGATATAATCCGACATTCTGTCAATTGATCCTTGAACTCGTTGGACAAGTATTCCCCACCACGATTGGATCGCAGTGTTTTGATTTCTTTACCTAATTTCTTCTCCACTTTTGCTTTGAATTCCTTAAAGGTTCCTAAACAATCTGACTTGTGGCGAAGAAGGTAAACATATCCATACCTCGAGTAATCATCAGTAAAAGTGACGAAGTACTCATACCCTCTACAAGCTTGTGTAGACATAGGTCCACCGAGTCAGAATGAATCAAACTTAGTGCTTTTGTGACTCTATAACCCTTTGCCTTAAAAGGCCTAGTCACCATCCTTCCTTCCAAGCAGGATTCGCAAGTTGGAAATGGTTCCACTTGGAGAGACTCCAATGATCCATATTTCACCAACCTTCATCGCTCTTCCTCAGAGATTCATATTCTGCTCTGGACTGTGTGAGTTTTTCCTTGAGATTAGCTATTTCAGTCTCTTTCTCAGGGACGTCTTTGGTCAATACTGAAATCTGTGCTTCTTGATCTTGAGACTTAGTCATTAGAGAGTTAATCTCTTCCTTCAGTCTCATAACAAGTCCTTCAAACTCAGTAGAGTCCTGACTTCTCTTTGAAAGTCTCTGATTTTCTGCTTTTAGGATTTCTATCTCCTAAGTCGTCTTGCTCAACTATTGGCTCATTTAAATTTGCTCTTCAAGCAAATCCTCGTATGCAAGAACCACATCCAGCGGTTCTCCTGCAGCAGAGCTTTTGTCGTCTGTACAATGTGAAGAGGGGCATATAATGGGTTCAGAATTTACCTCAGCCTCTTCTCCGGCCATTAAACACGGTTCAACATCTTCTGTCTCGATTGCCATGAATGCGGCATCGTCATCTGACGATTCCATAAACAGTTCCTCATCACTTGAGCAATCAGACAACTCTCCAGCTATGTAGGCTTGCATCTTCCTGACGAACTTGTCGCGTCGGGCTTGCCTTTCAACTGTTTCAGCTGCTGAGAGTTTAGGACATTCGTACTGGAAGTGTCCTGGCTTTTGCAGTTGTAACATACTGAGCTTCTGCCATCCCTTCTAGGTGTGTCTTTTTGTTCGGCGGGAGCAGCTTCAGTATTCCTGCAATCAGGTAGAGGTTTAGTTTCACTTTTCGAGTGACTATGATCTCTCTTACCCTGATATTTCTGGAAAGCCTTTTTCATCTTCCTTCGAAACATCTTCCTTCGAAACATCTCCTTCTCCTTCTGGTATTTCACAGCAAGGAGAGCACACTTCTCAGCCAAGTTGTCAGCAGTTGGTAGTGTTACTGAGCTTCCGGCTGACTGGCTTGTTGCTGAGAGACTTGCTCCGGGAGTGCTAACTGATGCCCTGTATGCATGATCCATTGACACTTCAGCTTCAGCACCAGGGGTGTGTGGGAGGTTAATTCAAACTCCTCTGCTTTTAGCTCTGGAAATACATAATCAGGAGTAAAAGAATTTAAGTCAGATCTCCTTAGACACGTAGCAAAAGAGTACCACTTGGGCCTGATAAGAGCCCTTAGAATCTTGGTATTGGTCTCCTTGTTGCTAAACATTCTCCCCAGTCCGTTGATGATGTTGATCTGATTTGTGAATCGGGCACTGAAATCATTTATGGACTCCCCAGGAAGCATAGCGAATGCCTCAAGTTTCTGCAGCTCTAACTCCAGATTGTTCTCTTTGATTTGTGGAGTTCCTTGGCTCAGTACTGCGAGAGCATCCCATAGCTCCTTTGTCGTCTTGCGATCGTGCACTCTCCCGATATAAGAGTCATTGAGGGTCATCAGTATTGCATTTCGCGCAACTCGGTCGAGGTTGTGTAATTTCTTCTCTTCAGGAGTGATGAGGCTCTTGTCCTTGGGAACCTTCGGGCCGGTTCTGGCACCTGATGCTCCGTCTAGTGCTAGTTCGACTGAGTCGACCATCGGAATAATAGGTCCTTTCTCCAGGACATCGGTCATGCTGTCATGCAACAAAGTTAGATGAGCCTCCATCCTCACCCGCCATACCGCGTAGTTCTCTGTTGAGAACATGGGTACCGTCCTTATCCCTGAAATATCAGCAATTGTAGAAAGACAGGATATAGGATGTAATGACGAGATGCAAGATGCAGTGAAAATGGGTTTTTCTAGGATCTTGTTCGAGATAGACCAGTATTCAGAAAATGATGATCAATAAGAACATCGCTCTGATACCAATTGTTGGTCCTGAGACGTGCTTCAGGTGTAGAGGAGGGGGGGGGGGGTGAATACACCTGAATACAGATTCTTTCTCAAATGCTAAATTCAACTTTACCTGAGTGTGCTACTGAACTGAGTCAGAGCCAGATATACTTTCAGATCGCATGGGCAGAGATTTCTTCTACTGAGTTCAGCTCTACTGACTTATGTCTGTTGAACAGTAGTTCAATATTAGAGTTGTGTGCGTAAGTGTAGGCCCTATGAAACGTCTCGGTTGGAAAACCAATTTTATGCTGAGTTTATGAAATACAGTTTTATGCAATGTGAACAGTAAAGAATGCAACAGTAAATCAACACAACAAGTTTTTAAAGTGGTTCGGACATGCTGGGTACTACGTCCACTGTCCTAACACAAGCAGGAGAACTTGTATTATTTATACTGAGGAAGTCTTAGTGATCTGTTCACAGGACATACACAAACTTGTTGCTTATACTGAGCAAGTCTCAGTGATCTATTCACAGGACAGATATTCTACTTATAGTCGTAGTGACTTTACAGGGTTTTCAAACTTAAAGAGTTTGAGCTTCTCCAACTATAAGGAAGTTCTTATAATAAGAACGTTTCACAAAATGTGAACTCCATCGGGTTTTCTAAGCTAAGCATATTACAGTTTTGCTCGCTTAGATAAGAGAAGAGGAACAGGTATTCTCTAGAGAGAAGAACTAAAGAAGATTCTAATTCTGAGTTCAAGTTCTTCGCTGGATATGCAGTGAGCTCGCTAGAGATCGTTTGTGCATTGAAAGCTTTGGTTCCTGGTCGTGTCTTTTTGCATGAAGACTCTTCTCTATTTATAGTGTTCGATTTGTGAATAGATCCGTTGGAGAGGGTCTAGCCACGTGTCGAAACAACAAGGAAAATGGCTACTTTAATTTGAACGTTGATGAGTAGGTGCACTGTAGAGATACGCCTCTTTTTCAGTCTCGGAGTAGCTTTGTCAGAGCAGGTAAGGCGCTGTCGGCTCCTTATTGGTCGAGGTAGAGCGTTAGGTGAGGTTTGTCAAACATCAATGTTGACTCCCTCTGAATCATCGGACCTTCAACTGAAGTGTCTTCCTACTGACATTCTTCTGAGCATTCAGTACGTGTGGCGCGAATTCCTTTGCAGATTCAGTTGGTGGTCGGCTGACCAACTGACTTCCTTGATACTTAGTCCATCAGCTGAGTGCAAGGTCTTCTACTGAACTTCGCAGCTACTGAACTCTAGCCTACTGAGTTCCTAACATGCTGAACTCAAACTAAGCTATTACATAATCGAAGGTTCATCATTCAGCTAGGGGTTTTCGGATCTTCAAATCTACAAAATATTATTCTACTGAATCTCATCCCAACAATTACAATATCTGACTAAGAGTTTTGCATATCAGACTCAACTTGCATTTATTATACTTCATTTATTTCTAGTTTTCATTAACGACAATTATGCGGTCTGATTTCCTTGTGCATTTAATGCACATCGTATCGCAATTAATTGCGCCACTCATATATAGGATATAAAACTATTAAATCTTATAAATCAACTTCGTCATCATTCATACTTTATATCATTCAATCCTATTCGTTCATTTTAAATGTCATCATCAAATCTAAACTGTCGATATAAAACAAATCGCTTCATATACCCTTTTTCCGCCATTTTTGAAGCCTTACCGTTTTCATCCAATTTTGTCTCTGCAAAATTTCTCTCGCATTATTTTCTACAACCATCTCTTTAACGCATCTCATTTGGCTATTGATTTATACTTGAGGTATATCTTGCTTATATGTTAACTGCCTATTATATAGAAACGATTTTAACTCTGTTCTTTCTCTTGCAGAAGACGTCTCCTAAGATGCAACCCAAGGAAACCATCATCTGCTTTGATGTGTTCTCTCTAGAGAATGGGGATGCGCTTCTCTCAAGCGTCACCTATGTGTCTCCCTTTTACTTCAGCACAGGCGTTGACGGCGTCATGAACCATATCATCGAGAGCCTTCAACATCCGGGGTGAAGCGTTTCATTTCTACGGAACCATACATGCTCCTACTTGCTCATGTGATAGAGTTTTATTTCTATATGAAGAAGGAAGGTGATAAGACATTGTCGTAATTTGTCATCACCAATGACTAGCATCCAAAAGGGAGGTTATCGAGTTTGACGTTCTGGACACCCTACAGAAGTATCTTGGTCTTCCGAGCGAATCACTTAAAGCGGTGTTCAAGACTCAGGTCAAGAAGAACTCCCTCAAGACAAGGTACGGGGCTTTGCTATACATCATGTTGGTTCAGAGACGAGCTTCAGGTGTAGAGGGGGGGGGGTGTTGAATACACCTGAATGCAAATTTCAAACTCAAAATGCGTTTGTCAGCTTAGTTAAAGATTCTACTAAACTAGTCAGTTAGCCAAATATGCTTTCTCGATCGCGTGGGCAGAGATTCTTCTATTGAGTATAGTCCTACTGACTTATGTAAGTGAACAGTAGTTCAGTAATAGAAGTTGTGTGCAGAAGTGTAGGCCCCGGACAATCGTCTCAGTGAAAAGCCGCTTTATGTTGTTTGATTAAAACTCAGTTGTATGCAGAATGAACAATTAATCAACGCAAAAGTTAAATTCAACACATGCGATTTTTAAAGTGGTCCGGACAAGCTGTCTTGAACTAAGAAGGGGGTCTTGTATTAATTATACTGAGCAAGTCTCAGTTGATCTGTTCACAGGACAAATTCTTTCTTGTTTGCTTATACTGAGCAAGTCTCGGTTATCTGTATACATGATAGATATCTACTTATAGTCGTAGTGCATTTACACTTTTTAACCTTGAAGGTTAGAGTTTCTCCAACTATGAAGGAGTTCTTACAATAAGAACAGTTCAAAAGATGAACTCCTTCGAGGTTCTAAGCTATTAAATATTACAATGAGCACGCTTAGATATAGAGAGGGAACTAAAGGATCTCTAGAGAGAAGAACTAAAGAATAATCTTCGAATGAGCAAGTTCTTCGCTGTGTTTGGCTTTGACTTTGCTAGAGTATGTTCACTTGAAAGCTTGTGTTCCCGGTGATCTTTCTGCATGAAGATCTTCTCTATTTATAGTCTTTGATTTGTCAATAGATCTGTTGGAGGGAGTCTAGACACGTGTCGAATAAGATAAGGAAAACGACCATATGAATTTGAACGTTGTTGTAGAGATACTGTAGAGATTTTCTCTTTTTCCGTCTAGGAGCAGCTCTATGACAGAGTAGGTAAAGTGCTATCGACTCCTTATTGGTCGAGTTATGAGAGTAGGTGAGGCTTGTTCAAACTCCAAGGTACGATAAGTTGACTTCCTCTGAATCCTCGGACCTTCAACTGATGTATCTTCTATTGACATTCGTCTTATCAATTCTTTCCAGATTCAGTTGGTCGATAGCTGTCCAAGTGACTTCCTCGATACTGAGTTCTCCGGTTGAGTGCAGAATCTTCTTCAGTTAAAGCTTCTAAGTATGTGGCTGTTGGGATTTTGTATACAGGAAGCAAATTTTATGCTTGTATACAATGTGTTTTGTCCCTACCACTATTTTATTCTTCTATCTGATAAATTTATATATTTGCACATGTTATCCTTTATCTTGTATAAAAGTTAGATTTGTGTGGTGTGTCGGGTATCACAGAAGACAACACAAATTGGTTGAACTGACAAGATATAAACAGTTATCTCAGCTGAGACAACTTAAGGATAAGTTGTCGGTTTAAGCTGCAGTTTAGATAAGAAGTGGCTTATCTTAGCTACTTTTCTTTACTGGTACACTGAAGGTGGTGTATTGATGGATCACAGTGAGATGTGTTCTCCTAATTGACCTCAGTGGAGAATCAAGATCTCGGTGACGTAGCTGGTCTTAAGCTTGGTAAGACTTCAGCTGAGTGCATTTGGCTATCTATCACTTTGACCTACTATGGTGAACGTCATCGCGACTGGATCTACGTATCTTGGGTGTTAGTAGTCATTTGAGGCTCAGGCTGGTTGTCTGTATCTTGCAACCGTATTCTAGTAAAATGGGTTGATAATATCCCCTGAGGAACTCGAAAGGATTATCACACTAAACCTGGCCGATTGATTAAGTTCAGGTGTGTTAATAAGGTCGAGTGGTACTACTCAGGAATGTAAGATGTTAATTAATTTCAGCTGTCAGTGAACTTAATTAATTAACGGATATTTCTATCTTAAATACGGAGATCGATTAAGTCTAAAATACAAGCCCTTGCTCAATTTGGGATAAAGGGGTAAGTCAGCACAGATTCTCTAGTGGAATGAATCTGTGTTTATTAATTAATTTTGCTCTAGGTTGAGCATAGATAATTAATTAATTTGAGGCCCTGCTTTATTTCTTGTATTAGATCCCTAATCTGGCCCAATTAGTTGCCTAGTTATTTATTGTCTCTCAGAAATCATTATTAATAGATTAATGTAATTTCTACATTATTTAATAATGTTATTTATCTGGAATTAATTGGCTGGACCAATTAATTGATAAATATTAGTAGCCCAGTGGATTAATTAATTATATTATAGGCTAATTATGTGGAAGCCCATTAGAAATATAATTAAATTAATGGGCTACAAATATATTAATATTATATTGGTTTTTGAAGCCTACATATATTAGTATTCTGTTCAGAAACAGAACACACACATATTTTCTCTAGTTCTCTGACCACCCAGAGGGAGAAAAAGGCCGGGACACAGATTAGAAGATCTGACACACGAGCAACAATCAGAGCTACAACATCGAAGGAGGAAGATATCAATTCCTAACCTAATATTTCCTTCAATTGGTATCAGAGCCTGGTTTAGGCTCTGATTGTTGCTGTTAGAATCATGATTAGGGTTTATTTCCTTCGTTATCGGTCTAATTTCGTGTTTGGGGCGGCCTGCGAGCCACTGTTTTGACCCCGTTGTAAGGTTTTTCTCGTGAGAAAATCCACGTGTAGATGATAGGACCTATTTGTTATGTGATTGTACTATTTTTGTACTGTAATTGGTCCGAGAGGCACGGAAAACAAGACGAAGATGAAACCTGATTTTCGCAGCAAAACCTAGTTTTCTAGGGTTCCACCGCATCTTGCAGCGGAGATTCCCGGCGCGTCCGATGTCCGATCGATGATCGGCTTGAATCTATGGAATCCTCATCTTACGAGCTTCGCATCGATAGATCTTAAGGGATAATCCGATCCCCGATGCAATCGAAATTGACGTCTGAAGTTGGCTGCTCGTTATGAATTCGTTTCGGCGGATTGTTTGAAATTCGGGAAATCGAGGAACTAATCTCGGCCGGAATCCGTTACCCGATGGTCGTGAGTGTTCCAATTACATTTCCCCTCTTTCAATTGATCGAATCGTGACTCGAAAAGGGAGAATTCGGGTGGCGGAGTCGGCGGCAGCGGGAGGCGCGATTTTTTGTGTATGAGCTTCGTGGCGGCGGCTCCAGGCGATGTTTCTGCACAGATCCGAAGTCCGGGTGATGTCGGGGGGGTGTGTAGACGGCGGAGGAGTGCTGGGAACGTCCGTGGGACGCGTGCACGATCGCTGCCGCGCGTTGGTGTTTTCTGGGCTGATTGGCGGCGCGGCCGCGGGCTTCAGGCCGCGATCTCGGCGGCGTAGCCTCGCTAGACAACGGCGATGCGAAGGAGCAGTCCAGAATGGCGATTTTCCGGCGGCGGAGGCGTGAAACGCTGTGAAGAAGACAACGCTGCTGAGGTCAGCCCTTGCTGCTGGCGTGGCGCCATGCGGCGCTGACGTGGCTGCTACGTGTTCGACACGTGGCAGTCGCCCTGATGACGTGGCGATGCAGTTTTCGATGCAGTTTTCAGATTCGAAGATTTTGAAGATTTCAAAGATCTGTATTTTAATTGGGCAATGTAATAGTTAGGAATTACGTGTTTTGAAGCCCGATAACGACGTTTAAATTTCCTATTTGCGCATTTATTTATTATTATGCTTTAGCATGCGATTATGTGATTAATTGCGCTTAGAAAAGCATGTAAATAGGATCTATGTCGTTATTAAGCATGTTTTAATTTTCGCGAGCATGTTTTATTATGTGCGTTTATAAATTGCATGCTTTAGGAATTATGTGATGATGCGTGATTCGAAACAAACCTTTTGAATAAAAAGACTAAGCAATTTTAAATTAAATGTTTAATTAGATTCCATTAATTTGGATATTAAACACTCAATCGGACCTCCATTAATTGGACTCTACACGAAAGTAGTAAGATTATGTGAGCAAACGTCCACCTGCGTGGCTTGCTTGCATTTTTGAGCTACCAGTTTTGTGAGATGAGTTCTCCAATACAATATTTGATTATTATTGAGTAGTGGGAGCGAAGCTGTAAATGTCCACTGCGTGGCTTGCGTGCCTAGTAAGTATGTTTTGAGTAAGTATGTCAATTTCAAGTACTCTAGAAGATAATAATTAAATAGGATGGCTAATTAGATCAAATTAAATGCGGCATGGTTCGAGTAAGTATGTCAATTTCGAGAATTTGATTATATTTTGGTCAAATTAATGGTCAATGCTTAGATGTCACCGCATGTACAATTCACTTCCCTCGAAGTCCCTTCCCGCGTTTTAATAGTGACATGGTCCAGAATATCGAACTATTAATTCCATTCATCTTAAGAACCTAGTCGTGGATTGGAATTAAAGAGCTAGGTAAATAGCTTGGTTTGGGGTTACGCTAGTAAACGTCCACCTGTGTGGCTTGCTAGTGGAATTCCTAGAGTTGTTCGAGGTTTTTAATGTCATTATTTTTACAAAAGGTTACAATGATTATTAATTACGAATTATGTGCAAATATTAATTTCATACATGCTTTTAAATTATATTTTTCAGATATGTATGTTCGAAAATTTTATTTTTTCAAGTTCCTAAACAGTCTCACCAACCAAACCCTAACGAGTTTAACAATTTTTTAAAGAATTTCATAGAGTGGAAGAGATATCTTACCCCTCCCAATAAAAGCTCTGCAAAGGTCCTATAAGAACTTCTATTTTAGGACCGCTATGTCTAAGAACGAGTTTACTATGAGTATGTTACTCAAATCTTTGGTAGCGGTCAATGAGGTTATAGGAAAGGGCAAGAGTGCTCAAGTCTTGAATATCCCTAGTAGTTCAAGGAATCCTCCGAAAGGTGGAAACTAGAAAAAGAGCAGAAAGGGTGGACATTTCAAGAAGAGCAGTGGGAGTAAGAAGACGGTCCTTACCGGCGATATACGAATGTCAAAGGAGAAAGGAAGGTTCTTCAAGAGTGGTAAGAAAGGACACTGGAAGAGTTATTATCCAGATGTCAAGGCAAAATAGAAAGAGACGCGAGTCGTTCTTGTAATTGAAACTGTTCTGGTTTCCTCTTCTACCCACGAATGGGTAGTGGATTCGGGGGCAACTGATCATGTTTGTTACACCTTGCAAGGTTTCTTGCAGAAAAGGCAATGAGCAATGGCGATGTGGTAGTCTCAATAGGCAATGGATCGAAAGTTCCTGCAATTGCCACTAGAGATTTACATCTATCTTTTGATAGTTCTGTTTTAGTATTTAAAGAAGTTTAATATGTACCGAGTTTAGGCGAAACATAATTTATGTTTCAAAACTCTACACCATGGATGGTTATAAATCAGTTTTGATAGTGAAGTTTCTATCATGAAAGACGATGATTTTATCTGTGGTGGACCATTAAACGGATCTTTATATATTATTACTTGTAAACCGCGTAGTTCTGTTAATATTGCTTCCTCATCAACAAATCCTAAGAAGAGGAAAGAGTCTTCTAAGGTAAACCAAACTTATTTGTGGCACTTAAGACTAGCTCATATCAATCTTAACAGGACTTAAAGGTTGGTGGAATATGGATCATTGGAGTCTCTCCAAGTTGAACCATTTCCAACTTACGAAACCTGTTTGGAAGGAAAGATGGTGACTAGGCCTTTCAAGGCAAAGGGTTATAAAGCCACAGAAGTATTAAGTTTGATACATTCTGATTTGTGTGGGTCTATGTCTACACAAGCTCGTGGAGGGTATGAGTACTTCGTCACATTTACTGATGATTACTCGAAGTATGGATATGTTTACCTTATTCGCCACAAGTTAGATTGCTTTGAAACCTTTAAGGGATTCAAGGTAGAAGTGGAGAAGGAGCTAGGTAAAGAAATCAAAACACAACGATCTGATCGTGGTAGGGAATACCTATCCAACGAGTTCAAGGACAACTTGACAGATTGTGGGATTACATCCCAGCTGACAGCACCGGGCATGCCTCAGCAGAATGGTGTGTCAGAGAGAAGGAATCGAAGTCTCTTAGAGATGGTTCGGTCGATGATGAGTTAAGGAACTTTGCCAGTTTCCTTTTGGGGATATGCCCTAGAGACTGCAGCATACTTTCTGAACCATGTGCCTTCCAAGTCGGTACAAAAGATCCCTTTCGAGTTGTGGAGCGGGCACAAACCCAGTATGCATCACTTAAGGATTTGGGGTTATCCTGCTTATGTGCTAAATAGGCAGGCCGACAAATTAGAATCATGTTCAGAAGTGATGTTGTTCATAGGGTATCTGAAGGAAACGAAGGGTGGATACTTTTATGATCCTAAAGAACAGAAGATCGTTGTTAGCCCTAACGCTCGGTTCTTAGAAGAGGATTACATTAGTAGCCATAAATCTCGAGTCGACATCATCCTTGAGGAATTACTAGATGGTCGAGTTCCACTTGAACAACCAGTTGTGCATGATAGTACTCCACGAGTAACTGCATAATCTGTTAACACAGCGCCTGCCACTGTTCGACGTAGTGGGAGGGTGATATTTACACCTGATCGGTATATGTTCACTGGGGAGACGTTTGATTATCTCCCGACAGATGAACAAGATACCGTAGATCCCTGGACTTACAACGAAGCAGTGGGAGATGTAGATGCAAATTTCTAGCGAATCGTCATGGACTCAGAATTTAAGTCCATAATTGATATGGATGTATACCAGATCACTGAACTACCTGAGGGCTGCAAGGCTATTGGTAGTAAGTGGGTATACAAGAGAAAGAGAGAGGATCGAATGGAGAGATCATGGCGTTTAAGGCTAGGCTAGTGGCGAAGGGTTTTACCCAGAAAGAAGGTATCGATTACGAAGAGACCTTCTCGCATGTAGCAATGATCAAGTCCATTCGGATTCTCCTTGCCATAGCAGCTCACATGAACCTAGAGATCTGACAAATGTATGTCAAAACCACATTCCTAAACGGTCACCTTGAAAAAAGGTAGGGACATCTACATGAAACAACCAGATGGTTATGTGAAGGAGGGCGAAGAGCATCTAGTTTGGAAGCTTAAGAAGTCTATTCATGGACTTAAGCAAGCTTTCCGGTTATGGCACCAGCGTTTTCAACGAGGTAGTCAAATCCTATGGATTTGTATCCTGTCCTAACGAGGTGTGTGTACCGTATTTGTGTTAACGGATCAGTGGTGTTTCTTGCATTTTACGTAGATGACATCCTTCTCATTGGCAACAATGTTGAAGGGTTATCAGACGTAAAGACGTGGTTATCTGAGCAGTTTCAAATGAAGGACTTAAGTGAAGCTGCTTACATCATTGGGATCAAAGTTATCCGAGATCGCCAGAAAAGGATGTTAAGCTTGTCACAAGCGTCCTACATTGACACTGTTATTACTCGTTTTAGCATGCAAAAAACCAAGAGAGGTTCAGTACCTTTCAGACATGTCATTTTTCTATCCAAGAATCAGTTCCCTAAAACGCCTGAAGAGATAGAAAGTATGAGGCTAGTACCATATGCTTCCGCTGTCGGTAGCCTCATGTATGCGATGCTTTGTACGAGAGCAGATATCTCATATGCTGTAGGCATGGTCTCAAGATATCAGTCTAACCCTGGAAAGGAACACTGGACTGCGGTCAAGCATATTCTCAAGTACCTTAAACAGATTAGAGATTAAAGGCTTGTTTACCAGTCAGACAGTCTAGTGTCTTTGGGTTATACAGAATCTGATTTCCAGGCTGACAGAGATGAGAAGAAGTCTACCTCAGGTTATGTGTTTACCTTGGGAGGTGGAGCCATTTCATGGAGGAGTGCAAAGTAGAAATGCATTGCGGACTCAACCATGGAAGCAGAGTATGTGGCTGCTTCAGAAGCTTCGAAAGAGACAGTTTGACTCAAGAATTTCCTCCTCGATCTTGATATTGTTCAGAATTTGCCTAAGGCGGTTACGATTTATTGTGATAATGCGGGTGCAGTGACAAATTCTAAGGAACCTAGATCTCACAAGGCGTTTAAACATATAGACAAGAAGTACCACATTATACGAGTATTCGTAAATCGAGGTGATGTGGTGATTGACAAAATTGGAACTGAAGTCAACCTACCTAATCCTTTCACGAAGAGCTTACCACTCCCGGCTTACGAGAAGCATGTTCGTGGCTTAGGGATGGTAGAGATGCCCCCCACTTAGGATTACAGAAACTTTTGTATAAGTGGGAGAAGATGCAGTGATAGATAGGATAAATATCTGAGATATAGCTGAGTACTAGTTTGTACCTAGATAGATATAGTTGAGTACTAGTTTGTACCTAGAACTGACACATTGTTTAATAAAAGTTTACTTTAGTATAAGTGGGAGAATTGTTGGGATTTTGTCTACTGGAAGCAAATTTTATGCTTGTATACAATGTGTTTTATCCCTACCACTATTTTATTCTCCTATCTGATAAATTTATATATTTGCACATGTTATCCTTTATCTTGTATAAAAGTTAGATTTGTGTGGTGTGTCGGGTATCTCAGAAGACAACACAAATTGGTTGAACTGACAAGATATAAACAGTTATCTCAGCTGAGACAACTTAAGGATAAGTTGTCGGTTTAAGCTGCAGTTTAGATAAGAAGTGGCTCGTCTTAGCTACTTTTCTTTACTGGTACACTGAAGGTGGTGTATTGATGGATCACAGTGAGATGTGTTCTCCTAATTGACCTCAGTGGAGAATCAAGATCTCGGTGACTTAGCTGGTCTTAAGCTTGGTAAGACTTCAGCTGAGTGCATTTGGCTATCTATCACTTTGACCTACTATGGTGAACGTCATCGCGACTGGATCTACGTATCTTGGGTGTTAGTAGTCATTTGAGGCTCAGGCTGGTTGTCTGTATCTTGCAACCGTATCCTAGTAAAATGGGTTGATAATATCCCCTGAGGAACTCGAAAGGATTATCACACTAAACTCAGCCGATTGATTAAGTTCAGGTATGTTAATAAGGTCGAGTGGTACTACTCAGGAATGTAAGATGTTAATTAATTTCAGCTGTCAGTGAACTTAATTAATTAACGGATATTTCTATCTTAAATACGGAGATCGATTAAGTCTAAAATACAAGCCCTTGCTCAATTTGGGATAAAGGGGTAAGTCAGCACGGATTCTCTAGTGGAATGAATCTGTGTTTATTAATTAATTTTGCTCTAGGTTGAGCATAGATAATTAATTAATTTGAGGCCTTGCTTTATTTCTTGTATTAGATCCCTGATCTGGCCCAATTAGTTGCCTAGTTATTTATTGTCTCTTAGAAATCATTATTAATAGATTAATGTAATTTCTACATTATTTAATAATGTTATTTATCTGGAATTAATGGGCTGAGCCAATTAATTGATAAATATTAGTAGCACAGTGGATTAATTATATTATAGGCTAATTATGTGGAAGCCCATTAGAAATATAATTAAATTAATGGGCTACAAATATATTAATATTATATTAGCTTTTGAAGCCTACATATATTAGTATTCTGTTCAGAAACAGAATACACACATACACAATATACACAGGCACGCCGTTTGTATAAGAGAGACAAAAATCTTATTTTCTCTAGTCTCTGACCACCCAGAGGGAGAAAAAGGCCGGGACACATATCAGAAGATCTGACACACGAGCAACAATCAGAGCTGCAACATCGAAGGAGGCAGGTATCGATTCCCAACCTAATATTTCCTTCAGTGGCCACTTCAGTGATAGCTTCGTCAGCTGGCTCTCCTGGGCCTTCACCCTTCTCAATTAATTCTTCCCCCTTGCTTTCAGTTGTCTTCTCAGCTGAATTCTGAGCTGCCTTACTCGGTCTTGCCTCTTGGATCTTTAAGATGGTTAGTAGACAATCACTTCTACTTCCTTCCCCCCTTTTTGTCATCATCGATGATCTTTGCCAGGGCAGTAACCTTCCTTGTAAGGTCTTCAACTGACATGCTGATGGAATCGAGTTTAGCTGCAACATCTCCAGCTGCATCAGTGTAAGCGGTCCATCACTTGTAATGCTCAGTATTGACGGCTTTGAGAACTTCAGATTTAGAAGCCTCGATCCATCGAAGGTATGCCACTATTGAATCTGTAGCATCCTTCTTAATGAGCGTGCATGCCTCATGTTGTTCCACTAGTGCCTTGGTGACACTCTCAGTGGTGAGCCTGTTACGCTCTTCAACGACCTTTAGGACTCGATCTATTGTAGTGCTTTGCTGAGCGTGCATGCCTCATATCTTTATATCTTCAGAAAATCTCTTGGCTTGAGACACTCTTCAACGACACTCTCAGTGGTGAGCTTGTTACGCTCTCAGTGGTCGAGCTTGACATTCTCAGTGGTCGAGCTTGTTACGCTCTTCAACGACACTCTCAGCGGTGAGCGTGCATGCCTCATATCTTCAGAAAATCCCTTGGCCTGAGACTGCAATATAGTTTGGAATTAATTATTCAGATCGGTCCTCTGCTCTTGAAGTGCTTTGTTGAGGATCTCTTCATCATTCGGATTAGAAGGTGTGCTGATCCTCTGCACTTTAGCAAATAAAGTGACAAGCGTCTGAGTCTGAGCCTCAGTGAATTCGCTCCATTTGGAACTCAATCCATGGATAGCAGACGGTTTTTGTGTACTTGACGCTTGATGCACTTGTTGATTGACGTCGTGTTGAAGTCTGAAATCTCACCGGCTTGATATCTGGACTGCTTCTTTGGCTGAGATTTCGATGGCATGGGGATGACTGAGCCTGAAGATGGAGGAGGTGGCGGAGGCGAATCATCCCTAGGAGATTTTCCCTCAGTAGAGCCTCCCTGGTCTGCATCCCTGGGTGGGGAGTTAGGACGAGAGTCAGACTGAGTCGGGGGCTGAGTCGGCTGTTCTGGTTGCCCCTTCTAACTCAGGAGCATAAACATGGCAGCTGTAAGATAATCCATTGATGCTATGTCAACAGGCTCACCATTACATATCTCCTCTCTCAAGGTCTGCTCTTCTTGGACAAGTTTGGGGACTGTCAAAAGGGTGATCGTCTCAGCAAGGAGATCCCATTCCTCGAATCTCAAACGAATCTGAACTGTTGGGTTATGAGTCAGTGGTTGATCTTAATAACCACTTTGAGGGTACTTAGTATCATTTTATCAGTTTATCGGTAATGGGGGAAATCATAGTAATTTAATACTATGGAATTGAAGATCCCAAAACCCGTCTTATATCCTTAATGTAGTGTTGATAAGACTAGATGATGTAATAGGCTAGACTGATTGTATTTTCTATTATCGTTTTGTCTAAGTCCTGTAAGGGGTAAGTGTTGGACTGATCTTCAGTAGGAATTTACTTTCCAGAACCCCACGTCATCTTTGTAAGAGCTTGTGTTCACAGGTCATCAGCTGACTTCGATCAGTAGAAGATTTCTTATCGGCTGACCCACATCAGTAGAATAACACAGTATCAAAGCTCAGTACCTTCAGAGTCTTCAGCTGATTCCACTCAGTAGAAGATCCATTATCAGCAGACTCAGACGAAGAAGACAGAGATCTTATCAGGTCTACTGTATCCGATAAGAAACGATCCATCTTTTAACATCATTCGAAAGTCAACAGAAGATCATACGAGGATGAGTGAGAGTCAACTCTGATGAAGACCGATGTCTGACAAGTCTCACCTACCACAAACCTCGACCAATGAGAAGCAGTCTAAGGTCTACCTACTCTGACCAACTAAAGCTGCTCTCATGCACAGTAACCAACTACTCTGCGACAACATTTCGAACATATGGTCGTTTTCCTTAGACGTTTGTGACACGTGGCATCGTCCTCTCCAACGGACAAATGATTGGGTCATAACTATAAATAGAGAAGTCTTTCCGAGCTCCACGCACGGGATATCAAAGGGATTATACGCTCAAGATTTCGAAATACTCTAGCGCCTTTCACGAAGATCCAGCGAAGAACTTGCTTCATTAGAATATTTCTAGTTCTTCTCTCTAGAGTTTTCTTCTTTAGATCCCTCTTCTCTATCTAAGCTCCATTGTTATATCCATAGCTTAGAACCTTCGAAGGAGTTCACATTTCGTGACTGTTCTTATTGTAAGAACTCCTTCATAGTTGGAGAACATCCCCTCCCCTTCAAACTTCGGTTTGATTTGTAAAGTCGCTAAGGACTATAACTTAGAAGGGTTTGTCCAGTGCACAGATACCTTGCTGAGACTTGCTCAGATTAATCAACAAGACCTCCTGTTCAGCAGGACTGTGGACGTAGGATCTTGCATATCCGAACCACGTTAAAAATCGCTTGTGTCATTTACTGTTTTATAGCACTGCATTCAAATCATCTTACAAACTCATACTTTGCATAAAACGTATTTGAAAGTGCACTAGCCAAAATTGTTTGGTTTGTGAAAAACACGTTTTCAAATCGAGACGACTTATCCGCACTAAGTCTGCGACCGAGAATCAAGTACTGACAATAGTCAGTAGGAGAAACTCAGTAGTTGACTCACTCTGACCCGCGATTAGAAGGTTACTATCTGGCACTATTCATCAGTTGCAATCTACAGCTCAGCTGTCCTTCGCGTTTGAGAAAAAGAACTTGTATTCAGGTGTATTCACCCCCCCTCTACACCTGACACTCGTCTCCGGACCAACATGAACCCTTGCCCTGACGGCAGTATCCATGAGATCCGAATGGTCGAGGATCTCGGGAATCTCATCCGCAATTTCTTCAGTAGCTCGACTTTGAGCTGTCAGTACTGAAGTAGGGATGGGCATGGGGACCTTAGTCTGAGGTAAGTCAGCGTGAATATCTGACTGGGTCTCCTTAGAGTGAATCCTCTTGACCTTATCCTTCAAAGTCACGTCCTCATGACCGGACTCTGAGTCTTGAATAGAGACGGTCTTGGGGATCATTATTGAAGGCTCAACTTTCTTCAGTAACTTTCGCTTTTTCTGCTGAGTCGGGCAGGGATACTGAGAGATCGCAAGAGGACGCTTATCATACATTCATCGCCCTAATGACTTCTCAGCAGCAGCTATATTGGAGAACTTGACGTTCTTTCTGTCGACCAGCAGCGCATCAGCGAATACAACTCTTCCCTGGCAGAAAACTTCGATAAGGATGGACACTTTGCTGCCATATAACAGCTTGCCCTTGGGAATAAGTTGTATGGCGGTGGCGTCATTATTGGAAATGAATTTATGGAGCTGAGCCTTGAATTCAGATCAGAAGAAGGTATTCCAGTTGACCTGAACACCGTCCATAATAGCCGTTATTATCTGAATCATGACTTGGGATAGTTGATCGAAGGATCCCGCTGAGCTGGGTAGTATATGATTCACGATATTTGATAGACCTTTGTATTCAGGGAGCAGCTGATTCTTCAGAAAGACTGCTTTGAATATCACATTCTCCTGACCACTGAATTGGCATAGATAGGTATTCATTGATAGATGACTCCTTGTACCCGATAGGAGAGATCCCTTCATCCAGAAGACTGAAGCTCTGAAGAAGACACTCAGCAATATTGAGATTTGCAATCTTCTCAGTCCATCGGTTGTTGTCAGTTTCTTGCAGATAATTGATGCAAGAAATATCTTTGAGATCGTCGTCCTGTCGGAGGTTCAGAAAGAACTCGATGACTTGCCTCGAAAGGCAGTGAGACGGAGCCCTAGAAAGAAGCGTCTTGAGACCTGAAGACTCAAGGGCATTAAAGATAGCATCCATGCATTCCACATTATAGGATCTGAATTCGAAAACTGGTTCAAGCCAGACTCTCTTGTTCTCAAGAATCTCCTGGATGCCGGAAGGAATGAGGACTTCGTTGCTGGGGGGAGTCGCCATAGTTGAATAATGACTGAATATGCAAAAAGAATGTTAGCACTCGAAAATAGAGTAAGTTAGTAATTTTGCAGAAGCAGTTAAAGAGATTTACTGAAGCATAAGTGCAAAAACTTGATGGATTTCTTAGGCAGTATGTATGCAAAACACTCGATCGTTCGTAAATAGCGAAAAGTATTTAGAGAAGAGATACAGTTGGATATATATGTTATTTGAATATGAACGGTTTATTAAGCATGCAGTTGAGCTTAAATTGATTTTGAAATGTGGACGGCTAAGATTAAATGTTATAAGAGGTTATAATTACTTGCCGCCTATAATCTCGACCTACTTATCTCTATCATCTAAAGAGGTAAGGTGAAATGACATGCATTTAATGCGCCGCAGTCAGTATTATGGAATGTCGTGCGTTTAATAAAAACGATATGCTTAATGACTTACGATGAACATTAAGGCGGGAAATAAATGCTATGACATGTTGATCACCAAATGCTGAATAAATACTCATAACATGTCAGCTGATACCACTGTGAAGACGTTGAGTATTTCAGCAGTACTGAGAGTAAGTTCCCCCTTACTCAGTACCCTTTGGATCGTCCTACTGAATTGAGTCAGTAGGCTACAGTAGACCTAGTTCTACTGAGAGTTCTTTGAATCTGGTCTCATCTAGAGGTTTGGTCACAATATCAGCCCTTTGTTTATCAGTGTGGATTTTCTCCATCATAATATCTTTCATCTCGATATGATCTCTGATAAAGTGATGTCGTATGTACACGTGCTTGCATCATGTATGTAGAACTGAGTTCTGTGTAATTTCAATTACACTGGTACTATCACAGTAAATCGGCACTTCATCTTGATGTATGTCGTAGTCTCTCAGTTGTTGTTGAAGCTACAACATCTGGGCGCAACAGCTTCCGGCAGCCATGTATTCAGCTTCAGTAGTGGACGTAGCTACTGAATGTTGTTTCTTGGAGAACAAAGATATAAGCTTACTGTAGAAGAACTGACATGTTCCTGATGTTGACTTTTTGTCGATTCGACATCCTGCGTAATCAGCATCAGAATAATCAGTTAGTTCAAGATTATCATCAGCAGGATACCATAACCCAACATTAGGTGTTCCTTTCAGGTAACGGAGAATCTTCTTCTTTGAGTCTACATGACTCTGCTTGGGATTCGCCTGAAATCTCGCGCATACACCTACAACATAAGTTATATCAGGTCTGCTAGCTGTTAGGTATAGTAAGGAACCAATTATAGCACGATAATTAGTTGAGTTTACAGATACTCCTTCTTTATCAAGATCAATCTTGAGATTGGTATTCATGGGTATCTTCACTAATTTGCCGGATTCACAGCCGAACTTTTTGATGTGATCTCTAGTGTATTTAGCTTGATTAATAAATATTCCCTTCTTGGATTGTTTGACTTGAAGTCCAAGGAAATAAGTCATTTCTCCCATCATAGACATTTCAAAATTCTCTTTCATCATCTGCTCAAATTTCTGACACATGGTCATATTCTTAAATCCAAAGATGATGTGGTCCACATAGATCTGCACTAGTAGGATGTCATCTTCTGAGTTGATACTGAACATGGTGCGATCTACTGTCCCTTTCTGAAAACCTTTCTGAAGTAGAAAGTCTGATAGGGTATCGTACCAAGCCCTATGCGCTTGTTTTAACCCATACAACGCTTTCTTAAGTCTGTATACTTGATGTCCATGCTGAAAGTCGGGCGGTTGTTCAACCTACACTTCTTCCTTCAGTACGCCGTTCAGGAAAGCTGACTTCACATCCATCTGATAGACTGTGAACTGCTGATGTGTTGCATATGCTAGAAATAGACGAATGGCTTCCAATCTTGCAACTAGAGCGAACGTTTCATCGAAGTCTATTCCTTCTGCTTAGCAATATCATTTTTCAACAAGTCTAGCTTTATTCCTGACTATGACATTGTTTTCATCTCGCTTGTTTTTGAAGACCCACTTCGTTCCTATCACGTGGTGATGTCTAGGCCTGTTACAAGCGTCCACACGTCATTTCTGGTAAACTGGTTGAGCTCCTCTTGCATAGCAGTGATCCAGTCAGCATCATTCAGCGCGTCCTCAATCGTCTGAGTTTCTTCAATAGACAAGAAGCAGGAATATAGAGCACTTTGTCCCTGACAGAATCTGGATCTTGTCTTGACACTAGCTGTAGGATCTCCAATTATAAGATCTGAACTATGAGCATCTAACCATGAACGACGACATCTTGGTACTTCATCTGGTATTGATTCTACACAAATAGTAGGAGTATTAGGAATTTCAGTAGTACTATTATGTGATTGAAGCAATTCAGTAACAAGATTAGGATCTACTGAGTTATCAAGTTCAGGGGCATTCAGCTCAGGAACATTTATAGTTCCCCCTGAGTTGTTATTCTCAGTAGAGGTCTCAGTTACCACTGGGGTTTCTTCATTGACCTAAATTACCTGGGGTTTTTTATGTTCAGTAGAATCAATCTGTTCATCTACATTGCGTGTTGGTTGATTCTGAATTTCATCATCTGAATCATCATCCTAATAATGCTGGATCTTTTCGATGTTATCGTTTAGGCTTAGATCATGTAGTTTTCTTCTGACCTCTTCAGCATCTTGCTGAGAGTTTGACTTCCTGTTCTCAGAAGTAAATTCGTCAAATACAACATGAGGGCTTTCCTCCACGCAAAGGGTCAGGTAGTTAAACACCCAGAAAGTTTTGCTGACCCTAGAGTATCCTAAGAAAACTCCTTGGTCGACTTGCTATCAAAGACCTTTAACTGGTCCTTTCCGTTATTATGGATAAAGCACGAACAACCAAAAATATGAAAATATGAGATAGAAGGAGTTCTCCCTTTCCACAATTCATATGGTGTCTTCATGTGCATCTGAGTTAGTAGAGATCGGTTCTGAGTATAACAGGCAGTGTCAGTAGCTTCTACCTAGAACTTCAATGGTAGACCTGAGTCTGCGACTAATGTTCTTGCTGCTTCTTTGAGTGTTCTGTTCTTCCTTTCAGGAAGACCATTCTGCTGAGGTGTACGTGCCACTGAGGTCTTGTGTTGAATTCCTTCAGCTTCGCAGTAGTCCTTCATAATTGAGTTCAAAAACTCTGTTCCACGGTTTGAGTGTATTCTCTAAATTTTGATATCCTTCTCGATGCTTAGCCGTTCCAGCAGTTTTTCGGCAGTTTAGATTTGACGTCAGATTTTTTGTCAATGAAAATCACCCATGTATATCTTGAATAGTCATCAATGACTACAAGAGCATATTTCTTTCCTCTGATCGTCACTGGTGTGACTGGCTCAAATAAATCCATGTGGAGCAGCTGAAGGATCCCATCAGTAGAAGGTGACGGAATAGGCAGATTGCTTGACTTTGTTTGCTTCCTCTTCCTGCATGCCTCACAATTCTTGTGTCTTTTGAAAACTTCGTTGGACAATCCTCTGACTTTGGCATCCATTGCTAGCTTGTTCATTGTCTTGAAGTTCATATGGCTTAATCTTCTGTGCCACAGCCATGTTGTTTTATCATCTGACTTCGTGTGTGCCAGCAAGCATGCTTCAGGTTCTGCGGTATTCCACTCAGCATAGTAGATATTTCGCCTCCGCAATCCTGATAACACAGTTTTTCCTGTAGATTTGTCAAGAACATCACAAAAACCCGCGTCAAAAGTCACTCTATTGGAGTTATCACATAATTGATTGACTGAAAGGAGATTATGTTGAAGTCCTTCAACATATGATACTCTGGGAACTATTGCAGTTCCTATCTTTAGTGTTTCGTATCCACTTGTGTATCCTTTGGAATTGTCACCAAATTCAATTCTGGCTCCTTATTGCTGAACATTGTCGATCAACAGACTCTTTTGATTCGTCATAAGCCTTGAGCATCTGTTGTCCACAATCCAAAGGTCCTTTAGCACTTGCAAAACAAAAATAGATTCAGATACCCTTTGGGTTCAGCTTTTGGTCCTTAGATGTTAGTGGACTTTTGGATCCAAACTTGTTTGACAACCCTGATGGTTTCAGATTTTTTCTTGCCCTTTCTGTCAGCTGATCTCTCTACTGAACTAGGAGATGCTGACTTTTTGTTCTTCTGAGGATCAACTTTCTTCTTCTTCTGAACCTTTATACTCTCGTTGTTGAACAAACCCAACCCAACCTTATATCTTGTTAGAAAAAAGCTATTTGATAGATTAATAGATAGTTGGTTAGATTGATAGATTACATGTTGATTATATTGATCTGTGCTTGTCAGTCTACGAGTTTCCAATAGTGGATTCCTACTGAGAAAGCAGAAGAATGGACGTAGGATCTTGTGAATCTGAACCACTATAAATCGGTGTTATTTACTATTTCATTGCTCTCAGATTACTGTTCATATCCATTTAGTTTAACTGTGGCATCCTAGAAAAGCATCTTTACAAGGGCCTAACATATTTCCGCACATTCTTTGACTGACTCACTATCAATCAGTCTCTCTGATCTGAAAAAGCGAAATCTGACATCAGATGTATCCCCCCCTCCCCCATACACCTGAAACCTTATCGGGACCAATAGTCTTCCTAGGTATATCTAGTATATAACATTAGTTTTGTGGAATTATAAAAGTATGATAAGCATTTGTTCAAAATTGTTCTTCGTAACCTGCCAATTTTCGTCTGCATGTACATGTGTCTGTTAGAGAAATTATTTTCGAGGTGTTATTATTTTGTTTTAAACCCTGATGAATTTTAATAGGATTTACTATATGTGAGGTCATTCATGTTAAAAATATAGAATTTTTATGTTACATTTACTATTGATTTGTTTATTTGTTCCTTCATGTGCTACATCTTTTGTCAACATGCATGTAGTAGATTGAAAAATAAAAGTTTTCAAGTTAGTATTATATGAATTCTTGATCACGACAAGTTTTATCGTGATAGAATGTGTATTATATTCTTCATGTTAGAGATCTATAATTTTTAAGACAAAATTTTTATGATTTCATTAATTTGTTTAATGAACCTTCGAATTACTCAATGCATGAATGAATTATCAACAGAAGTAAGATTATGTTTAATATAATTAATTTTATAACTATGCGAAACCGTTAAAATTAATAAGTAAATTTTGTACAATGTATATTATGATTATTCCGATCTATGTCTATTTATGAATTATTTAAATTGTTGATGCATGCATGACATTCCATGTACGAGTCATTAAGATAAATTTCCATGTTTAGACAGACGCGCAAAACTTAAACATTGATATCCATTATTTTCTTCAAAGCTAAGGTTAAGGTGGGGAATTATTATGTTAATCCTTATTATAGTCTTTACTTGAGTTTTTCACGTGACTATAGTAGAAGATCAATGAAACTATGAACGAGGGATATAAGGTCGATGGGCCTGTACCAACGAGGGACCTTCGGGTCAAGCCTACGCGCTGCTACGTTTATGGGTTTTCGAACCAACCATGTTATGTTACAATGTCTATGTTATCATGTTTAAATTCGGTATCATTTATAATCTGGATAGATGCATTTCCCCACTGAGTAGTCGTACTCAACCCACTATTATAACATATTCAGGAAATGGCTCAGCCGATTCGTGGAGGTGTTGGTGGTGTGGTCACGAGGAGAATTTATCATATTTAAATTATATTCATTTTAGTTTATGAACTTTTCGTTGTTCTTTTTTGAATGTTAGATGTAATCAATTTTTATTTAAGACTTCCGCTATTTATGAAAGTAACCTAAGTTTTGCAATGATTCTTTTTCATGAAAATGGTTTGAAAGAATTAAAGTATGCATATTAAGTATGAAGTAACGTGGCCTCTTTATTATGAGAATTGGGGCGTTATAATGTTAATTACTGCAAGTCAATGACTGTATTAATAGGAGACTTGTTGCCCCCCATGAATTGTTGTCGGTTGAGGTTAAGGTGTACTTTGGTCTGCTGATGCTGTGTAGTTATTTTCCTAGTGAATATGTAGCGTAATCTGTATGTAGCTCATGTTGTAAATTGTCTGTTGGTTCTATGTAGTTAGTGAATCAGTAGTGTAATCTGTAGCATGCCATCTGCTGTAAATTGTGTGTTGAATGGCTTGATTGTTTATACATTGATTGCTTCATGCAATCTAATCTCTATGTACACGACTAAAATGGAGTAAGTTGGACTGTTATTACGCTGCTAAAGTATATACAACCTAAGGGTATAAACATCTTCTATACAATCCTTTGGTATAAAGTTTGTAGTTATACCATGATTAGTTGAAATTAAATAACCTTAGGTAGGAAAATCCCTTCATTTTTATAAACACGAGTATCATTACAAAACAACATATGTGCCCTACAAAAAGCATTATTTTTGCTACACAATGCATTTTTACATCTTTTATCTGCATAAATACCTTCTTCCTACAACCTTTAACAAAAACTAAATTTTCAAACTTTTAACTTTCCAAACAAGTGAAACTGTTTTCACAAACTTTCTTCCTCCTACTTTCATCTAATACCCAGTTTGCCACCATGTAATTAATGCACTCCCTTGCCAAATCAAATGGCAGTTCCAAGTCAATTGGAAGTGCATCCGGTCTCAATAGATGATCCTTCTCCAAATGAGGTATCTTGTATGTGTTGTGTCCTTTGACCATTATTATCTCTACCATGCAACCTTGCAAACTAAGGATAACTTTGTTTAAGGTCGTAGGAGATCGACAGGTCTGCAACTGAACTCATTATAATGCTCACTAATTTATCCACATTACAGCATTGTGATTCCACTTGTAGGCCTTGGATAATCTAAACCATCCAAGGTCATATGAATCTGTATCTGGAGAATTTGGTAGTTGGTGAATTATTCGAATGTCAAAACTGTCTGAGTTTGTTGTTGTCCTGAACTCTAAATCATTGACTTTGATGTGTGGTTTTGTATTGTCTTGTTAGATATAAATGACTTTGCTTGCAAATGGAGGCCACATATAATAGCTTTAATAGCTGGAATGATCTATAATAACAATATAGCATGTTCACTAAAATATGCTCTTTTTCAATTAAACTTATCTAATTGTATTCTATTAAATATGTTGAATTGGATTTATGGCTTAGTTGATAGGTAAATTATATTTGCTTATGTGTTCTGTATAAAAGAATATCTCATGTCTTTTGAAGCTTAGTTGTTGTCAAGGTTATGTGTTCTGAAATGACAGTTTATGTGTTGTGAAGTGTATATGCTTGTGTTCTGAAGTGACAGTTCATGTGATAGGCAAACTATATGCTTATAATTATACGTTCTGAACGAAAGTTTAAGTGTTCTGAGTTATGTGGTTCTAAAGCTTATGCCATTTGTCTTTCATGCTCTCCAATAGCCACATTTATGCATGCTGAAATGAGTTGAACAAGTGTCTTCCATGCTTTTACTGCAATAGTCAATATGTGCAACATTAACCGATGGAATCAATTGAAGTGTAAACTACAATCGAAGTACATCCACTTTCTTATCTTAGACAGAAAATCTTTAACATAGATTGTACTGTAAACTACACTTTAGTTACGGTAAAAATCATTTCTATTCCATACATTAGAATCTTGCAATCCTGCAATAATCACTACAATGTCATACCTCACCTCCTTGTTGGTAGACTGAATGGGCTTACTTTCTAGTATATCGATAGGTTGGTTCTTTGATCCCCTCTGAGATGAAATATGCTATGTAAATGGAAAAATACTATTTTTTTCATCGAAAATAACCGTTCCATCTGCTGCAAATAGTGGGCGGCAGACACATAATCATTCTCCGTAATGAACTTCTTTTGTTTACATGAACGTTATGGTTCGACTTCACCTGGCGCTATATAAAATGTACTCCCTCCGTCCCATTATTAATATCCCACTTGTCTTTTTTGGTTGTCCCATTATTTATGTCCCCATATCTAATAAGGAAATAAATGAGTGGACCACAATCAATCTAAGCAAGTGGACCCCACTCCTTTATACTTTTACACCACAACTTTACACCTTTACCTCTACTATCTTAATTACCGTGCCCAGTCCCAATGAGACATAAATAATGGGACGGAGGGAGTATTGTTCATGCTCTTAAACCTAAGACTATTCAGAATTCGGTCAAATTCAAGTGCATCAACGGAGAACTTTAACCTAAATAATTTGTTGGGGGCATTTAGATCCAATTTGATTGCATTTGTATGCGGCAACCCGCTATAGATCCACCTCATCACCATGCTCTTGCTTTGTTTATTTCGATAGCAAGCCTTCTAACCATTGATCTTTTAACTAGCTCCAAGCTTTGAGTTAATTCTATATCTATGTGTACTCGCTTTCTTCTAACTGCGTCCGATTTGTGGCTTCTTAAGCTTATTGCTTCACCATCTTTAGTTTGTTTTTTGGAAGACGTCTAAAGACGGTTGTTTGTCTTCCGACAGCAAGACCATCGGTGAGTGGCTTCGGTGATTTTTATCTTTCAAAGGCCTACCATTTTCGGAGCCGACAAGAAGAAACTGCACTGTGAAGTTCCTCTCCATAGTTGTGAGATCCTTCCTCCTCACCATTTGTTTGTAATCTTGGATTTTGTTTTTAGACTTTGAAAAGATAGGAAATTGTAGAATTGGATTGATGTGCATGTCCCAATTGAAACAGCTGTGTAACGTATTTAGAGGATTGTGTAGTTAAAACTTTTCTAACATGATTTGTTGTGTAAGAATGAATTTTCAAAAGATTCAAATTTCCACTTTTGAATTTCAAATTGTATTTCCCTAAATCTATTAAGTCGATTGGTCGCAAATTCAGCCTGTTGGGCAAAATAACAACGTACTGGAAATTCCTTAACCAAATTTATGCATTTAAACTGAACTAGGTAGAAAAATTGTTAGAACAAGTGTTGGGCCCATTCCATTTACGATACTCATTGTCTTTAACTCCCGTGCCTAAAAGAAGCGGGACTTTAATATTGCGACGGAGGGAGAACAAGGAAACACGTTTTATAATTTACGTTGGTTTTCTTATTATTTATTTTCGAAAACCTTGTCTGAGTGTATTGTTCGATTGAGAAAAAAAAAAAAAGCCTTGTACGGAGACGATCTCAGGTGAGGTCTCCCATTTAATCCATTAAAAAAAAAAAAAAGGAGATAGGTGAAGTGAGCAAGGAAAACAACGAGGGTTGCATGCAAGGTCAATCCCACATGAGTGTTTGTGAACAAAAAATGCATAACAAAATTGAAGTTCCATGACCCAATGACCGTTTTAACAAGTTTAAATATGCATACAATAGAATTTAGAATATATATTTTTTTAATGGAGTCATTATTTGAATTGAACATTTATCATTGAGCATTTAGTAGGTATATGTACTTAACATATACTCCATTGCATATTAGTTTATATTATTTAGAATATTATTTTACAGATTTTCTCCATAACCTTTGAATTCAATAGTTTTGAACCGAATTGAATAGTATTGCAAACGAATCGAATATTTGATTTCGATACTCAAATATTATTAAATAATAATAAACAAACTTAAAAATCGAATTGAATATTTTTATAAAATGAACGAATCGAATATAAATTGGATTAAATATTCAAATTATAAATCAATATGAATATCCGAATAATTAATCAAATACAAACTGAATACAGTGATATCAACCCTATTCGATTCTTTTTACAGCCCTACCCTGAAGAAAACCATTGGTGAAGATGTTGAAGCTTTTAATTAAGAAGGAATGACTACTAATATTAAACCCCTTGTATATGTGACTATTTCACTAAAATAGTCACTTATCAAGGGTGGTATTGGGAACCCTGACGCTTTGTAAATGCCCTGAGTGTTAATTTTACTAAATCGAGACTTTTATCTTGTGAGGTAATGTTATAAGTTTAAATACCTCTAACACCTATATATAAGTTGATACAATCGCATATAGTTAGTCCAATATAATTTATCTCTACTGTTATAAACTAAATAGAACGAGAGAATAATAGAGAGAATGAGAAATAGATGTGTATTATTATGAGGGTGGAGACCTCTATTTATAGAGTACAAGATGGACTCATGTGTTTTTAGGGTTTACATGGTCATCAAAATATATGGTAAGTATATATATAAAATATATTTACAACACCCCCTTGATTGACCATTCCTAAAACAAATTGTTGTCTCGTTAAAACCTTGCCAGAAAAACTCATTGGGATAAAAACTGGTCGAAGGAAAAATAGTACAATTGCTCCACCTCAATATAGTCATTCTTGATCCTTGAGTCAGCGCATATCGATCTTGTGTACCAATTTCTTGAATGTTGACGTTGGTAATGCTTTTGTAAAAGAATTAGCTAGATTGTCACTTGAGCGAATTTGCTGGATGTTGATGCCGCCACTCTTTTGAAGATCATGTGTTGCATTAGCTCTTTTATGAATCAATCTCAATGACTCATTTTCTATATTATTCTCTTGTTCTATTTAGTTTATAACATCTACAATATAATTGTACATTATTAAATAATTTACTTAATGCACCGTTTGAATAATTAATAACCGTGGCAAAGAAAAGAATAAAAATTTGAGAAAGAAATAGTCATTTCTCAATTGCTGTTTGTTCATTAATTTGTTTCCAAAACCCTAACCTGCGCAAGGGTATAAGTAGTACCCTCTCTCTCTCCACAATGATTAATGGGGTAGTACTCTCGTAGGGTTAGTGCATCAACCAGTTGATATTAGTACCGCATATGTTTCAGCCAATTAAACACTTGGAAAAGGTTTTGCTAGCTGTTTATGTTTATGTTTTGCTTAGCTATAAAATATCTGGTCTGTTAGATATTTCAAGGAACATTTCGGGTAATGTGCCCTCTTCATACCCCAAAAGACACCTTGTCTCCATTGCAACCACCATATTTCTTTCACTGTTTTATTTTACTACTGTAGGCCAACTGTGCCCACAAATTCATCTTATTAAACGAGGCACTCCCTCCATACCACAATTAATGTCATTCTTTATTTTTCGGGACATAATCAATCAATCATTCACTCTTTTTTAAGTGTCTCACCACCTTTATTTACAACCAACTACTCTCCTTAAATTCCATGTCGAAAAAGTAATGAATATTATTTATAAATGCCTACTCCACGTGTCCAATCCCAAACTCGATCGCTTTGCTAATTATGAGACCATACTTTGTGGAAGAAAAGAACTAGCTACACCTACCTCGTCAAGCCATGCACACGTACGCTTGTCGGAATTTGCTCTCACTCTCACCACATATAAACTAGACTGCGTGGAAGGCTCACTACAATAGAAAAAAAAAAGAGTCAATAAAAAAATATATATAAAATATTAATATCTGCATGGTGATGAACAATAATTTTTGGATAAGACACGATAGAAATAATTAGCAGGCAACGTGCGACCAATCCTTAGGGGATTTGTCGATGCATGGAACTGGATCATATTTTGAGTTGACGATGACAAGTGACAACTATTGATAATGTTAGAAAATGGGGTGTCTCCAATATAACAGCTACTTTGTCTCGTCTTCACGGAGAAATAAAGAGGCAAGAACCAAAGTGTTCTCTACGAGACTAGGTCTCCAATTTATGCAGATAATGTTAAGAATGTTTGGGCATTGGAATGACGTTTCCTTCTTCAGATAAAGTAAGAAAAAAAAAATTTAAAGTTCAAAGTATAATTAAGAATAAATTATATATATATTCTTTTAATATAGATGCATGTATACCGTACTATGTTATATATACATCAAATTAACGGTAGTGAGTAAATTTTCGTGCACCTATTTTTCCTATGTGTGAGAGTAGTTTATGATTGTGGACGATGCAAATTGCTAGCCAAGCAACAAGAATTTGTAGATAAGAAATTAAATATTGGATAATAATGGTGGGATCTATTCCTTCACTTTTTGTCTCCGTTTTAGAGCTACTTTTCATGCCATGTTCGTTCCAAAATGGGTTGAAAAATCTAATTATTTTTCTATTTCATCAACAGAAAAAAGGCCAAATCTAGCAGTAAAACTCGAATATTTGTAGTCGAATCTTATAAGCTCAAAATCTCTTTTTAGGTGTTTTTATTTTAAACTTGCGTGTGAAAATCCCAAAAATTAGAATGAATTTAAAAATGATGATATTAACAAGAAAAAGAAGTCAAACATAAGTTTAAGGCTTTAGGGTTACTTGCAAAAAATATGATATGTGTATTTATGCAACTTAATCGGCATAGTTAACTCTAGCGATATTATCAAATTAATTAAATTTTGTAGCATTTGATGGACGACAACTCCAGCAAAATAGAATTGATTTGATAGTAGTCAGTTGAGATGTCGCATTTCATATTAGTAGAAATTAAAGGTCATGTATAAAGAAATTGTTCAATGAATATTATAAACAGGACCAAAAACATATTTGGATGAATAAATATGACACGGTTTGGTTGAGCTGACTGTAATGATGAGAAGAAAAAGGACCACTCAATTGAAACGCACAAGTCAAGATTACAATAAATTCCATGTCAGAATTTTTTTATTTTTTCACATTTTCATCAACTGTTTAATAATTTCAATAAAATTACCGCTACAAAAATGATACTAATGATGATTTTGTTTCATTTTGTAAGATAACTAGTTAAATCCGTAACTACTAGCCGGATCAATTCTGGTCATAGAAGAGACTTGAAACAAAATACCTATATAAATCTAAAAACTACCAACGTCAAGCAAAAAGGAATCTAGAAACATTATTTACAATTTTTACTGTTTTGCTCCTTCACAATTCCATAACAACTGAATATTTTTGCAGTCTTTTTAGGAATCGCAACCCCCCCCCCAATAAAAATAGAATCCAGAAAAAATAAATTTGCCGAAAAAAACGATGAAGATGACTAAATTCTCGAAGAATCAGTAGATTAAATAGCAATTTAAACTCTGCAAGAATATAGAGTATGTTTACTATCGCTCTATTTCTCGAATATTCTAGCCTTGACCAAATGTCACAAAATTGATTTTTCAAATTTTGGATGTGACATAAGATTGTGAGCAAAAAGAGTAAAAAATCCCTATATACTTCACAATACCAAAAGACCAAATGTTAATTTATAATTAATTAAGTTGATATAATTAAGAAGGATTTAAAATATTTATTTGAGAAGAATTAGATAAAATAAATGCTACAGTAATTTAAGCTAAAACTTTGGAGGAAAAATGATAGTGGGTAATTAAATCACGCTTCTTTATAACAGTTTTCAAATCACAAAAGATACAAACTGCATTAAATTAGTTATATATAAAACAAATTGATGCATTCGTAGAATTCGAACACTTATGACATATAGCCACAAAGCAGTAGCGGAACTAGAATAAGGCTAGCGGAACTAAAATAAGGCTAAGTGGTGCATATAGCACCGGTGCAATTTGAATATATACTAGATAGTTATGTATAAATTTCAAGAGTGGTATGTAGTGTGGTGCTTCTATAACTTTGATTCATGCAATTCCTAATAGCAGACGTGACTTTAATAAATAACATGACGTGTTAAAAGATGAACAATTGATCCATACATTCTATTTTTTAATCTCACACAAGTTAATATTGCCGAGATTCTCTATTTAATCCCAACCAAATTAAATACTAACTAATCGTGTTGAAAGCCTATTTTCTATTTTAAGCTCACCAAAGGCAATATATCGACTATTTTTCTAGTAGTTTTATTGACTGAAATTTGCTATAGGCAACTGTGGATACATAAGTTCGACAATCTATAACTCAGGTAAGTTTAACACTTTGCTCCTTGCATAGAGTATTTTATAAAAAAAAAAAAAATGAATCAGATTTGGAATTTTTATTATATTTATCATCACTAAAAGGTCAGGATTAGACACCATTTTTACGATTTAAATGTATGATAACTCTCATTTCACCTCCTTCCCTTTGGATCCATCAATATCGATGTCATTTAGCACAATTAAATTCCTGACTCCGCCACTAACCACAAAATAATACATTGTATTACCAAGGTGAGAATTTATTCCTTACTTTATCATAGAACACAAACATCTCCTTCTTTTAAAATAAATAAAATGCTATAGGAACAGGGGCGGATCTAGAAATGTATACTGGGGGGGTCTGTAGGGTCGGAACTAAGATTTATAGATGGGGGTGCGAAAATTTTTTTTTAGACAAAAGATAATGTAACAATGAGTATAAGAAAGTCAAGAGTACGGACTCCGGACGCCTAGGATACAATCTGCTTAACTCTCGCTCCTTGATCCCTCCTCTATCCTCTGAAGTGTCAATGAGTATAAGAAAGTCAAGAGTACGGACTCCGGACGCCTAGGATACAATCTGCTTAACTCTCGCTCCTTGATCCCTCCTCTATCATCTGAAGTGTCGTTAATTCACTATCATTTGAATTATATCTCAATTCTCGCTGTATAGGATTATTGTTGTTGACTTGTTGGACATTTAATTTAATTGTTGTTGTTGGACCATTTAATTTAGTTGTTGTTGGGCCATTGCACTAATATATTTTTAAATTCGCTTCAATATATTAAATTTTCATAAAATACGAAATATTTTTTCGTAAAATTTACACATACAATTCGACATTGACACGAAAAATGGGAGATGTCAAAATTAGATTTTGGGATTTGGGCTTGCAAATTAGAATTTGTGTTGAAATGAGTTTCAATTATAATAAATTTGCAAATCATTTGGGCTGGTCTGGGGTGGACTGAAATATGTAAAAAATAAATTTGGGCCGGGTAAATGTAGTTTCTGGACCGGGGTTGCACTGGGCTGGAGCCCAGCCCAGCCCACCCCTACATCCGCCCCTGTATAGGAACCCATTATTCGCACTTCGATGTCGCATGCATGCGAGTTCCCTTCTCATAAAAGTATAAGAAAACAATTATAGGAACCCCTAATTTGTGCAATGACCTATTTTAAGATGAATAAAAGCATTTCAAATCAGTTTTAAAACTTTTTAGTATATAAGATAATAAAAGAGTATCCATAATATTTGCAATAAATAGGAGGCCCTGTCATGACGGATGGCAACAAAGAGTAAGTAAAGACAACTCCTCTTTTGCCTCCTCTTTTGTACTTTCCCGAGTACATACACCGCATCTCTTATTCCATGTTCTTTTTTCTCCCTAACCCCACTCGTCACACGTTCACATTATTTTTGAACTTAAGAATAAAAAAAAAAAAGTTAAAGAAAAAAAAAAGTGTGAAAGAGTAAGACGAGACTCCACAGTCTTTAAATAGGCAAAATCTTCCTCACTTCTTCACTCATTCTCCAAATCCTCTCTTTTGGACTTAAATAGAGCTACACTATAAATATATAGTGACTCACTATATACCATCATCCTTTCCATATATATAATTTCGATTTCTTCAAATATTCAACCAAAATGGGGATCAAAAAATCAAACAAAGTGACACAAACACCAATGCTTAAGCAGTTTATGAAGAGATGCACAAGAAGAGGCAACAGACAAAGTTTTGAGACCCAAGAGGGGCTGCCATTGGATGTCCCCAAAGGCCATTTTGTAGTGTACGTGGGCGAGAAAAGAAGGAGATACATCGTCCCGAGTTCGTATTTAAGCAAATCTGAGTTTCAGAGGCTGTTGCAGGAAGCAGAAGAAGAGTTTGGGTTTGATCATGACTTGGGCATCAGCATTCCATGTGATGAAGAAGCTTTTGAGTGTCTACTATCTGTGCTTCGGTAGAGGCTTAATAGTCCTTCAACATTGTTTTTTTCTGTACTCTATCTTCACCTACATTTATTTAGTGTGACGTGTTACACGTGATACATATATATTTAGTCATGAAGTAGCAAGTGCAATTTGGGATTAGAAGTAGTATTGATTTGAAGTTGTGTGTGCATGTAGTTTACTTTGTCGGGGATATATTTTCTAGAGGTAGTTATTCTACTTCTGTATGATGATTGAACGTATAGAGGGCCCACTCAAAATCATAAATCTGGGATTAGGTTGGGACCATGGGATCGAATGGTACGGGAAGACTATCATGTATATGTAAGTCTATCCCTTTTTTTTATATAATATTATATATTTTCATAAGTTAAAAGAATGATTTATTTTATTTAATTATGCATTGATACACATATTAACCCTAACGTCGCTCGCCTTTTGGTTTGGCGAATCGATTATAAATTGTTTATGTTCCTAACAAAATTTGCAAGACAGGAATTTTACAAAGTAACAACCAATTGTGTAGAGTGTACGTATATGTATTATGTGTAATTAAAAAATTAGGTGTGTAGAAATATAGCGACAATAAAACCAAATGTTAGTATAAATACTAACAACATAACATACAACATATAAAAAATTGAATAGCGAAAATAACGAAATGCAAACCGAGGCAAGAGTTAGACTCTTTCTCCGCAAGACGATAATTGATAGGTCTATTTCATACTATCCATATTTCCTGTATTTTGGCATATTTTGTGGGACTTGAATTTGTTTTTGGTGTTTATTTTGCAGTGCTTAATGATGATGTGGCACTGACGAGGCATCGAGGTGGTGGTAGAAAGATTTGAGGAAATCAAGCCAAGTGAAGAGGGTAATTATCTTTGATTTCCAATCTTGAGGAAATCAAGCCAAGTGAAAAAGGAAGAAATCAATTTTATCTTTATCCCTTGATTTGTGCCGAAGAAGAAAAGGAAGGAATGGAAGATTGGAATCAATCATGAATTTGATGGAGAGATAATTAGGGATTTTATCATTTAATCATCCGACTAAAAAAGGAAGGATTGGGGCTATATAGACCCACCTTGAGGAGAGGAAGAGATCATCTCATTCTTCACTTCTACATCACCACAACAAGTTCTCTCCATTTCCTCTCTTCCAAGTCTTCACGGAGAGAGGAGTTCCAAGGAAGCCGATTGAAGGGTTATCATTTTTAAGTTTAAGTTTCTTGTTTTTAATTGATGAGCTTTAGTTTGATTTGGATAAACATTGGTTAAACATTTTCATTTGAAATTCTGGATTTGAATTATCTTAACCTATGGATATTTTCTTAGTAGTTTCTTTCAAATTTGCAATTCTAGGATTTTAATTCCATGCATTTAGTGTTTTGAATTATTTAATAATTAGTTAGAATTTTCGTTTACATATTGAAATTCAGCATGCTTTGTGTTTTGTTTAATATAGTCAATATGCGTAGCTAATTCTTTTTAGGGGCTGGCAAGATGTAAAACACACACACCTCTTTAAATTTGTGAGACTAGGGCTTATCATTAATCACTTAAGTTCTGAACTAATCCAGGTTTATTAAATTGAATTAATTAATTTAGGCTTGATCACCCTAGTTAATTTAGTTCATTGCTAATTTAGTACTTCCATCGTTTCTCGTGGGATGAGGCTAAATAAGTAGCAAATTATCTTAGGACAATTGAATTAATTTGGTAGGAGACTATTAGATGCTCACCATACGAGTAGGCTCCTAAATTGGGTTCCCTTAATTCTTAAAGCTGATTAGATGTTAAATCTATTGATTGTCCACCAACGTAGGTTACATCTAATTTAGGGAAGTAATCGTTTCAATGCCCACCATGACGATTACCGATTAATTAAGGGGGAATAGGGGATATGTCAGTTTAATTACGATATCCTACAACTAGTTGATTTAAGTGGATTAATTAATTATTAGTGTCAGTGATCGATTGTGTGTGTGTGAATCATCTTGCTGGACCCGCTTTTCTTTGCATTAATTAATTCCGTATTAAATTCTTGCTTTAATTTTCATTTCCTAAAGTTAGTCAATTTCCAAAAATTGCGTGGTTGCTAACCAAAACCCGATTGATAGGATTTTTAAGTTTGAATTACTCCGTTCCCTGTGTTCGATACCTGTTGCTGTACTAATTCTAGTTCTAGCAATTTTGCATGATTATTTGGTGTAAAACAGCGATCACCAATAATGCTCCGCTACTCGGTGCAAGCGGTCTATAGCACTCGTCTCCAAGATACAACGGTTTTTCAATTACGAGTAGTTGCACTACTTCTCGTAATTCCGGCGAACTACTTGATATCTCGGGACAAAGGAGATAGTAATTAATTTATATGTATGGAGTGAAACAATAGGGATAAAGGAAAGAAGAATGAATCATATTTTTCGGATTGTATTTCCTTTACTACAAATCGTCCTATTTATAGATTTGAAGCACCCATTCATAAAAGACGCAACTCTTCACAAACACATATGAAGCAAAAGACACACCTCTTCGTAATGGACACAACTCTTCGTATTGGACACAACTCTTCACAATAAGATGAATTGTGAATGGTTGCATTTGTTCAACTTCCAAGTACCTCTTGGCATAAACCAACATATCCCTTCATGAGTCAAAACATTCATTCATCATTTAATTTATGAAATAATGTGTCCATTCCATGAAGTAACGTGTGCATTCATCTAGGAACCAACGCATACTTTCAATTATTTATATATTAATTAATTTAATAATCTAATTTCCAATTAAAAATTCTAACAATCCCCCACATGGAAGTCAGATTATTAAATGCAAATGCAAAATGTTATGCAAACCAAAGTCCCAATGACCTATTATTGGATCTGGATAGGTAGTTTTTTGCTTTGAACCTTCCTTAGTATAATGTTATCGGATTTACTCGCTGCTCGGTGAACGTGATGTCTTGAACCGGTCAGCTTTCGTGTAAACCAAGACAATAACATATACACAATAATAGATACAATATCTTTCGTTCTCACGTTGTGTTCATTTTGGCCTTGGACCATATCTTGGATTCATAAGTGTTTTTCTATTTGAAGCGGCCAGACTTCTCACTTATGTAGGTGATCTCCTATAAAGAGTATCCTGTCATACTCCACCAATAAGGCTATATGAATCATTAAAAGCTTATACGCTTACCCTTTTACCACAAGCTACAGGTTTGCACTTGGGGCAGCTTCGAGAATGGATTGTTACTTGTGTTTCCAAGTGCACAACTTGAACATTCTTAACTTAGTTGTCTCTTTGAACCATGTTCATGGGACCTCCAATTATCATGGTAGAGTTACCATTAAGAGCGTTCTTTTAGTGTGGATTTTAATCTCATTCCCCTTACTGTATTGTATAACTGATCACGATTAATACTTTTAGTAAACGGATCCGCAATATTGTCTTTTGACTTCATATAGTCAATACCTATAATTCCACTAGTGATCAATTGTCTAACGGTATTGTGTCTTCAACGAATATGTCAAGACTTACCATTATACATACTACTTTGTGCTCTCCCTATCGCAGACATACTATCACAATGTATCAAGACGGGAGGCACAAGTTTTTCGAAACAAGGAATATCCTCTAAGGAGCCCATATTTAGGACATAGTTGCGACATACGTAGGCTCTATGATGCCATGCATCAGACGCTATGCGTTTTTGTTCACCCGTTTCATCTTCCCCCACAATTGGAGGTGTCTCTTTCAAGAATCGAGACAAATTCAAAGTAGTTAAATAAAATAACATTTTAGATTGCCAACGCTTAAATTCATAACCTGAGAACTTTTCCGGCCTTTCCGCATGAACATTGGCGTTTGGAATTTGGTTGTTTGTTGCTGTTGTAAAGTTCGGCGGCATGTTACTATTGCTTGCCATTACTTGGACAAGGGGATTGGGTACATCACTGCTACTTGTCGTCATTTCTTCAACACGATATCATCTTGCGATTGTTATTAAAAAATTAAGTGTGTAGAAATGTAGCGACAATAAAACCAAATGTTAGTATAAATACTATAACAACATAACAAACAACATATAAAAAATTGAATAGCGAAAATAACGAAATGCAAACCGAGGCAAGAGTTAGACTCTTTCTCCGCAAGACGATAATGCTCCGCTACTCGGTGCAAGCGGTCTATAGCACTCGTTTCCAAGATACAACGGCTTTTCAATTATGAGTAGTTGCACTAAGGAGATACTAATTAATTTATATGTATGGAGTGAAACAATAGGGATAAAAGGAAAGAAGAATGAATCATATTTTTCGGATTGTATTTCCTTTACTACAAATCGTCCTATTTATAGATTCGAAGCACCCATTCATAAAAGACGCAACTCTTCACAAACACATATGAAGCAAAAGACACAACTCTTCGTAATGGACACAACTCTTCGTATTGGACACCACTCTTCACAATAAGATGAATTGTGAATGGTTGCATTTGTTCAACTTCCAAGTACCTCTTGGCATGAACCAACATATCCCTTCATGAATCAACACATTCATTCGTCATTTAATTTATGAAACAATGTGTCCATTCCATGAAGTAACGTGTCCATTCATCTAGGAACCAACACATCCTTTCAATTATTTATATATTAATTAATTTAATAATCTAATTTCCAATTAAAAATTCTAACATTATGTAGATAATCTGGTTTCTGAATACTAATTACTAAGATCGCTTTAATATAAAGTGCATTGTGCGCCCCCACATCAGCAAAACAACATAAAATATTTCAGCATAATCGAGTCTAGTAGTAAGACTAGTAGTAACTAGTAAGTTCACATTTAATTTGCTAGCAAATTCGGAAAGCGCGAGCTAGACTACTCAAAATTTGAATATTAAAGTCTAAATTGTATTATCTATTTTGGTTCATCTAAAAAATAACCCAGATGTAAATTATCAAAAAGAGTAAATACTTTCCAAGTTCCATAAGGCTCCTGCGCCTGATAAATTATACGACATCAACTATTATTCAATCTCGAATTGATGGACCATAGAATAGGACATAAGAAATGAGAGAGAGGATACTCAGTCACTTGCATAATCTTGCTTCTAACTTGTAAAATGTGTTTGTTAGAGAATTTGAAAAGGTTTCCCCAAAAATAAACATAGCCAAATAGGTTTGAAACACTATATTAGTCTATCACTATCTAAAAACATAAATATAGTCATGAAAGTACACTTTATGACAGACACAATGATTGGGCTAAAAATTTGTCAGGGGCCAATGGCCACCATCGGCCCTCAACATGTTTTTTTTTTAAATAAAATAAAATAATGAAGGGCCATCAGCCCTCAACATGTAAAAAAAAATTGTTGAGGGCCGATGCATCGATCATGAGATTGATGTCTTGGCCAACATAAAGAGGCCTATTCATTTATTTATTTACTTTAAAAAAAACATGTTGAGGGCCGATGGGGGTCTTCGGCCCTCCATCGGCCCATGATAACTTTTTTGCCCAATTATTATGTTTGCCATAAAATGTACTTTCATGATTATATTTGTGATTTTAGATAGTAATAGGCTGATATGGTATTTAACTTAACCAGGGGTGGATGTAGGGGTGGGCTGGACTGGGCTCCAGCCCAGTGCAACCCCGGCCCAGAAACTACATTTACCCAGTCCAAATTTACTTTTTACATATTTCAGCCCACCCCATACCAGCCCAAATGATTTACAAATTTATTATAATTGAAACCCATTTCAACATAAATTATAATTTGCAAGCCCAAATCCTCACATATTAGAACGAGAAGTTTATGCTTTTCGGCATTTCACTCATCCTCACAATTCACAAATTGATTTCTAGATCCTCACAATTCATAAAATTTAATTTGTCTAAGTTTTTACTGCTCAGACCCCCAGTGTCGGTAATAGGGGGTGCGTGTGGATGCGACCGCATCCCCCGTTTTTCATGTCGATGTCGAATTTTATGTGTAAATTTTACGAAAAAAATATTTTCGCACCCTGTATTTTATGAAAATTTAATATGTTGAAGTGAATTTAAAAATATATTAGTTCAATGGCCCAACAACAACTAAATTAAATGGTCTAACAACAACAACTAAATTAAATGGTCTAACAACAACAATTAAATTAAATTGTCCAACAAGTCAACAACAATAATCCTATACATCGAGAATTGAGATATAATTAAGAGGATAGTGAATTAGTGACACTTCAGAGGACAGAGTTGGGATCAGGGAGCGAGAGTTAAGCAGACCGCATCCTAGGCGTCCGGAGTCCTTACTCTTGACTTCCTTATACTCATTGTTACATTATCTTTTGTCTAAATTTTTTTTTCGGGGGCTCCGCCCCTGAACTTAATCTATTTGGCTAAGTTTATATATTAACACTAAATTTTTAGCCATGAAGTGAACATTTATAGTAAATATTTTCTGCAGAATAGATTATTTTTTATTTACATGATATTTCTTCCAACAACTTTATGAGTTGAATGGATAAGCAAGGAAGTCCCTACCTTGCAAGTTGAACAGGAGCGTTAAGCGTGTGGGATTTTTTCAGACAAATTTGTTTTCACTATTTCAAGTGACAGAGAAATCAACGTCCTCCTAGTCTTACACCTCCCATCTACCACTTATTTCATGTCGGATTCCAACCCTACATTCTGTCTTACTATTACCCAGATGAGTGATAACAACATTTAATCTTTTATTCAATATTATATTATTTGAACACTTAATCATTTTTTCAATATTGTCACATCCAAATTCAGAATCTGAATATAAATGTCATCGGCTTAGCTCCTCTTTACTTTGGCGTTAAATTTGGAGATGTACTTTCCACGTAAGAGCTGCAATTAACATGGCATGCATGGATATATAGTTGAAGATTATGAAAACCTAGCAACTTTTAATAACTACAATATATAAACACAAGTATAATTTTGGCTCTATCATTTCCTCCTCATACACATCATTAACATTGAGTTTTCTATTTTGGCTCTATCATTTCCTCCTCATACACATCATTAGACATTGAGTGTCTAATCAAATGACTATAGATCGAATCTATCCAATTTTTACAGTACGATGGTTTGCTGTTCACGGCCTAGTTGTACCTACCGTCTTTTTTTTGGGGTCAATATCAGCAATGCAGTTCAACCAACGATAAACCTAATCCCGAATTATAGAGCTATGACACAATCAAACCCGAATGAACAAAATATTGAATCGAATCGTACCAGTCTCTACTAGGGGTTATTACTCATTTTTGTACTTGCTGTTTTATTTTCCAATTATTTCTTCAATTAGGAAAATGAAAGAAAAAAAAATAATTCTAGGCATTCTCTTAGCCCATTAGGAAGGATCTCATCTCATAACCCTGACTGTTTATGTCTCTAGTACGATCACTTGATGAAATTTGGAGGGAAGTGGAGTAACTGGTCGATACTATTGGAAGAATTCCTCTTGGGATAATAGGTATTGTAACTTGTATTGTTTCATCGGTTTAATAGGCATTTTCTTTTATGGTTCATATTCTGAATTAGGTTCATCTCTGTAGTAATGGGATAAATGAAGTTGTAGACATGAAAGCATAGGAACTCAACGGGATTCACTTCTTTAGTTTGTCTGATTCGAAGGGAAAGGGCCCATTGGGTTCTTAAGAATCATAGATTAGATCTTGCACAAATACTTTCTATACCTTTTCTTACCCTATTTATTTATCTCTGATTCATTTTTATTTGAGTATCTCAATGAAAAGTTCATTAAATAAGTTTTATTTATTTTTTCCACTACTTTAATTTTATATTTTCATGTACGTAATAAATAAATAAAAAAAAGTAAAGTTCCGATACATCTGGAATCTGAAAAGACTAGGAATTTTTTACAAACAGATTCTCTTTCGACATAAGAAAGAGAATTTTCTAAACCCCCTTTCGTGTGTCGAAGACTAGGAAGACAAAACAAGTAATGCCTCCTAGAATTATTTGTTCCCCGTATTTCTAATTCGTTCTATTACGCACTTATGCTAATCTCTATTCAAATTTTAGAGCATTGAAGTCTGGCAATAGTAACACAGTACTGTCAATTCAATTTGGCTAAAAAAACAAAGAAAGAGGTGGTAAAGCCATAAAGTCAAATAAAATAGTCTTCTTTAGACCAAAATCTACCTATTATGACTAAGAGTGAGATCAATACAAGGAAATCCCCGAAGTTCATAGAAAAAGAGCAAGTAAATAAAAGGTTTTTCAGAACTTTTTTTTTATCATACATAATTGACAACAAAAAATTGGTTCTTTTTACGAACGCCATGTCGATAAATCCGCGAGTCTAGAAATTCATTTCGGCTAATTGAATTTTCTCGAATTGTTTCTTTTTAAGAACCAAAAATATTTGTACCAAAATGACAGATGCCAAGAAGACCAAAAGACATTGGACACGTAATGGATCTTGAAATACTATTTCGGCATCTCACTGACCAAATCCACCCACATTAGGATTACTCGTTAATGGTTGATCAAATTTGACGGATTTACCCTTTGAAACAAGAACTTCTAGTCCTGGAGGGATAATATCAACCACTTGTCGTTCATCCGATGGATCTGTTATGGTTATTTCATATCCCTCTTTTTCTTTTTGTATGATTTTGCTTACTATGCCCGCTCTTGTATAGCATTATAAACTGTATTGTTGCTTTTGCTTCTGTCGGGATAAATTTGACCCTTCCCCCTATTTCCTCCTACATATATAAGATATTTTAATAAGTGAATACCTTTCTTAGTAGTGGGGTCGAGGGAAAGAATAGGAAAGACTTTATCGAAATTATTTTCTCTGTAATTCTTAAAGTAAGAAATTATTCCTTGTAACTTCTTCATAACAAGATCTATACGCATATTCACATGTAATTTTTTACCACCGAGTTAACAACAAATAAATATCATGTCAAATATTAATTGCTAGTAGCAATTCATTTCTCCATTTCATATGCAGCTAACCATTTAGCTACACTTCTTATTTTAGGGTCTTCGCTAACTTTTGCTAATTCTATTAAAGCATCCCTAATTTTTTGAGCTTGAGATTTTAAAGCATTAATACTTTCTATACGACTTTCCCAACATGTTTGATACAAAGGTTTGAGAGTTAAACTAACATTATTCAATAATATTTTCCATCTCTTTGTAGTAGAAGCAAATAAAGTATGTATACTTTGTATTATACCAAAAAAAGATATTGCTCTAGTGCATGAATTAGTTATTTCACAAATAACTAAGTTTAAACTATAACAATCACATAGATTACAAAAAGGCACGAGGATTCAAATCTAAAGATATATTTTCCACACCTTGTTTCTTACCTTTCATGTTAGAACCATTATCATATCATTCTCTTCTAATATCAATCACATCAAGACCACATTTTTTCAATACATTTAAAGTCCATAAAAATGTATTTTTCATGTCATCTACTATCAAAAATTCTAAAAAGTATTCTACAATATTTATAAGAGTGGTAGAGAGGTGTCGACACGTCGTAATATGACAGTCATTTGCTCTTGATGACTTGCATCAGGAGTACAACTAAGAATGAGAGTGAACTATTTAACTTGTTTAATTTTCGTAATGATCATACGTTTGACTTCGTTGGCTAACAAAAGAATCAATTCAATCTGTATAGCTTTAGAACATGCCATGTTATTGCATTACAAGATCGAAATATGCTCATCTCTATCAAACCCAAAAAATTTCCATTATTATTTCCAAAAAGAAAATACACTTTTTCCACATAAATTTAAAACAATTGGATACAAAGTAGTAATCAACATATATATCAACAAAGTCGGAATAGTTTATATTACTCCACAGTTATATCTTAGTTCTGCATTTATTGTTCCGTCTTACATTTTATACGAATAAATAATTTCTAGTTGTACCTGACCGTCGAAGAAACCAACAGAGGTATTTCTGATCAAGGAAAACTGTCACGGCAACACACTTGACAATGTGTTCGGCTTCACTACCCTCGCATAAGTTTGGGGATTGGCTCGTACACCCATACTTCTAAGGCCCAGATAGACCCATTGAAGTTATACAACACTTAACATGTATATTTGTGCTCGAAGGTCTTCGTTTCACTGAACCGACCCACAAAATAAAAAAGCAAAAAGAAAGAAGAGAAATCTATTATGGATATGAAAATAAATGGTCAAATTCCGAAGGAACCGGTTAGAGTGGTTGGCACGTATTGTTAATTTGTAGTGCAGCAGCACCTGGAAGGCATATGCACCCCAAATGAATTGTTTCCGTTTGTTTAGGTCGTCTACTAAGATCCAAACGAATTCGTTAATTAACCTCAGCCTCGGTACACCCAATACGAGTAGGTGCAACATCCAGATATCGACAACCTTGACATAGTCGGAACCGGTAGCACCTCTTACAGAGCGTTGTCGAAACTTAGCCTCCAATTGCTCTACTTTTATTCTACTATCTCCACAAAAAAATGCCACCCGAATTGCTGAAACATCATGTTGGATGCATGGGTCAAATTCAGACTGAACCGTCAATCCTGAGACTAGTGAAAAGTCTTATGGACCGGATCGGATTGTGTAATCGCCAACCTTGAACCATAAGCTACTTACGGACGGTGGATCATGACGAATCTCAAGGAACATTAATTGATGGAGGGCTTTGCTAGCACTATACTTCCCCTCTCATCCCATTAATAGTCCGAAAGGATTTGTCCTAACGAATTTATCGTAAAGGTCAAACCCACCAATGGTCGTAAGGTATCTTTAATCAATCCAATGATGTTCCACTTAACATTGGTCATTACTTGCGGCTTTGCCGATTTAGCAGTGTACCTAACACATCCACGCTCTCTGCATGTACATGTTAAAACAACTTAGTCTTAGTTCTCCATTTTTCCATCATATATCTTTGTGATTATTTAAAATATAGAGAAATAAGATAGAATAATGCATAACTGCCACCTACATATATATCTAAACATTACAATTATTACCATAACAATAATAAAGCGAAAATGACGTCACATTTTTCCAAAAATGTCGGTTCCTATTGAGCATCCGAGATTGATCTAAGATAGAATCAAAGTCGGGCGAAAATAGGTTCTTGTTCATAAACTTCCAAATATTAGGCAGCGAATACAAGTAGGGCAATAAATACCCTTTCAGTAAAACCTCAGTCCAAAAGTCGACTACCAAAGATGCTAAAAGAAACGCATATCCATTATCCTAGGTCAGAACAAGTTCATAGAATCTTCTTTGTTATGTCCCCATGTCTCCCTTAGGGGACATGGAGGCAAAAAAAGGAAAGAGATGGATGAGGTTTCTCTAGCTTTTGGCATAGCGGGGCCCCAATTACACTTTTAAGATTTAAATAAATAAAAAATACTTAGTTTAAAAATGGTTTTTTTTGGGGGGGGGGATCTATCCCTTAATTCATAGTAAGCTAGAATTTTAAAACTAGCAAACACGAGTATTGCAAACACGTTACATTTTTCGGTTTTGAATTTATAAAGCAAAAATTCAATTAAAACATAATTGAATTAATAAAGCAAAAAATCATCTTAATATTAGTAATTATCAAACAAAATCACAAGAAACGAGCAATAGGCAATTTTATAGAACACACATGTCATACACATTATCAAGAGGCAATTTACATGAAACGCATGGTATACCACATTTTCCCCAAAAATCAAGTAAAATGAACACATATTTATGTTGAATTCCTAGAACATGTAACCTATCATCATCAAGAAAATAGTAACAAACCCTAGTTTTCAAATACTAATTTTCGATAAACTACTAACATTATTCATGAAATTGAGACGGAACTGAGATTGAGTGTCTATTAACTTGCTCTTCGTCGTCATTGTGAGCCATTGGAGATGCCATGGTGAAACCTTGAGTAGAGGAGATGGTGAAACCTTGTGAAGAGGATATGAGAATTCAAATAGTGTGTAAGTGTGTAACCGTTGGGAAGATGAGTATTCAAGGAATGATTTGCAAGTGTAACTGCTCCATTATAATCTAGTAGTGAACGTGAGTTATTCATTCAAAGCAGCCTGATGTATGTGTATTTTTTTTCTATATTTGACGGACATGAGAGAGTGGTGTCAATTTCACAAATATTCACTACAATTTATGCTATAGAGATAATATTATGAATCCCTATTTTTAAGGGATTCAAATATTAATTGGAGTATAATCATAAATACTAATATGTTAGATCTTTATTGTAACGCCCCAATTTTTCAAAACATAACTAGACGCTACTTCATACTTAACATGCATATTTCAATTCTTTCAAAACATTTTCATAGAAAAGAATCATGGCAAAACTCATATTAATTTCATACTTAGCGGAAGTCTTAAATAAAAATAATTGTGGCTACTAGTTCTCGAAAATAAAATGCACAGAGTTTAATGCAATAATGACTTCATAAATCCTTCCTCATGTGACCATCACCACCAACACCTCTACGCATCGACCGATCCATTTCCTGAAAAGTGTTAAAATGATAGAGATGAGTATGACTACTCAGTGGGTACACGCGTATATCCAAATTATATAAAATGTCAATAAACACGGATATGAAACATGCATAATAAATAACTTTGATCCTAGGGCCTCCTCTTGACCCTAAGAATCCATTTCATTTCACACGGTCTCCTCTTGACCGTAACTTTTCATAAGGGCCTCCTCTTGACCCCGGTCACAGGCCTCCTCTTGACCTTGACCCATTTCATTCTCATTTCCATGTCTGTCATAAACACATGAATATTGTACAAAATATATAAAAAGGATAACGGTAACTTCCCCACCTTGACCTTGACTTGATGAAAAATTATGGATATCAGATGTTTAAGTCCTGCGCGCCGATCCTATACATGAAAATTTATCTTAATGACTCTACATGAAATGTCATGCATGCATTTATAATTCAAATAATTCATAAATACACGTAGATCAAAATAATCAAACAAATGTATATTATACATAATCCACTTATTAACACGCAACTTTAATGGTTTCACATATTAATAAACTTAAGTATATTAAAGATAATCTTACTTTTATTGACAATTCATTCGTGCATTGAGTAATTCTGCAATTAATGAAATAAATTACTGAAATCTTAAAGCTTTGTTCTAAAAATTATAGACCTCTAACATGAACAAGATAATACATATTCCATCACAATAAAACTTATCAAAATTAAGAATTCAATTAATTGTAACGTGAAACCTCTTATTTTTCAATCTACATGCATGTTGACAAAAGATTCTGACACATCAAGAAACAAATTAACAAATAAATAGTAAACGTATCCTAAAAATTCTATTGTTTTAACATGAATGACCTAACAAATATTATATCCTATTAATATTCAGCATGGTCGAAAAAAACTCAAAGAAAACATGAAAAACAATTTTCCTATCAAGCTTATGGACATGCTATTAAAAATTGGCATGTTACGAATGACAATTTTTAACAAATACTTATCATGCTTGTAAAATTCTACAAAAATAATATAGTATAATAGACATACCGAGAAATACTATCCTAAATTTTCACAATGATATGACGACGGGAAATGTGTAAAAATTCTTGAAACAATTCGCAGATATGCTGGCAGATTTTCAAAAATTTTACGGGTTGCTATATTATGAGCGACTAAGGGGTATTTATAGGCATAGAAATCATTATCTAAATATTCCTAATCATATAGGGTATCAAATATATTTTATTCATAATTATTTTCGTCCATATATATTTTATATAGAATTTATTCTATCACTTACCATATAAGAGATTCAATCTTAGATAAATTAGGATATGGATAACCACAACTAGATTTTATCCTAAAACATTTATATCACACATAAAATATCAATTTTAATCATAAAAACATAATTTCAAATTATCTTCTAATAACTTAATATAAAAAAAATGGTATATCCTTTTATGAATCTTATTAGGTTTAGGAAATCCAAAATAAATAAATATTATTCTTGCCTAATAATTCTAACATTATTTATATCTCAAAAATAAACAATATAATCATAATATGATATAAATAAACACATTCGAAGTTCAAAATAAATTTACATAACAAAAATGATTTAATGACAAATAAGATAAATGCTTTAATTTTCATTTAAATTTCTAAGGCGCGACTTACAGAACTAAAACACTTGATAACATGCATGATTAGATATGCAGTGCATTTTATATCAAAAATTTTGGGGTGTTACAATCTACCCCACTTAAAGAATTTTCGTCCTCGAAAATTGCTTAGCATAAAAACATGAATGCATGTACTTTCATGAAATACCATGCCCTTTTCTTAATCGTGCAATATATGAATTTTAAAAACTTTTCATGACTTGAAAGCTTTACTTACCTCGTCGGCGCGATGTAGTGGTAGTGATGATGGTCAATTTCCTGCATAACATGAAACAAGTCTACAGGAAAGTAGACCTGGTCTGATACCACTCTGTAACGCCCCAATTTTTCAAAACATAACTAGGGACGCTACTTCATACTTAACATAAATATTTCAATTCTTTCAAAACATTTTCATGGAAAAGAATCATGGCAAAACTCATATTAATTTCATACTTAGCGGAAGTCTTAAATAAAAATAATTGTGGCTACTAGTTCTCGAAAATAAAATGCATAGAGTTTAATGCAATAATGACTTCATAAATCCTTCCTCATGTGACCATCACCACCAACACCTCTACGCATCGGCTGATCCATTTCCTAAAAAGTGTTAAAATGACAAGGATGAGTACGACTACTCAGTGGGTACACGCGTATATCCAAATTATATAAAATGTTAATAAACACGGATATGAAACATGCATAATAAATAACTTTGATCCTAGGGCCTCCTCTTGACCCTAAGAATCCATTTCTTTTCACACGGTCTCCTCTTGACCATAACTTTTCATAAGGGCCTCCTCTTGACCTTGACCCTTTTGATTCTCATTTCCATGTCTGTCATAAACACATGAATGATGTACAAAATATATAATAAGGATAACGGTAACTTCCCCACCTTCACCTTGACTTGATGAAAAATTATGGATATCAGATGTTTAAGTCCTGCGCGCCGATCCTATACATGGAAATTTATCTTAATGACTCTACATGAAATGTCATGCATGCATTTATAATTCAAATAATGCATAAATACACATATATCAAAATAATCAAACAAATGTATATTATACATAATCCACTTATTAACATGCAACTTTAATGGTTTCACATAATAATAAATTTAAGTATATTAAACATAATCTTTCTTTTATTGACAAGTGCATTGAGTAATTCGCCAATTAATGAAATAAATTACTGAAATCTTAAAGCTTTGTCCTAAAAATTATAGACCTCTAACATGAACAAGATAATACATATTCCATCATAATAAAACTTATCAAAATTAAGAATTCAATTAATTGTAACATGAAACCTTTTATTTTTTAATCTACAAGCATGTTGACAAAAGATTCTGACACATCAAGAAACAAATTAACAAATAAATAGTAAATGTATCCTAAAAATTCTATTTTTTTAACATGAATGACCTAACATAATGTATATCCTATTAATATTCATCAAGGTCGAAAAAAACTCAAATAAAACATGAAAAACAATTTTCCTATCAAGCTTATGGACATGCTGTCAAAAACTGTCATGTTACGAATAACAATTTTTAACAAATACTTATCATGCTTGTAAAATTCTACAAACATAATATAATATAATAGACATACTGAGGAATACGATCCTAAATTTTCACGATGATATGACGATGGAAAGATGTGTAAATAATTCTTGAAACAGTTCGCAGATATGCTGGCAGATTTTCAAAAATTTTATGGGTTGCTATATTATGAGCGACTAAGGGGTATTTATAGGCCTATAAATCATTATCTAAAGATTCCTAATAATATAAGGTATCAAATATATTTTATCCACAATTATTTTCGTCCATATATATTTTATATATAATTTATTCTACTCCCTCCGTCCTATTATTAATGTCCCACTTGCCTTGTTTGGTTGTCCCATTATTTATGTCCCATACCAAATAAGGAAATAAATGAGTGGACCATAATCAATCTAAGCAAGTGGACCTCATCCCTTTGTATTTTTACACCAAAACTTTACACCTTTACCTCCACTATCTTAATTACCGTGCTCAGTCCCAATGGGACATAAATAATGGGACGGAGGGAGTATCACTTACCATATAAGAGATTCAATCTTAGATAAATTAGGATATGGATAACCACAACTAGATTTTATCCTAAAACATTTACATCACACATAAAATATCTATTTTAATCATAAAAACATAATTTCAAATTATCTTCTAATAACTTAATATAAAAAAAATGTTATATCCTTTTATGAATCCAGTAGGTTTAGGAAATCCAAAATAAATAAATATTATTCTTGCCTAATAATTCTAACATTATTTATATCTCAAAAATAAACAATATAATCATAATATGATATAAATAAACACATTCGAAGTTCAACATAAATTTACATAACAAAAATGATTTAATGACAAATAAGATAAATGCTTTAATTTTCATTTAAATTTCTAAGGCATGACTTACAGAACTAAAACACTTGATAGCATGCATGATTAGACATGCAGTGCATTTTATATCAAAAATTCTGGGGTGTTACATTTATAGTATTAATCCTTATTTTGGGGCATAATCATAATCATTAATAAGGCAGATTTTTTTTATATTTAATACGAGTATTTGATTTTCTAAGCATAATTGTAATCCCTTTCATCTTAATTTTCTAACCATAATCATAATTATTTCATCTTAATTTTCTATATTTGGCTTTTTATATTTGGGGCAAACTAATATTAATTTTGGGAAGAATTACGATCATATTAATTCAAGAAACCCTAATTTCTCGTTATTGCAAAAACCCTAATTGTTTCAACCAGAAACCCTTATTTTTCAATAATATTAATTGATGATTGTTGCATGATAGCTCTAAATTATTGTTGCATGATATTTTCATGATAACTTCACTGTACTAAGCATTGAATCTGCGCCCTTTTTTTAAAAAAAAAAAAGTTGTCTTATGCGTAGGCAACAGAGAGTAGGGAGTAGGTAGCAGGGAGCAGGGAGCAGGGAATAGGGAATAGGGAGAAGGGAGTTGGATGCAGTAGGTTTTCACAAGAAGGCGTGCAACATGTCTATGTCAGCCTTGAAGTCACCAAAAATGTTGACATAAAGACAAAAAATAGTGGCTTTCTTATCCAATATCTACCATTGCATTTCTGAAATTAAAAGTGGCAGATTTTGACATTTCTTTTAAGTGGTGTTTAATTTTGACATTCTATTCAACACGATTTATTACAGGGAAATTGTCAATAATACCCAGTCTCTATTCGAAATTGCAGTATCTGCCACTCTTAAATCAAAAATGCATCTCTACCCATGCGGACCATTTTCTCCCTATTCTGTCGCGTTAACATGCCTGCTGTCCATACCTGCTGCACTAGCGCGTCTGTTGGCTGGCGAAGGTGAGTTGGACGACAAAGGCTGCTGAAGCTGCTGGAGATGTGAAGGCGCGGTTGACTGCTTGGGAGGGTGGGACTACTACAGTGCAGATTCCCACGCCCTGCAGCAGTTGTTGTTGATGGGATTAAAAGCGCTGTTGATGGGATTAAAAGCACTGCAGCAGTTTTTAACTTTTTTTTTTTGGTTTCATGTATGAATTTAGGGTTTGTAAAAGCTTTGTAAATTTAGTTTGTAAATTAGGGTTTGTAATTCGTTTGTAAATTAGGGTTTGTAAATCTCGTAAAATGCGAAAAGAGAATGCAAATTAGGGTTTGTAATTCGTTTGTAAATTAGGGTTTGTAAATCTCGTAAAATGCAGAAAGCGAATTCAAATTAGGGTTTGAAATTTGTTTTTTTTTAAATTAGGGTTTGTAATTCGTTTTTTTTTTTATTTTTTTATTTTTTTAAATCAAAACACCCAGTGTGGGCGGGGAGTTAAACGGACTCCCAACCCGTCCATATCATAATGAAAATAGTACAATGTGCGAGGCCTGCCCAAAAGTGACATCCTCTACAAATCACAAGGAGTAAACCAAGAGAACAAACAAAAAGCCTAAAAGATGGCCCAAACAAACGAAACACGAACAAAAGAAAAACATAATATGTCCAAAACATATGCAAAATCTCAAACTGTCTGATGACGAAATCTGAAGTTAGGATAGCCAAGCTGGTCCATCCTAACCAAACTCTATAAGTATCTCTTTGTAGAAATAGTATCGTATGTAGTAAGCTCCAAAACCTGATGACCACGTCGTGCAAGAAAATCAGCCGGTTTGTTCCCCTCACGATGGATATGAGAGATACGAAACCGAACACCTCGGAGAAGAAGTCTGATATGCGCCAAAGCGTGACGTATCGTAGCTGAACCATGCCGACCGGAAGAAAGAAGAGTAACCACCGCTGTAGCATCCAACTCGATCCAAATATCTGATGATAACTGAGTGGCCAGCCGAAGACCCTGAAGAAGGGCTAGCAACTCAGCGTCGAAACTCGAAGAAGCGACCACCGGCAAGCAAAAAGCTATCAAGAACGACCTAGAATGATCCCGGACCAAACCTCCACCTGTCGCCGATCCAGTACCCGCATCGAAAGAACCGTCCGTATCTAGCTTAACCCAGGGTGCCTCCGGGGGATGCCACAGGACCATGAGAGACCGAAGGACTCTCCTGATCGGCTGATGAGGAGGCATGAAGGGCACCCTAGGCAAGCAGCCAGCCCACTGCGCAGGAAGAAGCTTCCCAGCAGCCACCAATAAGTGCAGATGATGCTCCACCTGCCAAATCACGTGAGACGAACGGAAAGGAACATGACGATGCTTACTATTATTCCTCTCTGTCCACAGAAACCAAAAGATCAAACAAGGAATCAAAAAAGCAATATGGTTGGCGGAGGCTCTCGAAAGAGCTGACCGCCAGTGACCTAGTCTACGTACAATGGCAGTGCTCGTGTGAATAGTGTGTGCTGAAGGAAACCACGGCTCAAAGTAAGTCTAGACAGCCCTCGCAGAGATACTAGACAGAAACACATGCACAATCGACTTAATAGAACGAGAAGGACAACACACGCACGCGGAAGCCAAAGTAATCCCCCTCCTCTGTAAATGAGTATCCACCGGTAAATGAGCATATAACAACCTCCATAAAAAGACCGACATGGTAGGGCGCAGACAAGGCCCCAAAATAGCCCCAAACAGAGGCCGCATAGGCAGCCGATGTCTGACGCGATCCCATGCGGAGGAAAGAGAGAACTCACCGTGGGTAGTAAGAGTCCAACGCAGAACATCATCCCCATCTGACATCACAGGAGTCTGGCTAATCGTATCAATCAACTCAATAGGCAAGCCACATGTAACATGTATATGCAACAAACGATCATGCAACCATGTATGCTCATGCACATGCAAAAAATGGCGTACCTAATAGCAACCAAGATCAGCATCAGGAGGACAGTAGGAGGAAAGGGGGCGGTCACCCATCCAGCAATCATCCCAGAAAATAGCCCTGCTACTACTCAAGGACCACCGCACGAACTCATGAGCAGGCCTACCATGCCTCAAGAGCCGCTTCCACGGCCGACTGGCGTAGTGGGGAGCAGACAAAGTAGCTGGATAAAAAGGCGTGCAGTACTTAGCCCACATGAAGCGGGCCCAGATAGAGTCACGGGACTGAAACCTCCACCACAGCGGGTAACTGCAAGCCGACAGCACGTCAGAAAGTCTACGTATCCCAAGGCCTCCCTCATCCTGAGGCAGGCATACAGTCTCTCATGCGACCCAGTGAGTCTTCCGGATCTCACCCATAGATCCCCAGAAGAACCTCGCCATCATCTGCTCCAGATGATGCAAAACCATCTGGGGGGGCTCCATCACCTGCAAGATATGGAGCGGGAGCGTGGAGAGGGTGCTGCGAATCAATGCCAATCGCCGATCAAAAAATATGAAATTAGGTTAATGACTTTATCTCTTTTTTTAAAAATTTTTTCATATATAAATATGAAATTAGGGTTTGTAAATCTCGTAAAATGCGTTAGTCAATTGTAGAGAGAGAATGCATGAAAAATTAAAGGCGGTTGTTGACGGGAATTAAGGTTTGACGTAAATTATTTTATTTTAATTTTTTTTGTTTCATGTAAGAATATGAAATTAGGGTTTGTAAATGTATAAAAATATTTTTGTAAATGTAAAGATATTAGTGTGTAAATATTTCGCGCTCCAATTAAAGGAAGGAAATAAACATAGGTTTTAATTTAGGAATAAAATATTGTTCTAGATAATATATTTCATACATTATTCATTCCCTCCTTAAAAGAAGGGATATGAACCGAAAATTTTGGGATTTATTTTGAATTGTCACACCACTCCATCAAACATTTATTTACCTCACCAACATTTATTTTCTACCGTTTTTCCCTCACCAGCGACTAACACCACTTTATTTTCTACCGTTTTTCACTCACCACTAACACCACAAACACCACTTCATACAACAGTTATATTTTCACACTCTGCTACAGAAAAACAACGAAGGCGAATTATTCTTTTGAATCTCTATCGACGCGAGTCTCTTCTCAAGCAGAATGCGGTATCTTGTGAAGGTCCCCGACTCTGTCTTGTGAAGATTTTGTGAAGATTTTTTGAAGCTTCATCGAAATGGATGAATATAATGCAAGCTCGCAGGTTAGCAGACGAGAATCCGATTTTTTGTAAATGAAAAGTAGTGTTTTATCATGTTAGTAATGATCGGTGGTCTTAGATAGGCGTATCTGAAACTTCTGTAGTTTATATTTAGGATTTATAATTATTGTAGAGATGTTTATAAAATTAGGGGTTGTAATTATTGTATAGATGTTCATAAAATTAGGGTTTGTAATTATTTTAAATATTGTTAGTGATATGAACAAAAGCGATTATAATTTCCGTGTTTTAGTCTTTAAAAGTTTTATATCCCCAAATAAAATATCTGTTATAGTATATATACATAATACATAGATATACGGAATTTATACAGAGGACGAATTATGTTTTAAGATTAATTAGTATATATATTATTTATATTATTAATATATTTGAGTAAAATATTTATAATAAAATACATATTAATATATAATATATTAATAAATTTAAATATTTTAATAAATATTAATATATTAATTTTAGTAGGGATTCATATTATAGTATATTTTACATATTAATATTATAGTATTTATTTATATTATATTATAGTCTATTTTAAATTAAATTAGTATTTATGTATTTTAAAGTATTAATACATATTAATATATTATAATTCAATCGTGATATATAATGTATAATACTACGGATTTACATATTTAAATATATAATACATTGAATCAAATCCGTACTTTAATAATTTTGAATTTTAAGTATTTAACGTATTTTAACGTATCTTAACGTATTGTCAAATATTTACCTATAATATTTAACGTATAGTTACCTAAAATATTTAACGTATTTTAACGTATTATAAAATATTTAACGTATTGTAAAGTAATAATAGATTAATATATATTAAAATATTATAATTCAATCGTGATATATATAATGTATTATTTTACAATTAATATTATTTGACTAAAATAAATTCTGTATTATATATATTAAAATATATTAATATATATAAAAATATTTATATATAAGATGTTTAAATATAAAAAACATTTAAATATTTCACTACAAATTTTATAATACGCATTTATTTTACAAATTTATAATACGGATATAATATATTTTAATGAAATATTAATATATTTTAATGAAATATTAATAGATATAATACGGATTTAATTAATCCGCATTTTAATGTATTAATTTGTTTATATGTTCTAATTAGTCTGTCTCGTAGACATGTTCTAATTTGTTTAAAACACACTATAGTCTGTCTAATTAGTCTGTCTCGTCGACATAATCTAAATTGTTTATATGTTTTAATTTGTTTATATGTTCTAATTAGTATGTCTCGTATATATACATATTAATTTGTTATATATTGCCGTGAAATATGTGTTTTAAACGGAGACATTGAAATTATTACGAGTATATTGAATTTATTTAGATGTTGTAATTAGTATTTGTCTCGTAGAACATTATTATTCGCTGTAAATTATTTGTTTACGTGCATTACAGAGCTATACTACTAAATATGGTGAACTAATTTTATATTTTTCGTTCATGCAGAGTCAATGGTATTTTTTGAGGTATGTAGCCAGGTCGGCTAAACCTCAAATTATGATTCATTACAAGTGAGATGTGATCCCACTTATCCGCGACACACTAACGGCTGTCAGCGGTGACACCCTATATGTACAATTCAGTGAGACTAGCCCTTTCGGCCATTTGATGGAATGGAAGGGTAGTGTAAGTGCGAGCAAAGCTCTCCACCAGCTCATGTGCCGTGAAATTTCCTTCGCCGCCTTTGAATCCAACAACATTTGGTTTCAAATAACGGATCGTCATTCGAAGTTCGGTCCGCTGAAATTCGCCCTAGTCTCGGGATTGATGATTGGATCATCGACATTTGACCCAACAATGGAGCATGATGCTTCCACGGTTCATGCAAGGGCTGGATTTTGTGGCAATCGGAGATTGAAAATATCCGAGTTGGAGGATATTTTCAGAGAACATGCGGTGAACGGCTCTTCGGCAACCGACTACGTGAAAGTCGCAAATGTGTTGATGCTACACCTAATTATCTTGGGTGTTCCGAGGCCGAGACTAATCGATGACTTCGTTTGGGTGTTAGTGGACAACCTGAACGAATGGAAGGAATTCCCGTGGGGAGCGTATGCATACCGAGCATTGCTTCACTACAAGCAATTCATCCCCAACACTCTTGCGGGATGTAAAGTGTCTTATGTATTTAGCGGGCCCGTCTGGGCCTTACAAGCATGGGCTTACGATTGCATCCCCGAATTCGGGAGGGCTAGTGCGAACTTGGTGGACCGACATGCGCTTCCACGTCTGTTGAGGTGGAATTTCCCGAGAGTGAGAGGGACCTTCGCTGGCTTCTTCGACGATGAGGTAAAGAACTATGTTTGTTCACTCCAAACAAAAATATGGTAAAATATATTTATATTGTGAAGAACTATAATCTTCTACATATTTATATGTCATAAGAAACCATCTCCAATAATATATCTCTATTTAAATTATATAGTTTGTTGTTTATATTTTATTATATTCTGATTATGTAACATTGCTTGTTTTATATATAGTTGGAATGCAGAGCGATGGTGGAGGAGGAAGCAGAGCTCTTGACTGATTATTATGTGAGCACACTGTCCGGCGAGGCACTTGGTGTGCCGTATAGAGAGCCGGTTGTCATCCAGTTTGGATCTGAGCATGCCAGAGCGATGGGCATTCCTCGTCCACGGGGCCCTGCAGCACCCCACTCTCCGCCTGCATCCCCACCGGGCATGCAAAGACGATCCGATGAAATCGGGCTCTGGCGACTTCGGAGGGGTCTAGCAGTCTTGATACTCAAGACATGACTCCTCGAGAGAAAAAGTTTTGGAAGAAGATCAAAAACTTTTTCTCCAAAAATAAGTCGGAGCGGAAGTCAGTGGATGAGGGAGGACAGTAGTACCGCCCGAATAGTCATGTCGAGGAGGGTCGTTGACACTCAGTTTCACATAGTCGCGGCATCTCCGGTCAACATTCCGAGAGTCGCGGCATCTCCGGTCGACATTCAATTTCTGGTACTCGCGGAGCAACTCCGCATGCATCATCTGGTCGGGTCGACCCAGTTGTTGATGCCGTGACTGACAGCAGCGACTCGTCTGTCGCATCCGAGGCACGCACGAAGAAGTTTCATGATCGACCCGTGTCCACCCAGTCGTTGCTGCTTCCATACCATGAGCCCGCGTAGCCTTTTGCTTCTCCCAGTCCGGTGTCAGAGGTAGGCTATTACTAGTTTCATGAACAATATTTTAGTAGATGATACTATTGTCTGTACGGAGAACTAACATGTACTCCCTGTGTCCCATTATTTGTGGCTCAATTGGTTTCGGCACGGGAATTAAGAGAGTAGATGATAAAGTATGAGAGAGAGAGTAGATGATAAAGTATGAGAAAGAAGATGTGTAAGATAATGAGAGAGTATGAGAGAAAGATGATAAAATAGGAGAGAGAATGTAATAAAGTATGAGAGAGAAGATGATAAAGTAGGAGTAATTTTTTACTAAATTAGGAAAGTAGGCACAAATAATGGGACACCTCTTTCGGGAAAGTGAGCCACAAATAGCGGGACGGAGGGAGTATTTTATTGAGAATTATGTATTTTTTACGAAGATAGATACTTATATTTAACGTAAAAATTACGTATATAGGAACCCGATGAAGATCACTCGCTATACGGTGATGATTTCTCCGCATCATGGGCACTTATAGTGTCCCCGATACAAGTTGAACCATTGAAAGTTGTGCTGGCGGAAGATGCCGGTATCAGCCGGAGAGTCGGAAAGGGAAAAGAGAAGGCCCCCGTGGAAGAAGAGCCGAGTAGTCCACGTGGACGTGGAATGCGCACGAAAAGACCCTCTCGTGCAATTACGTCGCCGCATGTTGCCCCGAAGAGGAATCTCGCCCGTTACCTCGGCGATTGGTTTGTCCTTGGCTTCAAGGAATATCGGGTGTGGCGTCGCGCACACAATGAATTTGGTGACCACGTCTACACAGCCACGGGATATCATTTGTTGCACTCGTGGTTTGGTATCCTCAAAGATGTTTCCAAGATGCTTACCCATGACATGATCGAATGCTATTTGAGTACGTTGAGGAGGCAATTGGCGAAAGGAGACGGTCTACTTCATGGTGTGCGGAGCGGCACAACTCTCATTCTTCCCGTACAGTTTTGGGTATGTAGGTAATATTTTATACAAAATTATTTCTTAAAATGCTAACAATTTGTATTGTATTAGTCTCAAATGCGACATTCTTGGTCGAACAACGGGATGAACGTGGATGCATGGGAGCCTGCCGAAGCACTGCAACAAGCTGTAAGAGAATGGGCACCGGGGCTACAATACGTAAGTTATATCTTCGGATTTAATTAAAATTATTGCGATATATTAGTGTAATGCAGCGAACTAATGTTCTTTTACGCACTATTATAACTCATCCTTGTTTGCTTTGTCACCGGAGCTCACTGGAGGTCTTCGAACGAGCACAGTTCGTACAAAGAGACCGAAACAATTGCGGTGTATATGCCCTATTATCCGTGCATCGGTTAATCGATGGCCTGCCGAGGACATAACTCGTTCAGAATGAACTCGACGTTTGGAGTATTCGGCATATTATGTGTAATAGCCTGTATTTTTCGTATCTTCTATCCAAGAATGATTCATAAGCATTATTATTATCATTATTATTATTATTCTTAATAGATACCTAGTTTATTATAGCATACCTTATGGAAAATCGTCGTATTCCATTTTCACCTCTTATACGAATCGAATTTTGAGAACGAAGTAACATCACTTATAAATTCCCATCGCAAGACAGGTTAGGAGGGAGGATTTTCGATCAAACCATCTCATTATTATTATATATACTTAGAAAATTTTTATACACATGTGTTGACAACTTTCGATCCTAATACGCTATGCACTAGTCAAAATAGGAGAAACATTTAAGAACATCGATCTCCACGTGGAAGGACGGTCTCACCACCTGGAGGCTTGATCCCTCCACTTGGGTTGAAACATCGTCCGTTGGGGCGTTATAAACCAAAGAAAGCTATCACACATGCATACTCCTTGATAAACTAGTCTTGTTTTACTCCTAAGAAGGCACCGATCTCTCGCATCCTTGAGTTCCACCTCCAGCCCTAAGATCCCCTCTAATACCGAAAACATTCCAGGTAAGAACTTCAACCATTTCGTATCTTCGCCTTGAAACCGAATACTATCCGTTTTTGTCGCCTAATTTCACCTTTACCTGTTACACGGTCGGACTTTGAGACAGTTTCCTAGCACTTGGACGCAAGATCTCGATCGAAGAAAAAGCCCTCTGTTTATTTCGAGGCTAGTGGAGTTCGACGTGAGGTTGCAGACTGTTTTTCGTCCGTTGTAGTGGGTAAGAAACCGAGATCTCGTGAAGCCCTCCCCTTCTTCCTTTCGATACAGATCAGATTTTTAACTTTTTGATTGATGGTTACTTTGCATGCATCGGCAGAGTAGTGTGCACGACATATTTCGGCAGTAGCACAGCATGGTAGGAGTAGACAAGTATTCAATGGACTCCTATGTTATAAGAAATAGTGGGATAGGAGTGTATCTCGAAGAAAGAACTTGGTTAAGTGAATGCATGCCTGGATCGATAAATAAGACAGATTATAATCTTGTTGTAGTAAATGAACAAAGTTGAGTGAGAATGGATTGAGGCATACGTAGATCTACAAGTGAGAGAATCATATGAACATCAATCTTTCATACTCCGTTTCAATTTTACCGTTGGAACCCACTTTTGCATGCCACATGCAAGACCCCCCAAAACAATCCTTGCCACTCTCAGAACCATATTAAACAAGAATTAGGAAAATCCTGGTTAGATCTGAAATTTTGGCGTTTGTATTAGTGACATTTCGGAGTAGGATTGGAGCCATTCTATTTTCCCCAAATCATGCTGCGTCTTAGCGATATATGGTGGTCTTCCACTACTAATTAAATTCCATAAAAATGTTAGAAACGAACTTTGGAATGTTGTTTCAATCCCTGCAAAAATTGATGAAGTTTGGAGTCGGCCTTCTTACATTCTTATTTTCGGTGGAATGACTTTACTTCATGCAGATGAGGTGTCGGTGGGTAGTGGTCAAACACTTTATTAGGGATGAATTGGAACTAAGTTATGCATAAAGGGTCTGCCCAGTTCTGTGTCTTTTCTGCCGTGATTTCGTGACCGTTTGCCGACCTTTTCTCGACTCCTAAAAATTTCACAAAAATATCAGGAACAAACTCTAGGACTTTGTATTATTCTCTGCAAAGTTTGGTAAATTTTGGATATGGTTTTATATTTTAATTCGAATTTATTTCCTTTCGCTACCATAGGACAGCGCATGCAGGACAGGTCCTAATGAAATATTTTAATTTGCACCACGAAACATATTTTTGATCAATTCTTTTTCCAAACTAATCTAGACTCGTAGGTCTATGCGAAACTATTTTTGTTATAATTTATTTCGACTCTTACAAAAACAGTTTATTGTATAAACCCAGCTTACCGATCGGAACTCTTTTTGCAATACTAAGAAAAATTTGCGGTCAAAACCCGATCCACCGTGGATTCATCGCTCATCGAAATCTAGCAAAATTTTGATATGTTATTATCATGCATTTCCACTGCAGTGTCGTAAAATTTCACGATTTTAGGAGTACTGTTGACCCTCAATCGTAGGCTAGAATAGTGAGGGCAGATTCTGACCCAGTCCTGAACCACGAATAATGTTTAGGTTATAACTCTTTACTGATTTATTATTTTGCCGTGAAACCAATTTCTAAATTATTTAGGCTCGTTAAGGATCGTGCATGTATTATATGGGGAATTTTGGAGCTATGAGGCGATCTATAAAATTCTTGCAAATTGAGCCATTATTACTGAAATTGGGAAGTAAATACGGAGCTAGTCTAGCTGCATGTCGATTTAGTAGTGCCTACGAACCACGAATAGTACATTTACGTTAAATGCGAACCAGTTGTTTATAGTAGGCTATTGATGTAGGACCCCGCGTGGAAGGACCTTAACATCGGACACGTACGTCGCGTCTTTCAAAGCGCTAGCATACAAGGTGGGTAATATTTTCTAAAATTATCTTTGAGCTAATGAGCTCTATGAATTATGTTTATCCATGAAATTTTTTGTGCATGTATCTGTTTAATGCTTCTACGTGATAGATCGATCGAGGCTCTCGTCTGGCCTAACACGCTAGATGAGGGTTATCAAGAAAGTACGTACATGTATGATGTTAGTAGCACAATGACTGATCCCCTTGTGTACCGGATGCTAACATGTTTCGGGACCCCTCGAGTTTCGAACTCGGGGGCCAAGGCCCAAGTTATGAGGGACCCCTCGGGTTTCGACTCGGGGGCCAAGGCCCAAATTATGTATACGAAATGGTAGAAGTAACGGATATATGTGACACGAATGTGCGCACTTTATGACTAACGTTTTGTATACTTGGAGCAGTTTCTTTTAAAACCCTCCAAGTTATACCTCATGCATGGATGAACTGCTTTATATGTTATTCCAAATGGCACTTACCCACGGAGTACACTAGTACTCAGCCCCACTTGTTTTAAAAAATTTTTTTCAGGCTAAGGAGCAGGCGCGACGGAGACGAGTTGAGGAGGAGTTATGACTGATATTGAAATTCTACTATTTATGCTTTTATATTTAAGCTTTCGCCACTTTTCAAACTTGATGTTTCCAACTTTTAAACCGATGAATTTCTCGTTCTTTTCTAATGAATTCTGCATGTTACTCTCAAGACATCAAACTATTAATACGACTATTAGAGTTAAATTGTCCATTAATTTTGTCATGAGTTGTAAAATGTTTTCCACCGTGGCGACTCGACCCCTGCGACCGCCACGCAGAGGTCGGGGCGTTACATTATGGGTATGCGAATTTGGTTTATGTGCGTCGTGGTAGAACCGATTGATGATTAGTTTGTTTTTTTAAAATTCTGACATTTATTATTATGTAAGACATTTGATATATCTCTACCGAGATATATGCTATTTATATTTAGATATATTAATTTATTGTACTCAGTATATTTATCTATTACGTTTGATATGATATTTCCGTATATAATATTGCAATTTGTCCATAGATATAATATTGCAATATTTACTATAAATCCAACTTTATCTCAATCTTTCTCTCAATTTTTTCTCAACTTGCATAAAACAACATAAAATAAATCCAACTTTCTCTAAATCTTGCATAAAACAACGTAAAACAATTTCTCTCAATTTATTCTCAATTTTTCGAATGTAGAGTACTATAAATCCAACTTTCTCTAAATCTTTCTCTCAATTTTTCTCTAAATCTTTCTCTCAATTTTTCGAATGTAGAGTACTATAAAGCCAGATCTCGCAACTTGCATAAAACAACGTAAAACAATTGCTATCAATTTTTCGAATATAGAGTACTATAAATCGAACTTTCTCTCAATTTCAACTGACGAAGATTTGTATAATGGTTTACGGGAATTTATACGTAAGATGCTGAGATCTATGACGTAATATACTTTAAAAATTAATTTCAAAACGTAAAAGAGCATAGTTCTCCATACAAATTAATTTCGAAACGTAAAAGAGCATAGTTCTCCATACAAATATTATGTATATAGAGATATATAGACATTTTATGGAGAACTATTAATTTTTAGAACTTTAATTGTCATTGTACAATATAAGAAACCAACATTCTTCGCATAAACGTCATATCTCGAGAATAGTTAAACATCAAACTTATATAGAGAAACATCGAAAATATATAGAGAACTAAACAGTCTGGTGGGACAGGTCCTCCTTGTATGCCCGTGCTATTTGCAGAGGCCACACTTCCTAGATCCTCTAGTTCTTGTACTGCCGCTTGCCTCTAAGCCAGATCTATATCGTCGTGACCTCGGCCGACCGGCGGATCTTCTCGTCAAGGAAGGGAGCACTGTTGGCACATTTGATATTTCTTCGGGCACGGTCCAGAGCTGTAGTGGAGGTAACGAATGAAACTGGTGATCATATAAATCTCTATGAACTTCCGTACTGTAGAGCGTCGATATGAATTCATACATATCGTTGCCGCAGTGACTGTCGGTAACTTTTTATTAGTGTACTTATAACAAAAATAGTATGTAAGGGAATATGTTAAAACTAATGAACACTTACATAATAGCGGCTGCAGCATGCTCGCATGGAATAAGATCCAGATCGAATTTACGACACTGGCAGCTCCGTCTTGCTCCTAATCGGACTTTAAAATATCGTTCCCCATCGTTCACTTTGAAAACGTCCTCGCCAACGATCGTCACTGGATACGTGCGTCCTCTTTCAACCTGCTCGTGCAACTTCATTTTAGCAACCTCGACTAAGCTATGGTCGTGTGCATGCATGTTCGCCCGCCGCTCGTTGAACCAACTCTCCATGCTGAACCGCACGGTATCAATTAGGGAACATATCGGCAGACGTCGGGCCCACAATAGCCTCGTGTTGAATGACTCAACGCAATTTGACGTCAAAAAATAGTAACGCCGAGAAGTGCAATGCGAGAGAGCCCACCGTTCCGGACCAATGTCCATGATTTTATCGTGTGCCTCCTGACTCTTCGCCTTTAGTGAAGCCATTTTTCTTCGAAACTCCGATTTTGTGTATGCTTTAGCGGCCCTACGGAATATCTTTACTGCTGCGCGACCGTAAGGAGCGAGGTTGTTGCTCAGATGGACGCAACAAAGACAATGAGTTACCTCAGGATACACCTCTTCAACGACATCCTTAATACTCGCGTGTTGGTCAGACACGATGACTAGGCCCTCGGTCAGTGGGTACACTGTCCTTAATTTGGTCATAAACCATGTCCACGAATCATTATTCTCTATCGGGCCAATGCCTATCGCAAGCGGCAGGACTTGCTCGTTGCAGTCTTTCGTCATTGCTACGAATAGCAAGCCGGTATTCTTCCCTTTTAAATGTGTTCCATCAACTACAATGACCTGCCTTAAGTTAAACATAAACGCATTTATGCACGGGCCCCACGCTACGAAAACGTACTCGAACCGATTGTCTTCCCCGGTGCTGTAATGGGTTATCGTTCCGGGGTTTAACTGCTTCAGCATATGGAGGTACTTAGGTAGCAGCTTATAAGAATCGTCGTGGCCGCCATAAATCATCGTGATGGCCATGTTCCGACCACGAAGGGTCTTGTAGTACTTAACTTCGATACCGAATCTACGACGTAACTCGTCAATGATGTCGCGAGGCCTTATCATGGACCCCTCTCTCCGCATTTGTCGGCTGAAATATACACCGATAGTCTTCGCACTCACAGTTCTTGGCACCAATCGTTCGAAGTCGAACTCACATGTGTGCTTCTTGTCCACCTTATATATTTCCCAAACATCTGCATCCTTTTTCGCACGCAACATAAAAAGATACGAGGTCCCGTGCAAACACCCGAACTACGTATATTTCCTATCAGATTTTTAACACTATAAAAGACCGCCGATGCTCTAAGTGTCACACTCCGACGGCACCCGTAAGCTCGTGTCTACTCCAAAAGATCGAATCCACCTCAAGAACGCCATCGTTAACCGCATCCAAATCAGGACATCCAATGATGTCGGTTTGAGCGATAGGGAAGAATGGAACTAACCAGTTTGCTATATCCGGAATCGAGTCGCCATCTTCCTCCTCCAAGGACGAAAAGGTGATGGTAGGTTACTCGGTTGTTCGAGTAATGTCATTAACCGATTGTAACCACCCTCGTTTCGCATCCACGTTGCAAACTCCAACATGGTACCGTATATGCTTTGATGTTCGTCGTGCTCGTCTTCATCGGACTCCTCTTCGACAGTGTAATCCGGATCATCCGAATCCGTCGAATCTTCGTTATGTGCTTCTTGTTCTTCTTCCTCCTCCGCTTCCGCCTCCTCCTCCTCGTTTTCCTCCTCTTGCTCCACCTCCTCATATTCCTCCTCCTCCCGTCCGTCACTGAAGAACTTATGTCTGTCGAAATCCCTAATGGATTGCTCAACTAGGTCCCGATCATCAGAATAAGGGACATGTGATCGGGTCTGCCACATACTTGTTCCGGCCCGATCACTCAGACTCGTCGTCACAACACAGGCAGTGGGATCTGCCTCGAAACCAATGAGTCGATTTAAATCTTCATCCCTCGTCATTAGTGACTTCACGAGCCGACCGGCGCGATTTCTCTCGAGGGAATACAATAGATACGGGGTACGCATCGAATTAGTTTGCGTGATTGAATCAATGGTTGCTCTTAGAGATGACAACGAAAGTAGCCAGTGCGGAATCGCTGCAAGTTGTTCATCCCCATATTTGTATTCGGAACCCTCGAATATGCCTCCATACTTGACTGTTATTCGTGTCCATTCTGCCATCTAACCATATTGTAAAACATATAGGATCTTAGTTCTTAACAAAATACTGTATATCTCCGTAATAATATACATGTACATGAAATACGAAGAACTATAATACATTGTTACGCTGTACATAACATAATCCATTAAATAAAAGTTTTCATGGCTAAATATGTTTACAACCTCAGTATAAACGTCGTATCATGAATTTATACAAAATCAATGTAGCAAATAGAGAACTATATCACATTTTACGTAGTACTTTCCATCTTACATGATTAAATGCAATATTAATCATATTTACAATGTCACATGTTAAATATATATCCAGTGTAACCCTATTTACAATGTAACACTATTTAAATTCGTAGAAACGCTTTAAATATATATAAAATTACATAGAAAATGCGGAAAAAATTATATACAACATACCTAGTGCGAATATGATGAAAATGTAGATAGAGATCCAACTTTGTGCAAAATACGAACACTATTTTTTTTTTCTCTCTCTAAATCTTTCTCTCTCTGAAATGAAAATTTATGAATATATGCATGAGTACCTCTTTATATATAATTGGGTTCAAATATTATTTCAATTAATTAAATAATGTAGAAAAAAAATAAAAACTGTTCCATTTTGTCGCTGCATGCATGCTATATACTGTCAATTTTGTCGTTGCATGCATGCTGTATACAATCAGTTTTTATCGCTGCATGCATGCTGTTGAAAACTTATATATCAATTACTGCACTTATATATCAATTGCTGTAGAAAAATAAAATTTAATACAACTGTCGAATTTGACTCCCAGCTAGTTGCATGCATGTGTGGTTGACGAGATTAATGCCCTCAACTGTACCACCTGACTTCATTGCATTAATCAAAGTTTGACTCCTTTAACTTTTCCAGAATTCAATACTGTACCACATGACTTGAGGGGAGGATTTGACTTAGGAGGCTGACGAGATGATTGATGTGGGGACAGCATAGGGCTGTCATATGCAGCCTATGAAGTAGACTAGCTTTTTGAGGGTAAAAAAGAAACAATGGGTATTAGTGCATTTTTTGTAAAAAGTGGGTTTCATTGCATTTTCGAAATTAGAAATGGATATTTCTGCACATCACCCTTTATTACAGCCTCTAGTGATCTAGAATTTCTACTTGCTGGACAGTTCCGGTCCTGCTATGTATTTTTTTTAATGCTAGATTTGGATTCCATGTATAGTGGTTGAAATTTCTTCATGATGATATGGCAGAAGTATCGTAAAGAGTAAGTCACGAGGGGACTCCTGTGTCTTGGCTGAGAGAAAACCGAAATGTTAGAGACATGTATGATGTATTCCAAACGAAACTCTTCTCTTTTTAACAAACTATTGACCTTGAGTTTTAGGGATCATGATGAGTATATATTCTTGCATTCTTGCATCTTTTTACATCTGAAGGTCTACCCCGCGTAGTCTACAGGGTGGGTTGTTATATTTGAAAAACCCATGTTGGTTTATGGCGTTTATTTGAAGGGGATTCTTGTTATAAGAATTAAGATAAGTTAGTTGTAGCGATCTCGAGTACATGCTAACGTCTTTTTGACATTTCTGGGTCTATTCCATGCTACACCTCATTTTATTAAAAAGAAACTGATTTGTCGACTTACAGGCTGATATTTTATAGCTCGTGAGTTATTTTAATATAAATTGTGGTTCACGTGTGATGAAAATAGAGATATATTCTCGAAATTAAATGTAATCATGATATTGTATCTATATTCCCTTTATCAACATATTCTTTTCATAAATAGTAAATTGGATAACATATTTAAAAATGAGCCTTTGTTTGGTTAGGAGAAGAATATGAGAAGAAAGAAATAGTAAAGAAAGAAAATAGGAAGAAAGAAATAGGTGAGAAAGAGATGGTATTTTATATATTGTTTGGTTGAAGAGAAAGAAAAAAGAAATAAGAGAGAAAAGAAATGATGTTATATATGAAAAGACAAAAATATTCTTCAATAAAATAGAAAAATAAAATATTATTAAAGTTAAAATGGTCATTTGATTCAAATCTTTCTTTCTCTTTATTTTTTCTTTATATTTTTTTTTCTCTTCTCTTTTTTCTCTTCTAATCAAATGAGAGGAAATAAGATTTTCTCTCATATTTCTCTTCTCACATTTTCTTTCCTCTCAAATTCTCTTCAACCAAACAAAGGGCAGAGATCTAGGAGTCGAATTACATGTGACAAAGGATAGGCTGGGCTGGCCCGGGCCATCGGGATAAATTAGCTTTTCTAGGCCCACACATTATCAGGTCGTTAAATCTGAATATAATCACGGAGTTTTACGAGTGAAACTTACCCAATTCATTTTTCAATTTTTATTAATATTTATATAATTATATTTTTTTATGTAATTTAACATCCATTTATAAAAATGCTGAGCAAATTGAAGGATAGAAGACTAGATACATGAATAAATTAATAGACCAACACTTCATATCTTGAACTTTTAAAATTCATATCATAATTGTTAGTGTCATAGTCTAACTTTAAATAAGTGTTGAAAATGTATGGTGCACAAAGATGCCAAATATTATTCGCGAAATATTCTCATCTTAGTTTATTACATTTAATAAGAATTTATACATACGTTTTTTTGTGTGTGATTTCAAAAATAATACTCCCTCCGTCCCATTATTGGTGGCGACCTTTCTCAATTTGGTCATCCCGCTATAAGTGGCAACGTCCCAAATTGGTAAATTTACCACCTCTCTCCTAATTTATCATCTTATCCTTCATACTTTATCATCTACTCTCATTATTACATTCAATTATCTCTCCTACTTTATTATCTCAACTTTATTACTTTATCATTTATTTTCATTATCTCACTCATCTTCTCTCTCATACTCTCTCATTATCACACGCATCTTCTCTCTCCTACTTTATTATCTACTACTCTCTCATACTTTATCACATATTTTCTTAATTCCCGTACCGAAAAGAAATTTGCCACTAATAATGAGACGGAGAAGTAGCATAAGAGGGGGTTTCAGATCCCATGTCCTCATATTTGTAGTCTCATTCAGGGGGTGTTTGCAAATGCTTATTTTAAACACTTATCTGCTTATTGGCAGCATAAGCAGTTGTTTTGTGTTTGGTAAATCTGCTAACTGCAGCAACTTCTCTAAAATTAAGCAACTAAACTGCTTAATTTAGCAGTTTTTTTTAAGCATCTATTGAGATGCTTTCGGGTGCTTAAAGCACCATAATTTCTGAAACTACCAAATATATCTGTTTTTTATTATTGATACCAAAAACTACCTTCTTTTGCTTAAAAGCAAATTTTCAACTTTAAGCAAAAACAAATAAAAAGTGCTTGTGATAAGCAGTTGCAAACACCCACTCAATATTGCGTCGTTTCCTATTGATTAATTTTGCTGATGTGTATTTCCCTTTTTTAATAATTTTCTTTAAACCTCACAAGATATTTCTCCTCTATTTGCTCGGCTCGGCTTGCAATACTTCTCTCCCACAACAATTTTCTCTCTCAATGTTCTCTGTTGGGATGTAATTTAGTATGATAAGATTTGAAAATCTCAAAATCCCTAGTTGAGTGATGAAACCTTATCATGTAATAGCTTAGTTGAGTTCAGTTTGTTAGGAACTCCGTAGGCTAGCTAGAGTTCAGTAGTTGATACGCTCAATAGCTTATTCGTTGTTAGCCTGACGGACTCAGCACTAAAGGCTCAATATGGTCGCTCAGAACCTACTGAATATCAAAGGAATCGGTCAACCAGTGTATTTCCCTTTTGTAATAATTTTGCTGATTAATTTTGCTGAGTATTTCCCTTTTTTAATAATTTTCTTCTCTCCCACAACAATTTTCTCTCTCAATGTTCTCTGTTGGGATATAATTTAATATGATAAGATTTGAAAATCTCAAAATCCCTAGTTGAGTGATGAAACCTTATCATGTAATAACTTAGTTGAGTTCAGTTTATTAGGAACTCAGTAGGCTAGCTAGAGTTCAGTAGTTGATACGCTCAATAGCTTATTCGTTGTTAGCTTGACGGACTCAGCACTAAAGGCTCAATATGGTCGCTCAGAACCTACTGAATATCAAAGGAATCGGTCAACCAGATAAATATCTCAGAAGAATGTTAGTAGATGAAAACTCAGTTAAAGTGTCCGAGGAATCAGAGAAAGTCAACTAAGTATCTTCTTTGGAGTTTAAACAAGCCTCACCACCTACCATTCAACCTCGACCAATGAGGAGCTTCCACTTTACTTGCACTGACATAAAGTTGCACTCAAGACTGAAAAAGAGAGAATCTCTACAGTAATGTTCAAATTCAAGATGGTCGTTTTCCTTGTCGTATTTGACACGTGGCTAGGTCTCCTCCAACGGATCTTCCCATGAGTCACAACTATAAATAGAGATCGATCTTCAAGTGATGAAGATACCGGGAACTCAACACACTAAAGCATTCAAAGCTCTAGCGAACTTAAAGCATAATTAGGGAAGAAGTCACAACTCAGATTGGACACCTTTAGTTCTTCTCTCTAGATCAACTAGTTCTCATTCTCTATTGTAAGCTAACCTTTTTTAGATCATACGCATAGAAAAACTGAAGGAGTTCATATTTGTTGAACTGTTCTTATTGTAAGAACTTTTTCTAGTTGGAGAAACTCAAATCCCGTGTTTGAAAATTGTAAAGTCACTACTACTATAAGTGGAGTATCTTTCATGTGTACAGATCGACTGAGACTTGCTCAGTATAATAAAATCAAGACCTCCTGCCTTGTTTAGGACAGTGGACGTAGGATCTTGCGTATCCGAATTACTTAAAAAATTGTTGTGCATTTACTGTTGTTATTGGTTTACTGTTCATTCAGCATAAACAGATTTCCAAACGCATAACTTCGATTTTCAGTAAAACTTGAACATACGCACAAACACGACTTGAATATATTTTCATTAAAAACGTTTTTCAAACAAGAGACGATAAAATTTGGGACTACACTTCCGCACATATTCATTTACCATATTTTCTGTAGACTGACTTAAGTCAGTAGATGGGATTTAGTAGATGGAATCACTCTACCCACGCGATCAGAAAGTTAAATTGATCAGTTGAGTCATTCAGCTAGCATACTCAGTAAAAGACTGATTTTCGCTTTTGAGTTGAAACTTGGACTCAATTGTATTCAAACCCTAAGCATATTAAAAGAACGTTTAAAGTAAACATTTTCCAATAAAGGGTTAACTTGTATTCACATAATATTTCTTCCAGTAAGGAAGTCCCTTGCACGTTGAACAGGAGCATTTGAAGCGTGTAGAAATTTCAGACAAATTTGTTTTCACTATTTCATGTTGGATTCTAACCCTACTTTCACTCTTACTATTACCACGGAGAATTACATGTAAGCCATCTAAGAAAACAATTCATACTCTATTACATAATAATTTGACAAAAAGATGAAGTTGAACCCCAGAAGAAATATGAAAAGCTAAACCTTTTTGTTGAGGATGAAATAAAAATAAAAATAACAATATCAAATGAAAAGTTACGTCTTCTATAGTTGCATTGACAGAAGCTTGCCAAAATCCACGAAACCTCATCTTCTCGATATTTCTGGAATTGAAACAACATTGATCTATCGAGGGGGATGTAGGCCGAATTTAACAAAATGCAACACATGCCTGAATTTAACTGCAAAACTGCAAAATCTAATATTAGAATCAAATTGAAAAACTGCAAAACTTAACTAGTTTAATGCTCAATCAGAACTTCGGAGAAACAAAGGAAAGAATTCAATTAGAGATGGCTCAAAACAAGTTGGTCCACCCTAACAAAACAAAAAACATATCAAATCCCAAAGGTTCATTAAATACGACAAAAATGGTACCACCTCCATATGAACTAATATAACAAAAAGTCTATTAAAAGTTAAAACCTTGAAATCGAAAAATTTACCAGCTCTTGTACAAAAATTGTCGACGAAAAGGTAGCACCCTGATGGGGCAGTTTCTCTTCTCTGCTTTGTTAGGTAGTAGCAATAAGCTACGATAACTTCCTCTTCTTTTGATTCTTCTTTGATTTGTGCTGCTGCTTCGTCTTTGTGGGTTCATTGGTGTCAGGAGCTCCTTCTTCCTCCATTAAATGTTGATAATCTTCAAGGCTAGCAAAAGGAGATGCTCCAGGACCTTTACCTTTACGTGATTTCCGCTTCTTCTTCCCTATGTCAAAGCTTTCATCCAACTCATCTGCTTCTCCTTCGGCAATTTCATCATCGCTGGGTTCAGCAAATTCTGTCCCTTCATCAAAGTCGCTTCCATCATCTGCTTCTCCTTCAGCAATATCATCATCATCGCTGCCGAAACTATCCTCTGTTCGCGTGTCGATTTCATCATCGCTAGCCCCAGCTATCAAGTCTTCATCCTCTTCATCGCCAATGTTGTCAAGATCATCATAATCATAGTCACCACCTGCTGAAGGAAGGGAGGAGTCCAAGACATTTTCAATCTCTTCGTTATCGCTATCGTCCTCGTCTCCAGGGACCGCGTAAATCTCTTCAGCGGCTTCATCCTCAGCTGTCTTCTTCATCTTCTTTTTCTTTAGTTTTTTAGAGGAGTCCTTTTTGTTCATGTAGAACTTGTGGAAAACTACATCCTCTGGAGGCACATCAGCTTCAGCTAATGATAGAATCTCTGCTCCTATCAGCTGGTGGCTCATGTCAAGCTGAAATAAATGATCAACTGTTACACCTAAGCCGGATCAAGGACAATGTCAATGTGTAATGTGGAATGGAGAAACACTAACCTTCTTGGCCGGTTCAATATCGGAGGCACCATGCCATGTGTTCTGCTTGGGTTTCTTCTCCATGAACTTGTCCAAGAATGCACCAAGTGAAAGGTCACTAATGGGATTGCCATTGTACACAATGTTCACTCCAGAAAGGAGGGTTTGGGCCATCGCAGCCACTGAAGGGTGCACATGTGAAGCGAATACCGTTAGCTCCCACCAGCCAACCCGATCTCCATTGCTGTAGGCAATAAGGATTAGCAGGCACAAAACAGCTCGGCAGTCACAAAGATACAGGAACATATATATTACCAATACGATGGTTCTCTGTGGCGTGGGTCGTAGCCTCTCGGTGGTGGGGTGGGGCTTGGATGACTACTCACTTCATTCTCACTACTTGATTTCAATTTCATGTCTTCGCCAAAACCATCTTCTCCAAATAAATCATCTGCTTCATTAAGGTCAGCTTCTTCAGAATCAGACTTTGCAGAACCACCTTCAGGAAGTGATTCCTCACTATCATCATCAGATGCATGACTGCGTTCAGCTACTTGGACCTTGTTGTCTCTGTTTTCCGGCTCAGCAATGGGTTGATTGCCATCATTTTCAGTAATATCTTCAAAATGCTCAAGATCTTCATCAGCATCAACGGCCTCGTTTTGAATCACCATATTCCTAAAACAAATAAGAGGAGTTTCAAGATCAATCTTAACAGATCTGTGTATCTTAATAATATGTGCTGGAGCGGCATACCAAAGAGAAGGACGTGCTTTAAGGACTTCAGAAAGCAAAAAAAGGCATCCACAGGCATACTGAGGGGGCAGCTGCAGGGCAACCTGTTTTGATGAAACTGTTAGAGAATAACAGAATTTGCAGTCTCAAATTTCATATGGAATGGAAGCACCTCAGCAGCAATAAAATCGTAATATCTGATTCTTATAGCTTTAAAATAGGCATCCATAGACATACGCATATAGATATGTGTTCGGTGCAGTTGTTGATCTAAGGGTTTTTAAGGGATGCAAGATTACAAAATTGCATACAAACCTGTAACAGACGCTTAGAGAATGCAGCTACGCGCTTTATATTGATATCATTCTTCATTGCTCTTAATAGTAGTGCAATAAACATTTCTTCCTGTAATAACAGAACACTATCAAAGACTGAAAGTAGGTTACATGAATAAATAGAACATAAAAATGGGCTATGCCGCTCATAGATGAAAGAGAACAGATTGTATATAAGATAAGAATTGACAACATGAAGAAGATGTTATTGACCTTGGAAGAATTCATTGCCGCCGGGAGCAGCAGTTTTGAATACAAGGCACGGTAAAACCGGTCGCTGACAATCTGATTTTTAGACGAGATTTTGTCAAGAAGCATTAAGGCTTGGACTCCAACGTTGAAATTCTTCGAATGAACCTGATCAGAAAGCACATAAGTTCTAATTGGAGAATCTACGAAAGATAACACAGTTATGTCAATAAATTTTAAGAAGGAGAAAGATTATTGGCATTAACAGCCCTACCAGCTGAAACAATACTGGAGTCTGGACCTCTATTACATCATCAACTTCGTCAGTTGACACAAATGGGAAGGCCCGATTAACACCCTGCATCAGAAGAAAGGTAAACTTTCAATCATTTATTTGGGTAATCTTCTCTAATTGACTTTTGGTCCTAACCAATATAGCAAGATTTGCGAAAATAAAGTTATCAGGGAGCATCAATGAAGAAAAGTTGGAAGGTACAAGGTAAATACATCTATTCCACTCAGTTAAAACTATGACATGGAAATATTTATTCTTACAGGAATTAGCACCACTCACTCCCAACAGTAAGAACTGTACTTGCAGTTTCAGTTAGACTCTAAGCCAATGAATAGTTTAGTTTTTGGTTGGACTTCTACTACATCAATTTAACTTCAAACTACTATAAGCAGTTAATTATGAAAAATTACCACAATTACATGCAAAACGGTAGCAGGTATCCAGTTTATGATGTTAACTAAAAAATAAAAAGAGGCAGTTTTTACTTACAGTTAAAAGAGCCGATAATAACCGCGAATCCATCTCAATATGCGGCTCCGGTGAGGCTTTTGTTTTACCCTCTTTTGAAGAACTAGAAGCTTTTTTGTCATTCTTTTCAACAGATTGTGCTGTTCCAGCATCTGATATTAGAACCTGAAAGAGAAGATAATATTTAAAATCCTTAGCAGGTCAAGAACTAAGTAGAATTAAAACAGAGCAGATGAATTGGACTATAAATGGGAAAAATACTGAAAATCCAAAACCTACCTTGAAAAGGGCAAAGTAAATATCAATTAGCCGTTTCGCTGCTTTCGGTCCATCTCCTTTGTGACTCAAACGAATTTGAGTCAAGAAGTTCACCTGTCCATCCGTAGAAATCAGAAGGATTAAGGCTGGCAGTAACAATATTAAAATCCAAACTAACCAGATAAACTTAAAAGAAAATCCGCATACAATATGGACACAGGTTCTAAAATCATTACTTAGCATACCACAAGCTATAAGAGAAATCCAATTGTTTCCAGAAAAGAACTTAGGGGAATTAAAATGGTAGACCTAAATGTGCAGAACATGATTAGATAACATCAAATATAATCAAGGGAAACCAATCACTTAATATAAGGAAGAAGTTCCCAGTGATGTCACTTGGAAATTGCTAGTATATGTGTTCGTCAAAAAAACATTAATTTCTTATCACGTCTCTCTTGCTTCCTTTTTCAAACTCGTTAGTCCAGAGTTGGTCGTTTAAACTTTTCATTCTTTACAAGTTACCTCAACCCTCATGAAACATAAACATGGATTATAGTACCCATGCATAACTGAATCCAATCTCATCCAGATTTAAAAAATAGATCGGTCGGGACTTAAATCGATGGTAAACTTAAGATGAAATCTGATTGGACATACAGCGTGATATTTTGATCGTAATCCAAGACGAGGACGGAAAAGGAATGTATCCACTTCATCAATCACCACTGCCTGTAACAAAAGGATAAGCTCTTAAATTTATACTCTTCATCAGCATGTTGGTGAACAGCTTGAGATATCCACATAAAAAGAAGATACAGGAAACAACAGTCAAAAGATCACCTTCATATTCGGATGCTCAGCTAAAAGATTTGCCAAGTGATAATCAGCATTAGATGCCACTTTGTTATCAGGATCTCCCAGCTGCAAGCAAGTCAGGAATAACAGAGTGGTTTAATTGGTTCAACATACTGTTACACAGAAGAATTTCAAGCATACCTTATTAACCAAAGTATTTAGCAATCTACGCTCCTGTTCTGATTTGCTCTTCAATAACGTATACGTGATCTGAAACATAGAATCAAACATATATGTTAAATAAGGGCTTCTTCATTTCTTTCCAACTTGATTTGGTTACAGCACATTACACACCGGTTTGGTTAATACAAAATTACGAGAGTCGATAACAAGACGCAACAATTAAATAATTAGTGAGATCACTCATGCAATGGCAATAATGCTAATAAAATAGATAAACTGAATAGAACAAGCAAAGGCAATATGCTGACCTTTAGTGCCATGCTTTTGAGTCTAACTATTACATCAAGGGAAGCTTCCTGAAGAGCAGACACGAAATGTTCATACCTGAAAATTAAACGGGGTTCTTCAAGTTCAATAATAATTATCCTCGCTCTGTATTATTAAGTTGCACATAGCTACTATATTTCAAAAGAGACGCATGAATTAAAAACCAAAATGAGGATACACAACAAAGATATACCTCTCCTTCAAACAATGCTCCCAATGCCAAAAGAATAATAGAGAGTAACCATCTTTTGTATCAGGGAGGTGATTTAGAGGACGCTGGAAAAGAGTTTTCAGCTTGCGATCTGGTAATAGACTGGCAGAAAATTAACAAACATTAGATTTCGTACAAACCAGAATGCAACAGTAACCAATGACCAATGATAAAGTCGCCAAATAGGTTAAATCCCATATTAAGTTAGAAAAGTTACTTTAGCATACAGCGAAAGTGGTCTTCAGGTAAACAAGCTGAAAGAGTTTATGCTTGGATAATTATTTGTTATCATTTTGGAAAACTTCATTTCAAGGATAAGCACTATGGAATTTCATTTCTTAAAGAATCCAAGGGAAATAAAGACTGCTCACATAAGAAACATTTCTTTCAATGCTTCAAAGGCTGTGAATGCATGACGTTTCCCAACTTTTGCTGTCACCATTCCTGCATATCATAATTTTTATAATGTTAGCTACAGGACTCAATAAGCCAAAATAGAATTTGGTTTATCTACACATCTAACATGCATATCCACTTTCTTGCGTTCCCAATAGAGCAAAGTGAAAATAAAAACTAATATCACAAAAGTTAATACATCAACAAATTCGAGAGTGCCACAATGACATATAACTTTTCGGGTTGATCTTAAAGCAATTCGATTCAAAATTAAGCCTTGATCATCGTGACCGACTGAGCTCAAATCAGCTAATATATTGTTATACTAAACAACCCAGACCTAAATACAAACCATTCCCTAAAGACCAACTAAGAGAAAAAATCATCGGTAGTGCAAACAGCCCATCAATTCAAGAACTCCAGCAAAACCAGAAGCAGATTACCCAAAAGCGAGTCGATCGCCCTCAAATTGGCAACGGCATTATCCCCAATCAAAACAGACAATGCGGAAACCTTATCAGCAGCCGTCCCCGACCTCTGCGTCGCAAAAAGCATCTTAATATCCCCATGCTGCCCACGAGACGACATATACTCCTGAGCATACTGAGCTAACAACCGCTCTCCTAATTCTTTCTTCTTCTCTACAAAATCCTTCCACTCCTCCGCACTCTTACACTCAATTTTCTTATCTTCCCCGATCAATTTCTCCTCCAATTCCGCAGCGTCGTCGTGCCACACTCCAGACACGCTCGACTTCACCAAAGGGAGCTTCGGGAGATTCTTGAACTTAGTGTATTCATTCACTTCCACCAGATTACTGTTTCCAACCTCATGATTTTGTTTTTGACTTGGTTTCGGGTATTGTTTGGGGTTTGGTTTAGGGTTTTTGTTTGCTGGCCTTTTAGACGGTGCTGGTGGTGGCTTTTTGGGGGCTGATTGAGAGTCGGACTTGAGGAAACCGGTTTTGCGGAAATCGGAGTCGTTGAAGCCGGAGGAGGGACCGGCGGATGAGAAACCGAGGGAGGAGACGAAGTCGACGACGTCGGATTGGATGGCGTCGACGTCTTTAGGGACTTTGGGCTTTTTAACAGCAACCATTTTCGGGTGGTTGTAGTAGGGGAGCGCGGTGGAGAAGAAAGGGTTTTAAACGTTTGTATTAATGGATTTGACCTGGTTAAGAAGCCCCATATTCGTGTGGAACGCAGGATTCTTGTTGGACCTATTCGTGCGTAGGCATACTTTGTAGAGTGTCTTTGCAAATGTGATTATACATGTGTATTTATGGTTTACTTTTGCTTAAGTTGGAAAAAAAATATTTTTAAGTAAAATTAAGAGTTTTTTTGGCATCAATGGCGTATTTGCAATAGCTTTGTAAGTGTTTATCTACATTTTAATATTTGCAAAACCTATCTCTTAGAATAGATTTTTTTTAAAAAAAAGTAATCAAACTACTTATAAGTATTAGTTGAGATATTTGTAATGGTTAAAGTAACTTGATTTTTGGATGTAAAAAATTGGATTTTTTACTATTGAGACTATAAATTAATGTTTTTGCTTAAAAGTAAAATTTTCGATTTTAAGTAAAAAGATAAAAAATTGTTTATATTAACAATTTGCAAACACAACCCAATAATAAAACGCAAATATTTTGATATGTTCGGAATAAGGTTTTCTTAGCATAAAAATATCATAATTGATGCTTAAAGATTTAAGTAACTGCATAATTTAAGAGAAGCTACCATAAAAAGTAGGTATTGTAAACAATAAAAAAAACTACTTATACGGTGAACAAGAGGGATTTTTTTTGCACATCACCCCCCCTCCCTTGGTTTAGGCAAGGTATAAATTACCTCCTATGGTTTTAAAAGGTGCATCGAGACCCCTTTAAGGCTTCAAAAAAGGTGCGTTCTGCCTTCCTTTGATCGAGTTTGAAGTACACATGCTTTATCGTGCAACTGGTTTTGTGTAATCTAGTTTTCGATTAGTGATAAATACCCCCCTTGTGGTTTCTTGCATGTGTAAAATGCCCCTTATGGTTTCAATCAAGTGGAATTGTCCCCCCATAGTTTTAAAAGTGGTGCAATCCACCTCCCTCTTCACAAATGTAGTGGAAAAAAAATTATGCTTACTTTTGACAAATTAAATTAGTTGGTAAATAACACTAATGATCATGCCATGTCATATCCTCCACTTCTGTGTAGTGATCATGCTTTGGATCTTTATCATGATCGGACTATGATACATTGTGATCATTATCATTGGCTAGATCACTATGCCAATTCTCTTCATGGATAAGTGGTGGTTGCCGTGTTTGAGGTAAAGATTTATATATAGGTCTTTCGCTTTATGTAGAGATATGAGTCAGTGGTCAAGTAGACATTGTTAGGGGGATACATAGGACTTGACTCAGTAAATGTTTCTACATAACTCATCTAATAGAGGAAATTGTAAAATGTATAGAAACTACTGACACAAAATTTTGTATAATATGAGTCAAGATTATGGGAAATTGTAGGGATACTGAACTACATTGTTGAGAAATTGAAGATCCCAAAACCCCTGTCATATCCCATGTGTGTGATGAACTGATTGATGTAATAGGCTAGACCTGCTTTGATCTTCATAGATTATTTTGTCTAAGTCATGTATGGGGTATATTGTTGGACTGAACTTCAATAGAGAAGTTAAAGTTCCAGAACCTTAAGTCATCGGTTCTGTAGAGCTCAGTAGTCTTCAGAGTCAGTAGCTAAGAGCACTTAGTAGAAGATCATCCTTCAGCACTCAATAGAAGACTCAGTATGATCTTCCTTGATCTACTAAATGAGTGAAGAGCTCAGTTGATTGTCTTCGAGTCAGAAGCTGAAAGCACTCAGTAAAAGATCATCCTTCAGTAGACTTAGAAAGAAGACTCAGCATGATCAGCCTTGATCTACTGAAAGAGCTGCAACTCAGTTACAGACCATACAAGGAAAATCAACAGCCTGATCTTTATCAGTCGGATGTCAACAGAGGATACTTAGTGTCCGAGGTTTAGAGGAAGTCAACTCAACTAGAAGACTGATGTCTGACAGGTCTCACCTACTGCAATACCTCGACCAATGAGAAGCAAGCGCTGCTCTGACACAAAAGTGCTCTCATGCACAGAAAGTCAACCACTCTGCGACGACATTTCAAAATTATATGGCCGTTTTTCTTGGAGTCTTGTGACACGTGGCATCGTCCTCTCCAACAGATCTATGCCTGGGTCACAACTATATAAAGAGATCGTCCTCAACAACAACTTGTCTACAACACAACAAACCAACGGGAACAGAAACGCTAGAAGCTCTTTTCTCTAGCAACACAACATCTTTTATAAGTCTTTATTGCAATATCTTAAGCACACTGCTACATCCATCGAAACACTGCTACAACACAACATTCTTATTGCACTCTAGCAAGCACACTGCTACATCCATCGAATAACTAGAATTCTTAGAAATATCCTTGTAGTTCTTCTTTCTAGAGTTATTCCCCGATCTCTTTTCTAAGTCTTTATTGCAATATCTTAAGCTTAGAACCTTCGAAGGAGTTAACTTTTAGTGAAACGTTCTTACTGTAAGAATTCCTTCATTGTTGGAGAAAACCTTCAAACTCTGGTTTGAATCTATAAAGTCGTTAAGGACTATAACTTAGAAGGTTCTGTCCAATGGACAAAAACCTTGTTGAGGCTTGCTCAGATAAATCAACAAGACCTCTTGTTCTGCAGGACCGTGGATGTAGGATCTTGCGTATCCGAACCACGTTAAAAATTGCTCGTGTCATTTACTATTTTATTGCATCTGTGTTTAAACTGTTTGTAAAATCATACTTTCGATAAAACAAACTTGAAAACTGCACTAGCCAAAACTATTTTGGTTTGTATAAAACGTTTTTCAAAGAGACGAAATTAAATCGGGCCCACACTAATCCGTACTATATTCTACTACTTAATTTCTCAGTATTGACATTAGTCAGTAGAAAGAATTCTATTGCTGAATCACTCTGCCCCGCGATCAGAATGCTTAACTAGCATTGAACCCGTTCAGTAGCAAAATTCAGTACAAGACTGACCTTCGCATTTGAGCAAAAACTTGGACTCAGGTGTATTAACCCCCCCCCCACACACACACACACCTGATACTTGAAGGAAATATAAGGTTAGGAACAATATCTTCCTCCTTCGTATGTTGTTGCAGCTCTGATTGTTGCTCGTGTGTCAGATCTTCTAATATGTGTCTCGGCCTTTTTCTCCCTCTAGGTGGTCAGAGAACTGGAGAAAATAAGATTATGTCTCTCCTTCACATCAACGCCGTGCGTCTATAATTTGTGAATGTGTGTAATCTGTTTCTGAAGAATACCAATATATATAGGCTTCAAAAGTCAATATAATATTAATATATTTGTAGCTCATTAATTTAATTATATTTTTAATGGGCTTCCACATAATTAGCCCATAATATAATTAATTAATCCACTGGGCTACTAATATTTATCAATTAATTGGTCCAGCCAATTAATTCCAGATAAATAACATTATTAAATAATGTAAAAATACATTAATCAATTAATAATGATTTCTGAGAGACAATGAATAATTAGGCAACTAATTGGGCCAGATCATGGATCTAATACAAGAAATAAAGTTGGGCCTCTAATTAATTAATTATCTATGCTCAGCCCAAAGCAAAATTAATTAATAAACACAGATTCATTCCAATAGAGAATCCGTGCTGACTTACCCCTTTATCCCAACTTGAGCAAGGGCTTGTATTTTAGACTTAATCGATCTCCGTATTTAAGATAGAAATATCCGTTAATTAATTAAGCTCACTCACAACTTAAATTAATTAACATCTTATATTCCTGAGTAGTACCACTCGACCTTATTAACACACCTGAACTTAATCAACCGACCGGGTTTAGTGTGCTAATCCTTTCGAGTTCCTCAGGGGATATTATCAACCCATTTTACTAGGATACGGATGCAAGATACAGACAACCAGCCTGAGCCACAAATAACTACTAACACCCAAGATACGTAGATCCGGTTGCGATGACGTTCACCATAGTAGGTCAAAGTGATAGATAGCCAAATGCACTCAGCTGAAGTCTTACCAAGCTTAAGACCAGCTAAGTCATCGAGATCCTGGTTCTCCACTAAGGTCAGTTAGGAGAACACATCTCACTGTGATCCATCAATACACCACCTTCTGTGTACCAGTAAAGACAAGAAGCTAAGACAAGCCACTTCTTATCTAAACTGCAACTTAAACCAACAACTTATCCTTAAGTTGTCTCAGCTGTGATAACTGTTTATATCTTGTCAGTTCAACCAATTTGTGTTGTCTTCTGTGATACCCGACACACCACACAAATCTAACTTTTATACAAGATAAAGGATAACATGTGCAAATATATTTATTTATCAGATAGGAGAATAAAATAATGGTAGGGACAAAACACATTGTATACAAGCATAAAATTTGCTTCCAGTATACAAAATCCCAACAATTCTCCCACTTATACTAAAGTAAACTTTTAGTATACAATATGTCAGTTCTAGGTACAAACTAGTACTCAACTATATCTCAGCTATCTAGGTACAAACGAGTACTCAGCTATATCTCAGCTATATCCCAGCTATCTATCCTATCTATCACTGTATCTTCTCCCACTTATACAAAAGCTTTTGTAGTCCTAAGTGGGGGGCATCTCTACCACTCCTAAGCCACGAACATGCTTCTCGTAAGCCGGGAGTGATAAGTTCTTTGTGAAAGGATTAGCTAGGTTGACTTCAGTTCCAATTTTGTCAATCACCACATCACCTCGATTTAGGAATACTCGTATAATATGGTACTTCCTGTCTATGTATTTAGACGCCTTGTGAGATCTAGGTTCCTTAGAATTTGTCACTGCACCCGCATTATCACAATAAATCGTGATCGTCATAGGCAAATTCTGAACAATATCAAGATCCAGGAGGAAATTCTTGAGCCAAACTGCCTCTTTCGAAGCTTCTAAAGCAGCCACATACTCTGCTTCCATGGTTTAGTTCGCAATGCATTTCTGCTTTGCACTCTTCCATGAAATGGCTCCACCTCCCAAGGTAAACACATAACCCGAGGTAGACTTCTTCTCGTCTCTGTCAGCCTGGAAATCCGATTCTGTATAACCCAAAGACACTAGACTGTCTGACTGGTAAACAAGCCTATAATCTCTAGTCTGTTTAAAGTACTTGAGAATATGCTTGACCGCAGTCCAGTGTTCCTTTCCAGGGTTAGACTGATATCTTGAGACCATGCCTACAGTGTATGAGATATCTGCTCTCGTACAAAACATCGCATACATGAGGCTACCGACAGCGGAAGCATATGGTACTAGCCTCATACTTTCTATCTCTTCAGGCGTTTTAGGGCACTGATTCTTGGATAGAAAAATGCCATGTCTGAAAGGTACTGAACGTCTCTTGGCTTTTTGCATACTAAAACGAGCAATAACAGTGTCAATGTAGGACGCTTGTGACATGTTTAACATCCTTTTCTGGCGATCTCGGATAACCTTGATCCCAAAGATGTAAGCAGCTTCACCTAAGTCCTTCATTTGAAACTGCTCGGATAACCACGTCTTTACGTCTGATAACACTTCAACATTGTTTCCAATGAGAAGGATGTCATCTACGTAAAATACAAGAAACACCACTGATCCGTTAACACAAATACGGTACACACACCTCGTTTGGACAGGATACAAATCCATAGGATTTGACTACCTCGTCGAAAACGCTGAGTCCATGAATAGACTTCTTAAGCTTCCAAACTAGATGCTCTTCGCCCACCTTCACATAACCATCTGGTTGTTTCATGTAGATGTCCCTACCTTTTTTTAAGGTGACCGTTTAGGAATGCGGTTTTGACATACATTTGCCAGATCTCTAGGTTCATGTGAGATGCTATGGCAAGGAGAATCCGAATGGACTTGATCATTGCTACAGGCGAGAAGGTCTCTTCGTAATTGATACGTTCTTTCTGGGTAAAACCCTTCGCCACTAGCCTGGCCTTAAACGCCATGATCTCTCCATTCAGTCCTCTCTCTTTCTCTTGTATACCCACTTACTACCAATAGCCTTGCAGCCCTCAGGTAGTTCAGTGATCTCGTATACATCCATATCAATTATGGACGTAAATTCCGAGTCCATGATGATTCGCTAGGAATCTGTATCTACATCTCCCACTGCTTCATTGTAAGTCCAGGGATCCACGATATCTTGTTCATCTGCCGGGAGATGATCAAACGTCTCCCCAGTGAACATATACCGATCAGGTGTAAATATCACCCTCCCACTACGTCGAACAGTGTCAGGCGCTGTGTTAACAGATTGTGCAGTTACTCGTGGAGTACTATCTTGCATAACTGGCTATTCAAGTGGAACTCGACCACCTTGTAATTCCTCAAGGATGATGTCGACTCGAGATTTGTGATTACTAATGTAATCCTCTTCTAAGAACCGAGCGTTAGTACTAACAACGATCTTCTGTTCTTTAGGATCATAAAAGTATCGACCATACGTTTCTTTCGGATACCCTATGAACAACATCACTTCTGAATGCGATTCCAATTTGTCGGCATGCTTATTTAGCACATAAGCAGGATAACCCTAAATCCTTAAGTGGTGCATACTGGGTTTGTGCCTGCTCTACAACTCGAAAGGGGTCTTTTGTACCGACTTGGAAGACACACGGTTCAGCAAGTATGCTGCAGTCTCTAGGGCATATTCCCAAAAGGAAACTGGCAAAGTTGCATAACTCATCATCGACCGAACCAACTCTAAGAGACTTTGGTTCCTTCTCTCTGACACATCATTCTGCTGAGGCGTGCCCGGTGCTGTCAGTTAGGATGTAATCCCACATTCTGTCAAGTAGTCCTTGAACTCGTTGGATAGGTATTCCCTACCACGATTAGATCGTAGTGTTTTGATTTCTTTACCTAGCTTCTTCTCCACTTCTGCCTTGAATTCGTTAAAGGTTTCAAAGCAATCCAACTTGTGGTGAAGAAGGTAAACATATCCATACCTCGAGTAATCGTTAGTAAATGTGACGAAGTACTTATTCCCTCCACGAGCTTGTGTAGACAGACACCCACACAAATCAGAATGTATCAAACTTAATACTTCTGTGACTTTATAACCATTTACCTTCAAAGGCCTAGTCATCATCTTTCCTTCCAAACAGGTTTCGCAAGTTGGAAATGGTTCAACTTGGAGAGACTCCAAATCATCCATATTCCACCAACCTTTGAGTCCTGTTAAGATTGATGCGACCTAGTCTTAAGTGTCACATATAAGTTTGATTTACCTTAGAAGACTCTTTCCTCTTCTTAGGATTTGATGATGAGGAAGCAATATTAACAGAACTACGCGGTTTACAAGTAATAGTAAATAAAGATCCGTTTAATGGTCCACCACAGATAAAATCATCATCTTTCATGATAGAAACTTCACTATCAAAACTTGATTTATAACCATCCATGGTGCAGAGTTTTGGAACAGAAATAGTGTTTCGCCTAAACTCAGGCACATATTAAACATCTTTAAATACTAAAATAGAACTATCAAAAGATAGATGTAAGTCTCCAATGACAATTGCAGGAACTTTCGATCCATTGCCCATTGAGACTACCACCTCGCCATTGCTCAATTGTCTTTTCTTTAAGAAACCTTGCAAGGTGTAACAAATATGATCAGTTGCCCCCAAATCCAATACCCATTCGTGGGTAGAAGAGGAAACCAGAACAGTTTCAGTTACTAGAGTTTCTCGCGTCTCTTTCTGTTTTGCCTTGACATCTGGATTATAATTATTCCAGTGTCCTTTCTTACCACTCTTGAAGAACCTTCCTTTCTCCTTTGACATTCGCATGTCGTCGGTAAGGACCATCTTCTTACTCCCACTGCTCTTCTTGAATTGACCACCTTTTCTACTCTTTTTCTGGTTTCAGCCTTTCGGAGGATTCCTTGAACTACTAGGGATATTCAAGACTTGAGCACTCTTGCCCTTTCCTATAACCTCTTTGACCGCTACCAAAGATTTAAGTAACATACTCATAGTAAACTCGTTCTTAGACATAGCGGTCCTAAAACAGAAGTTCTTATATGACCTTTGCAGAGCTTTTATTGGGAGAGGTAAGATATCTCTTCCACTTTATGAAATTATTTAAAAATTGTTAAACCCATGAGGGTTTGGTTGGTGAGACTGTTTAGGAACTCGAAAAATTTCGAACAGACATATCTGAAAAATATAAGCATGTATAAAGTTAATATTTGAACATAATTCGTAATTAACCATCATTTTAACCTTTTGAAAAACCAATGATGTTAAATACTCGAATAGCCCTAGAGATCACACTCGCAAGCCACTCAGGTGGACGTTTACTCGTGTACCCTTAGACCAAGCTATATACCTAGCTCTTTAATTCCAATCCACGCCTAGGTTCTTAAGACGAATGAAATTAATAATCCGATATCTCTGGACCATGTCACTATTAATATTAAAAACGCGGGAAGGGGCTTCTCAGGAAGTTGTACCCGCGGTGACATCTAAGCTTCGACCATTAATTTGACCGAATTAACATCAAATTCTCGAAATTGGCATACTTACGCGAACCATGCCGCTTTCAATTTGATTTAATTGGCCATCTTATTTAATTATTATCTGCTAGAGTACTTGTGTTTACTAGGCACGCAAGCCACTCAGGTGGACGTTTACGACTTCGCTCCCACTACTCAATAATAATTAAATATTACATTAAAAAACCCATATCACAAAACTCATGGTTCAAAAATACAAGCAAGCCACTCAGGTGGACGTTTACTTATATAATTGTTCCACTTTTGTGTTGGGTCCAATTAATGGAGGTCTGGTTAAATATTTAATTTCCAATTTAAATGGAATCCAATTAAATATTTAATTTGTTATTTGCTTAGTATTTTCTTCAAAAGGTTCGTTTTGAATCATGCATATCCACATAATTCCTAAAGCATGCAATTTCTAAGCGCACACAATAAAACGTGCTCGCGAAAAATAGAACATGCTTTAATACGACGTAAATCCTATTTACATGCTTTTCTAAGCGCAATTAATCACATAATCGCATGCTAAAGCATAATAATAAATAACTGTGCAAATAGGAAATTTAAAACGTCGTTATCGGACTTTAAAATACGCAATTCCTAACTATTACATAGCCGATCAAAATACAGCTCTTCGATCTTCAAAATCTTCGAATTCAAAAACTGCATCGAAAACTGCACCGCTACATCATTAAGGGGTCTGCCACGTGGTAGACACGTGTACGCCTGGTCAGCAAGGGCTGACGTGGCGCGCCACGTTAGTATCGTCTTCTTCATCCAGCAGCCGCCGCCGCCGCCGCTCCAAGCAGCGCCGTAGCCCGCCGTCGTCAAGGGGAGGTCGTTCGCGGACTTGCCACTCTTCGCCGGCCAGTAGAGTCGCCGGAATCGCGACGAGCGCCGGCCGGAACCGCGCGCGTCTGCGCCTCCGCTGTGCGCGGCTGGCGCCGCTTCCCGCCGCCACGTCCGGCCGTCCAAGGCGGCCCCATCCCTTCCAGACGTCTCATGGACGTCTGGGCTGCGTAAAACAGCCGCCAATTTCAGCTACAACGATGGGATTTCAGCGAGTCTCGCAACCCGTTGTCGCCGGTTCCGCCGTTGCGAAATTATATCTTTTTGATCCGCGATTCGTTCAATTGATTCATGGGTAATGATCCTTGGACGATTTTAGGCCACCATGAACGGATTTCGGCCGAAATCTTCCATCAATGTCCCTCAATTTTCGAATTATTCGCCGGAAAAAATCATGGTGAGCAGCTCACTTCCGACATCGATTCCGGTCGCATCCGGGATCGAATGATTCCATACGACATATCGGCACGAAGCTTGTGAGACGAGGAATCCAGCGGTTCAAGCCGATCGGAAATCAGACACCGGATGCGCCGGGAATCGCCGCCGCAAAATGCAGCGGAACCCTAGAAAACTAGGGTTTTCTGGCCAATTTGGGGATTTTTGGACAGCACGACCACTTCTACTTTCCAACGCTATTCCGGACAAACCAGAAATCAAAATGGGTCGTGCGACCTATCCAGACGAAGCCAACAAAAAAATGAACAAAACTATCCAAACGGATTGGAAAACTTAGTTGACACGCGCTCCCACGCACCTCCTTAACTCGGCGGTCGTGTTCTGCCAGAAACTAGGATTTCGCCCTTTTCCGTCCTTTGCCGTCGCGCCTCGATTTTCATGCAACTCGGACCAAAATACAGTACAAAAATAGTACAATTATGTAACACATTGGTCCTATCAACTACTCGTGGATTTTCTCACGAGAAAAACGTTACAACGGGATCAAAACAGTGGCTCGCAGGCCGCCCCAAACACGAAAAAACGACGGAAATAAACCCTAATCATGCTCCTAACAGCAACAATCAGAGTATAAACCTGGCTCTGATACCAATTGAAGGAAATATAAGGTTAGGAACGATACCTTCCTCCTTCGTATGTTGTTGCAGCTCTGATTGTTGCTCATGTGTCAGATCTTCTGATCTGTGTCCTGGCCTTTTTCTCCCTCTGGATGGTCAGAGAACTGGAGAAAATAAGATTATGTCTCTCCTACACATCAACGTCGTGCGTCTATAATTTGTGAATGTGTGTAATCTGTTTCTGAAGAATACCAATATATATAGGCTTCAAAAGTTAATATAATATTAATATATTTGTAGCTCATTAATTTAATTATATTTCTAATGGGCTTTCACATAATTAGCTCATAATATAATTAATTAATCCACTGGGCTACTAATAGTTATCAATTAATTGGCCCAGCCAATTAATTCCAGATAAATAATATTATTAAATAATATAAAAATACATTAATCAGTTAATAATGATTTCTGAGAGACAATAAATAACTAGGCAACTAATTGGGCCAGATCAGGGATCTAATACAAGAAATAAAGTTGGACCTCAAATTAATTAATTATCTATGCTCACCCCAGAGCAAAATTAATTAATAAACACAGATTCATTCCACTAGAGAATCCGTGCTGACTTACCCCTTTATCCCAAATTGAGCAAGGGCTTTATTTTAGACTTAATCTATCTCCGTATTTATGATAGAAATATCCGTTAATTAATTAAGTTCACTCATAGCTTAAATTAATTAACATCTTATATTCCTGAGTAGTACCACTCGACCTTATTAACACACCTGAACTTAATCAACCGGCCGGGTTTAGTGTGCTAATCCTTTCGAGTTCCTCAGGGGATATTATCAACCCATTTTACTAGGATACGGATGCAAGATACAGACAACCAGCCTGAGCCACAAATAACTACTAACACCCAAGATACGTAGATCCGGTCGTGATGACGTTCACCATAGTAGGTCAAAGTGATAGATAGCCAAATGCGCTCAGCTGAAGTCTTACCAAACTTAAGACCAGCTAAGTCACCGATGACACGTGGCAGCCAGTCCGATGACATGTCACTCTAATTTTTGATGCAGTTTTCAATGTAATTTTCCAGATTTGAAGATTTTGAAGCCACGTAATAGATATAATTTTTATTTTTATCTTTGTTTGAAGCCCGATAGCGACTTTTTAAATTTCTCTTTTCACATTTATTTATTATTATGTTTTAGCATGCGATTATGTGATTAATTGCGCTTAGAAAAATATGAAAATAAGATTTATCTCATTTTTAAAGCATGTTTAAATTTACAGCGAGCACGTTTTATTTTGTGCGCTTAGAAATTGCATGCTTTAGGATTTATGTGTTTTTTTTTTTTGCATAAATCAAAACAAACCTTTTGAATAAAAGAGTAAGCAAGACTTAAAATTAAATGTTTAATTAGATTCTTTTAAATTAGATACTAAATACTTATCGGACCTCCATTTAATTGGACTCTACACAAAAGAAGTAAGATTATGTTAGTAAATGTCCATTTGCGTGAATTGTTTGTATCTTTGAGCTACAAGTTTTGTGAGATAAGTTTTCCAAAAAAATATTTATTTATTATTGAGTAGTGGGACAGGATGGCTAATTAGATCAGATTGAATGCGGCATGGTTCTCGGAAGTATGTCAATTTCGAGAATTTAATTCTATTTTGGTAAAATTAATGGTCAATGCTTAGATGTCACCACAGGTACAATTCACTTCCCTTGAAGTCCCTTCCCGTTTTTATTTAATAGTGACATGGTCCAGAATATCGAACTATTAATTCCATTCGGCATAAGAACCTTGACATGGATTTGAATTAAAGAGCTAGATAAATAGTTTGGTTTAGGGTTATGCTAACGTCCACCTGCGTGGCTTACGAATGGAATTCCTAGAGCTGTTCGAGGTTCTTAATGTCACTGAACTATCAAAAGGTTACAATGACATTACTTACGAATTATGTGTGAATATTACTTTCTTACATGCTTTTAGTTATATATTTCAAATATGTGTGTTTGAAAAAATTTCGAGTTTCAAAACACTCTCACCAACCAAACCCTAACGGGTTTAACAAATTTTGAAGAGTAGAAGAGAAATCTTACCATACCAATAAATGCTCTTACAAGGTCCTATAAGAACTTCTTTTTTAGGACAGCTATGTCTAAAATAGAGATTACTCTGAGTAAGTTACTCAATTCTTTGGCAGCGGTCAACAAGGTTATAGGAAAGGGTAAGGGTGCTCAAGTCTTGAACATCACTACTAGCTCAAGGAATCCTCCGAAAGGCGGAAACTAGAAAAGAGCAGGAAGGGTGGTCAATTCAAGAAGAGCAATGAGAGTAAGAAGACGGTCCTTACCGGCGGCATGCGAATGCCAAAGCAGAAAGAAAGGTTATTCAAGAGTGGTTGTTGGGTTATGAGTCAGTGGTTGATCTTAATAACCACTTAGAGGGTACTTCATATTATTTTGTCAGTTGTTCCTGTAATAGGACTTATCTGTTTATCGGTAATGGGGGAAATCATAGTGATTTAATGCTATGGAATTGACGATCCCAAAACCCGTCTTGTACCCTTAGTATAGTGTTGATAGTGTCTAGATGATGTAATATGCTAGACTGATTGTAGTTTCTATTATAATTTTTTTTCTAAGTCCAGTAAGGGGTAAGTGTTGGACTAATCTTCAGTAGGAAGTTACTTTCTAGAACCCTATGTCATCAATGTAAGAGCTTGTATTCACAGGTCATCAGCTGACTTCCACTCAGTAGAAGATTTCTTTTAAGCTGACCCACCTCAGTAGATGAACACGGTATCAAAGCTCAGTACCTTCAGAGTCATCAGCTGATTCCACTCAGGAGAAGATCTATTATCAGCAGACTCAGACGAAGAAGACAGAGATCTTATCAGGTCTACTATATCCGACAGGAAACAACCCATCCTTTAACATCATTCGAAAGTCAGCCGAAGATCATACGAGGATGAGTGAGAGTCAACTCCGATGAAGACCGATGTCTGACAACTCTCACCTACCACAAACCTCGACCAATGAGAAGCAGTCTAAGCTCTACCTACTCAGACCAACTAAAGCTGCTCTCATGCACAGTAACCAACTACTCTGCTGCAACATTTCGAACATATGGTCGTTTTCCTTGCGTTTGTGACACGTGGCTTCGTCATCTCCAACGGACAAATGCCTGGGTCACAACTATAAATAGAGAAGCATTTCCGCACTCCATACACGGGATATCAAGGGGATTACACGCTCAAAATTTCGAAACACTCTAGCGCCTTTCACGAAGATCCAGCGAAGAACTTATTTTATTAGAATATTTCTAGTTCTTCTCTCTAGAGTTTTCTTCTTTAGATCCCTCTTCTCTATCTAAGCTTAATCGTTTGTATCCATAGCTTAGAATCTTCGAAGGAATGCACTTTTCGTGACTGTTCTTATTGTAAGAACTCCTTCATAATTGGAGAACATCCCCTCCCCTTCAAACTCCGGTTTGATTTGTAAAGTCGCTAAGGACTATAACTTAGAAGGGTTTGTCCAGTGCACAGATACTTTACTGAGGCTTGCTCAGATTAATCAACAAGACCTCCTGCTGTGGACGTAGAATCTTGCGTATCCGAACCACGTTAAAAATTGCTTGTGTCATTTACTGTTTTATTGCACTGCATTCAAAATCATCTTACAAACTCATACTTTGCATAAAACGTATTTGAAAGTGCACTAGCCAAAATTATTTGTTTTGCGAAAAATACGTTTTCAAATTGAGACGAAGTCAATCGGGCCCTACACACTTATCCGCTCTAAGTCTCCGACTGAGAATCAAAATACTGACAAAAGTCAGGAGGAGAGACTCAGTAGTTGACTCACTCTGACCCGCGATCAGAAGGTTATTATTTGGCACTGTTCATCAGTTGCAATCTATAGCTCAGCTGTCCTTCGCGTTCGAGAAAAAGAACTTGTACTCAGGTGTATTCACCCCCCTACACCTGAAACTCGTCTCCGGACCAACAATTGGTATCAGAGCCTCGATGTTCTTCTAATCATCGGTTCTGAAACTCTGGTCTACTCGAACAGATCCTAAAAACGTTTTTCTCTACACAAGCATCTCTTCATACATCCTTATACTCTCACCCATAATATCTGATATGTCAGGTATTCGGATGGTACTGATGTTCTCTGTGGAGAACTACAAGGTATGGCGCGTGAGAATGGAGGCGCACCTTACATCGCTGCACGACAGCATGACTGACGTCCTAGAAACAGGACCTATCATTCCCATGATCGACAACATTCAATATGCAGTTGTTGGAGGTGTAGGAGCACAGACTGGTGCTAAAGTTGCAAAAGATAAATCAGCCTTCACGCCTGAAGAGAAAAAGCTGCACAACCTCGACCGAGTTGCGCGGAATGCAATCCTGACTACACTCAGTGATTCACACCTCGGGAGGGTGCAAGACTGTAAGACGGCAAAGGAACTTTGGGATGCCCTGGCTGTACTGAGCCAAGGAACCCCACAGATCAAAGAAAACAAGCTCGAGCTAGAGCTACAAAAGTTCAACACTTTTGCCATGGAGCCCAACGAGACCATTGACGAGCTTAGCGTCAGATTTACAAACCAGATCAATGTGATCAACGGGCTGGGGAGGACGTTCACCAACAAAGAGATGAATACGAAGATCTTGAGAGCATTGCCTCGACTGAAGTGGCTTCCTTTTGCTACTTACTTACGTCGCTCAGATCTAAATACTCTAACTCCTGATGTTATATTTTCAGAATTAAAGACAGAGGAGTTCGAGCACAGCCTACCCCAATGATGTTCCAGTGCTCCAGCTGACACCCAGATAGATCACGCTTACAAAGCAACAGTCAGCAAAACTGGAGCCAACCCCATTTCTTCCAGCAAGACAACAGCTGCGTTAGATGCTAAGTCCTCAGAGACTCCCGCTACTGATCAGCTTGCACTAATGGCTCTCAAATATCAAAGAGAAAAGGAAAGAGTCAGGAAGCTGACGAAATACCACAGAGATTCTCCCTCAGGTAAAAAGGATTATCGAAAAAGGGAAGAATCTAAAACTTTTACTGATTGCAGGAACACAGAACCTGCTGCTAGTCCATCTAACGACTCAGCTGGAAATGGCGGCAGAACTTCTGTGTGTTACAAGTACAAGAAGGAGGGACATTATCAGTATGACTGTCCCGAACTCTCAACTGCTTAACGAGCAGAAAGGCAGACCAGACGCAAAAAATTTGCCCGAAGAAGGCAGGTCTATATCGCCGGAGAGATATCGGATGACTCAATCGAGGAAGATACATTTATGTATTCTTCTGAAGACGAAGCTGCATTTGTCGCCGTTGAGGTCGGAGAAACAGATCCTGAATCAACAGCTGAATATTGTCTAATAACCGGAGAAGAGGCTGAGGTAAACTCGAAACTTAATATAACCTCCTCTTCACAAAGCACACACGACACATGCTCCATCACAGATGAACCTCTAGACGTGGTACAAGCATATGATGATCTACTAGAGGAGCAGATTCAGCTAAGCAGAGAGTTCAGCATAACTATTCAGGAATTGGAACAAGTAAAGGCTGAGAATCAGAGACTTTCTTCTGATTGTTAGGTCTCTACTGATTCTAAGAATCTGGTCGCGAGACTCAAGGAAGAGATTGAATCTCTTATGACTAAGTCTCAGCTTCAAGAAACTCAGTTATCAGTTCTGACCAAGGATAATTCTGAGAAAGATACTGAAATAGCCCGACTCAGTCAGAAACTCGCAGAAGTTGAAAAGGATTATGAATCACTTCGGAAAAGTGATGAGGTCTGGCGAGGACTGATGACTGAACAGTACCTAGGAGCTAAAGAGAAGTTGGAAAGCATGCTCAGAGCTCAAAGGCCACTAGCTATGAAAGAAGGACTTGGCTACACTCATGAAGCTTCCACTTCAACATCTAAAAGCTCAGAAATGCTGGCTGATAGGTTTGTCAGAGGGAAAGTTTAGATTGTTGAACCAACAACTCAGGCGAAAAACAAATAGAAGATGATTGCCCCTCAACCGAGTAACAAGAATCAAATGACCAAAGGTTCTAGCCCCAGGACACCATGATCGAATTCAGGGGGAACCAAGAAGGTCAGGTGGGCAGAACAGTACAGCGAACCACTGTATAAGCATCCAACACAGTATGGTTCGTACTTCTATGAGCCCAAGGTCAGGAGGAACACAAAGCCTCAGAAGAAGAAAGCTCATGAACCTAAAACTGGCACGAAGTTAGTATCTCCCTGTCCAGTGGAGAAGAAAACTGACAAGGTTCAGAAGAAGAAGTCTCAGACTCCTAAAGTCCCAAGACAAATCTGGGTCCCGAAATCACCCACTAACACTTAAGGATCCAAACTGAACCAAAGGGTACCTAAAACTGTTTCTGTTTTGCAGGTGCATAAGGACCCTTGGATTGTGGACAGCGGCTGCTCGAGAAATATGACATATCAAAAGAGCCTGCTGACCAATTACGTACAAGAAGATGGTCCCATAATTGAGTTTGGTGACAACTCTAAAGGATATAAAAGGGGATATGGAACACTGAACATTGGGACTGCTTCAGTTCCAAGAGTAACATATGTTCAAGGACTTCAACATAATCTCCTTTCTATCAGTCAATTATGTGATAATCTGAATAGAGTTATCTTTGACGTTGGTTTGTGTAATATTGTTGATAAATCTACAGGGAAAACAGTGTTATCAGGTTCACGGAAGAAGAATATCTATGTTGCAAATTAGAAAACCGCAGAACCTGAGGCTTGCCTACTTGCTCAGACGAAATCCAGCGATAAAACAGGATGGTTGTGGCATAAGAGACTCAGCCACCTGAATTTCAAGACTATGAACAAGCTAGCCAAGAACTCTAGAGTCAGAGGACTGCCCAATGAAGCGTTTATCAAAGACAGAAATTGTGAAGCGTGCTTGAAGGGAAAGCAGACAAAGAAAAGCAATCCACCAATTCCTTCACCTTCCACTGATGGAATCCTTCAACTGGTAGACATGGATTTGTTTGGGTCAGTTTCTCCAGTGACTATAAGAGGCAAGAAGTATGCCCTCGTCGTTGTTGATGATTATTCTCGATATACGTGGGTTATCTTCATAGCCAACAAATCTGATGTCAAGACTGAGTTGCCAAAACTGCTGAAGAAACTAAGTGTGGAGAAAGACATCAAGATACAGAGAATTCGCTCAGACCGAGGAACAAAATTCCTCAATTCAGTAGTTAAAGAGTACTGCGATAAAGAGGGAATCAAGCACGAGACATCAGCAGCTCGCACCCCTCAGCAGAACGGACTTGCTGAACGAAAGAACAGAACACTCAAAGAAGCAGCAAGAACACTCCTAGCAGACTCTGGACTACCCTCGAAGTTCTGGGCTGATGCTACTGACACCGCTTGTTACACTCAGAATCGCTCACTGCTTACACAGCAACACATGAAGACACCTTACGAACTGTGGAAATGGAGAATTCCTTCTATTTCTCATTTCCATATTTTTAGATGTCCTTGCTTTATTCACAATAATGGGAAAGATCAGTTGAAGGTCTTCGATAGTAAATCTGATCAATGAGTATTTTTAGGATACTCTCGAGTCAGTAAAGCTTTCAGAGTCTTTAACTATCGGACTCTTTGCGTGGAGGAAAGCCCTCATGTTGTCTTTGATGAATTTGTTACTGAGAACAGGAAATCGAAGAAGACAAATACTGAAGATGTCAGCAACAAGCTACAGGATCTCGCACTGAACGACAAAGCCAAAAAGATACAGCATTGTTGGGACGATGAGTCAGATGATGAAGAAATCCAGACCCATCCCACAAGCACTGTAGCTAACCTGGTTGATTCTACCGAACAGGATCAACATCAGGTAACAACGGTCGATGAGGAAGCCCCAGCGGTAACTGAGACCTCTACTGAGAATATAAACTCAGGGGGAATGACTAATGTTCCTGAGCCAAATGCCCCTGAACTTGGAAACTCAGTAGATCCTAACCTTCTCACTGAATTGCTTCAGTCACAGAATAGCACTACTGAAATGCCTAACACTCCTGTTGACTGTACAAAAGTAATCTCAGAAGAAGAAGCCAAACTCAGACGTTCGTGGCTTGATGCTCACTCTTCTGATTTTATCATAGGAGATCCATCAACAGCAATAAGGACAAGATCCGGATTAAGCCAAGGAGAAAGTTATCTCTACTCCTGCTTCTTGTCTACTGAAGAACCTCAAACGATAGAGGATGCTCTTAACGATGCTGACTGGATCATTGCCATGCAAGAGGAGCTAAACCAGTTTGTTCGAAACGAAGTTTGGGAGCTTGTTGACCGACCTAGACATCAGCACGTGATCGGCACTAAGTGGGTCTTCAAAAACAAGCGAAATGAAAACAACGTCATTGTCAGAAACAAAGCTCGACTTGTTGCCAAGGGATACTGTCAAGCAGAAGGATTAGACTTTGATGAAACTTTCGCCCCAGTCGCCAGATTGGAAGCTATTCGTCTGTTCCTAGCCTATGCAACGCATCAAAGATTTAAAGTTTATCAAATGGATGTAAATTCAGCGTTTCTGAACGGCGTACTGAAGGAAGAAGTCTATGTGGAACAACCGCCCGGCTTGGTACGATACCCTATCAGATTTTCTGCTTTAGAAAGGTTTTCAGAAGGGGACAGTAGATCGCACCCCGTTCAACATCAAGTCAGGAGATGACATCCTACTGGTGCAAATCTACGTGGACGACATCATTTTCGGTTGCAGGAACGTGACTATATGTCAACATTCGAGAAAATGATGAAGGAGAAATTCGAGATGTCCATGATGGGGGAGATTAACTATTTCCTTGGATTCCAAGTGAAGCAATCAACTGAAGGAATATTCATCAACCAGGCTAAATACACTCGAGATCTCCTGAAAAGATTCGGCTGCGACTCAAGCAAGCCAGTCAAGATCCCCATGAACACAAATTTTAAAATCGATCTAGACAAAGAGGGAGCTTCTGTTAACTCTACTGATTATAGAGCCATTATTGGTTCTTTACTATATTTAACAGCAAGCAGACCTGACATAACTTATGCTGTAGGTGTATGTGCAAGATTTCAAGCGAATCCCAAGCGATGTCATCTGGACTCAGCGAAAAAGATTCCGCGATACCTGAAGGGAACACCTGATGCAGGGTTATGGTATCCTGCTGATGACAATCTAATACTAACAGGTTATTCTTATGCTGATTATGCAGGATGTAGGATAGATCGAAAGTCAACTTCTGGAACTTGTCAGTTCCTAGGAAGCAAGCTGATATCATGGTTTTCAAAGAAACAACATTCAGTAGCGACGTCCACTACTGAAGCTGAGTATATGGCTTCTGGAAGTTGCTGTGCCCAGATCCTTTGGCTTCGACAACAACTACGAGACTATGGAATTACTCAAGATGAAGTGCCCATCTACTGCGACTCCACCAGTGCGATTGCTATAACTCAGAACCCAGTTCTTCTTACGAGAAGCAAGCACGTGGACATTCGACACCACTTCATCAGAGACCATGTTGAGAAGAAGGATATCAGGATGGAAAAGATCCATACTAACAAACAAAGGGCAGACATACTGACCAAACCACTAGCTGAGAACAGATTCAGAGAATTATCAGTTGAGCTAGGTCTATCGGATCCCTACCGACTCATGTCGCACGACAGTCGAAGACTCGCACTTTGATTCAGTCGGGTGAATCATATAGTACACAGTAAGGGGGAACATGATTATCAGTACCACAAAGATCCTCTTGAGTCATTACGGTAACCAGCTGATCGTAACAATTCAGCTGAAGAGGTTTGCGTAGTTTAAATATTTAATATTCTCAAAAGCATGCTCGCATTTATTAAATCATTCGTTTGCATTTAGTAGATTAATGAGCATTTATTTCCCGCCATTAAGTTTTTAAGGTTTAAGTCAGTAGAAACCGTTTTCATTTAAAAAGCTTAGCCTTTAATGCTGCCTGCAACGCATTTAATGCATGTCTTCTCACCTTACTTTATCTGCGCATATCTTACGTGGGTCTAGGTTAGAGGAGGCTAATGTAATCATTCCGTTAATAACATCAGATCACAGCCGTCATTAAAAAGCGAGTTTTTATCCCAGCCGTCCGATTAAAACCGGTTGATCTTCATATCTTATAAAATCTCTCTTTTTCCTCTAATCTTATCTATTCTTCGCCATTATCGCACTTAGAGCAATCTTCAAGCATTTAGTTTTCTTCCCTCTTTCTACCAAAAAACTGTCTCTGTTTTTCAACTCAAGCTCTTTGTCTATGGTAATTTCTTAAGCTTCTGCATAACTTGAATCTAACTTACTCTATTTTCAAGTACTAACGAGTTTTTTTTTCAAATAACTATGGCGATTGTTCAGACCCCACCCAACATTGAGGAGATCATCAAGTCCAGGGTTCTTTTCGAACCGACTATGGTCCTCCATCAGGCATACCTTCCTTATCTTGAGCTCGTATTCTCGGCTCTTGAGGAATCTAGCCTAGCGCTTCTTGTGACGAAGCATCCCCGCTCGTATCTTCCATGCCAGGTAGCAGAGGTGTATTACAACTGGCGCTCTGTAGAAGATACCGATGGAGAGATATCGCAGATCTCCTATATGAGGGAAGTGGCCCCTCAGAAGTGGGAATCCAGCCATGCCGATATCAACATCAGGGCAGCGCTGAAATCTTCTTTTGATCTTCCAGCTTACGGATCTCTCCAGTGGGCTACAAGGAGAAGGAACTAAATGCATATGTCAACCGCTTCTGTGGAAGGGACAATATCTCCTTCAAGTCCGCGCTGCCGAAGAACCAACTCCTACCGGAGTATAGAGGCCTTGCGTACGTTGTTATACATATCCTGACGAGCATCGCTTGTTCTTTTGACCAGCTGTCCAAGCCCAGACTCCAGCTGATGATGGCTATTATTGACGGAGTCCATGTGAACTGGACGGAGTTCTTTGTGACCGAGCTAAAGGCTCAGGCACAAAAGTTTGTCGCCACACAGTCAGGACAGAGAAGACTTATTATTGTGGGCAAACTGCTGTATGGGACCAAGGTGTCCATACTGATTGAAGACTCAATCACGAATCATGCGTCATTCGCTGATTCAAAATATTTCGATAAGAAGCTCATTAAGTTCAAGACTAGAGCAGCGGCTGAGAAGTCAGTCGGACGTGGAGCCACTGAGCTCAAGAGGCCTTCTATTGATCTGCCTCCACTTGCCGACCCGCCAAAGCAGAAGAAGCTCTCCAAGGCTGGAGCTTCTGAGGTTCCCGCAAAGCCTGCTTCTCCTCCACCGCCTCAGGAGGAGGACATACTGGACGCTGATACCGGAATAGAGGGTGCCACCCTCAAGGATAAGGTACAACGGATCAGTTCGGAGGAGACTCAGCTGGAGGAAGTTGAGGAACCAGCTGGTGAAGTCTCATCTGAGTGGTCGACACTGCAGATGACTCGTCTCCGAGCCACAGGAGAAGTCGCTGCACAGATCCCTGAAATCTCAGCTCATCAGGATCTGGTCAACATCGCGATCAGGGCAAGGACTCAGATGCTGCTGAGATTCCTGAATTGGGATATTCTCGCAGAGCTGATTAAGCAAAGACTCGCACCGTCCCTTTCGGCGCAGGAGCAAAGCCTGCGATCGGCCCATGGGGCTTGGGGAGCCCGCTGACATTGCATCCTTCGAGGACTTAAGGTCAGCCATGCTATATCTTCTGAACCTGAGGTCCTCCCAACAGACCGCCAGCAGCCCATCGCAGCCTTCCCATCATGATGACGATGATGATGATAATAATGATGAGGATCAGGAACCACCCAAGGATGCAGATCAGGGAGAATCTGCTGAGGGTAAATCTCCTAGCGAGAAGGGCAAGTCACCACCTCCACCTCCTACATCAGGTGACGCCCCTGTTGCTTCGAAGCCCAGTCGGAAGCAACAGCTCGCAGGTTCCATGTCCTCAAAGTCTGCCAACCGCGCTATCAGGAAGCAAGGAGATAAAAACCGTCTCCAAGCTAAGGACGTCCATCTGAAGTGGACGCAGTATACAAAGTCTCAGACGGAGACTGTTGACAGACTGGCAAGCGCAGTCAAGAAGGTCTCGGACACTCCAATTCCAAATATTCAGGAGATCGTCCAGACTGCGCTGGCCGCTCAGAAGGCGGACTTGGCTGCTCAAAGTCAGCAGCTGCTCGAAGCTCAGTAGAAATCTTTTTCTGAGCAGCTGATGAAGAGCCCAAATTAGAGAATCAGTCGGCCGCCTCGAAGCTACAGTCCAGAAGACTATGGACGAGGGCAATAAGATGGCCACCTCCAGCGTGCAAAAGGCATTAGAGAATCAGGCGGCCGCCTTAAAGCTCATCCAGTCTGAGATGACTGCCTAACTCGATGCATCACTCCTGAAGCAACGACAAGAAACAACAGCCCAAATTCGCCAAATCCGCAAGGATCAAGAGGCTGACTGGGAGCACTATTGCAATGCGGTCGGAGACTTCAACACCACCACCACTTCCATCAAGGATGCTCTTTTCAAATTATAGAAGGAGGTTGTAGCTATCCGTACTCTTCTGACCCCGGCTATTGATGATGCCAAAAAGGGGGAAGATAGGGAAGAGAGGACGGAAACAGCTCAGGTGGGTGTGGAGGCTGAGGCAAGGGAAGTTGTCAAGGGGGAAGGTTCAGCTGCTCAGGCTGGAACCAGTTCAACACCCCCTCCCGTAGTCCAAATCCCAGCAGTCCAAACAACTCAGCTGCCCGAGCAGGTTGGAGGATCAGGAGAAGGATCCTCGGCTCAGGCGCAACACATAGAAGAAGTCGCACAATTTGTGGACTAAGTGGACCAAGAAGACGATCCCCTACCACCTCAAAGGCCTGGGAAGGAGAAAGCAACTGAATCTACTCCACCTCCTTCCCCGACGCCTAAGTTCAAAACCCGAGCAGAGCAGGAGGAGTTCGATAAAATGGTTGCTCGAAAGCTCCAGGATGAGCTGGACTACGAGAGACAACTTGAGGAAGAAGTACAGAAGGCCAAGAAGAAGAGAAAACCAATGGCCAAGATGTACAAGAGCCAAGCCAAGAAACTCTTGGAAGAACAAAAGAAAAAGAAGGTTCAGGATGAGCAGGCTGGCTCTGATACTGACAATCTGCCCCTAGCTGAGAGAATGAAGAAAGTCTCTACTCTAACACCTGAGCAGGAGGCAGAGGATCAGGCGACCTGGGAGGCAACGCAGCAAGGGTTGAATCTCCGAAGAGGAGATAGAAGAGCTGCGACCCTTAGGGAGAAGAAGAGGTTAGAAGACTTGGCGAAAATAATAGAGCTGACTGACAAAATTTCCAAGGAACCAATCCTCGACAGAAGTAAACAGGTGCCTAGGACTTCCAAGTACTTCAGGCGAGGTGAACAAAAAGCTGCTTATCTGAAGAAATCTCCGCATCGCCATGTTGACAAGTGGATTCCCTGGAACCTGAACGAGGAATGGGAGGAGCTAAAGATTGATTTCATTAAGGCATACTACGTATGGCAGTGCTATCCTGCTAAGGTACCGGCGGCTGATCTCTTCGACGAGTTCATTTATCAGTACGACGCCAACCTCAGAGCACATATTCAGCTTATTTTATTCAAGGAAAAGCTGTCACTCGTTGCCCACCCCTGCCTACAGACAGCTGACTCCACCCATGACCTCTCGAGGAGTGTTATGCACCAAAGAGATTGAAGATGAGGTCGACGCTGCTGCACGGCATCATGATCTTGATCCTTTGCAGCCAAGTGATCTCAAGGACATCCAAACCCTCCGAGCCAGAATCTACAGATCTTATGGGTTAGATCCTCCTGCTGTCAAGTCTGCTGAATTCAAAGACAAGATCAAGAAGTTCAGACGATAACAGTAGATTATCTCTTTTTGTATAGAAGTTAGGGCTGACTGTAATCTTCTCTCTCATATATATCAGCACCTTTCTTCTGGCCAGACAACTACTCATTGTCTTACGGCTATGTTTATTTTACTTTATCACAACTGGTCACTAAAATGATCTGACACACACACACACACTTAACCTATTTCTCTGATATGCCTATCTTTTAGCTGCTGACTGTCTTGCGTTATTTGCTCAGTTTTACTGAAGTCTTTCAGGGTCAGTAGTTTGGGACTTAATGTTCTTAAGATTTTCTTTGGTTTTGGCATCATCAATTAGGGGGAAATTGTTGGGTTATGAGTCAGTGGTTGATCTTAATAACCACTTAGAGGGTACTTAATATTATTTTGTCAGTAGTTCCTGTAATAGGACTTATCTATTTATCGGTAATGGGGGAAATCATAGTGATTTAATGCTATGGAATTGACGATCCCAAAACCCGTCTTGTACCCTTAGTATAGTGTTGATAGTGTCTAGATGATGTAATAGGCTAGACTGATTGTAGTTTCTATTATCGTTTTTTTTTCTAAGTCCTGTAAGGGGTAAGTGTTGGAGTGATCTTCAGTAGGAAGTTACTTTCCAGAACCCCACGTCATCATTGTAAGAGCTTGTGTTCACAGGTCATCAGCTGACTTCCACTCAGTAGAAGATTTCTTTTAAGCTGACCCACCTCAGCAGATGAACACGGTATCAAAGCTCAGTACCTTCAGAGTCATCAGCTGATCCCACTCAGTAGAAGATCCATTATCAGCAAACTCAGACGAAGAAGACAGAGATCTTATCAGGTTTACTGTATCCGATAGGAAACAACCCATCCTTTAACATCATTCGAAAGTCAGCAGAAGATCATACGAGGATGAGTGAGAGTCAACTCCGATGAAGACCGATGTCTGACAAGTCTCACCTACCATAAACCTCAACCAATGAGAAGCAGTCTAAGCTCTACCTACTCTGACCAACTAAAGCTGCTCTCATGCACAGTAACCAACTATTCTGCTGCAACATTTCGAACATATGGCCGTTTTCCTTAGACGTTTGTGACACGTGGCTTCGTCCTCTCCAACGGACAAATGCCTGGGTCACAACTATAAATAGAGAAGCATTTTTGCGCTCCATGCACGGGATATCAAGGGGATTACACGCTCAAAATTTCGAAACACTCTAGCGTCTTTCACGAAGATCCAGCGAAGAACTTGCTTTATTAGAATATTTCTAGTTCTTCTCTCTAGAGTTTTCTTCTTTAGATCCCTCTTCTCTATCTAAGCTCAATCGTTTATATCCATAGCTTAGAATCTTCGAAGGAATTCACTTTTCGTGACTGTTCTTATTGTAAGAACTCCTTCATAATTGGAGAACATCCCCTCCCCTTCAAACTCCGGTTTGATTTGTAAAGTCGCTAAGGACTATAACTTAGAAGGGTCTGTCCAGTGCACAGATAACTTGCTGAGGCTTGCTCAAATTAATCAACAAGACCTCCTGTTCAGCAGGACTGTGGACGTAGGATCTTGCGTATCCGAACCACGTTAAAAATTGCTTGTGTCATTTACTGTTTTATTCCACTGCATTCAAAATCATCTTACAAACTAATACTTTGCATAAAATGTATTTGAAAGTGTACTAGCCAAAATTATTTGTTTTGCGAAAAACACATTTTCAAATCGAGACGAAGTCAATCGGGCCCTACATACTTATCCGCACTAAGTCTCCGACTGAGAATCAAGATACTGACAAAAGTCAGTAGGAGAGACTCAGTAGTTGACTCACTCTGACCCGCGATCAGAAGGTTACTATTTAGAACTGTTCATCAGTTGCAATCTACAGCTCAGCTGTCCTTCGCGTTCGAGAAAAAGAACTTGTACTCAGGTGTATTCACCCCCCCCTCCTACACCTGACACTCATCTTCGGACCAACAGTGGTAAGAAAGGACACTAGAAGAATTATTATCCAGATGTCAAGGTAAAATAGAAAGAGACGTGAGTCGGTCTTGTAACTGAAATTATTCTGGTTTCCTCTTCTACCTGCAAATGGGAAGTGGATATGGGGGAAACTGATCATATTTGTTACACCTTGTAAGGTTTCTTGCAGAAAAAGGGAATTGAGTGATGGCGAGGTTGTAGTCTCCATGGGCAATAGATCGTGAGTTCCTGCAATTTCCATTTGAGATTTACATCTATCTTTCGATAGTTCTATTTTAGTACTTAAAGTTTTTTGTATGTGCCTGAGTTTAGGTGAAATAATTATTTTTGTTTCAAAACTCAACACCATGGATGGTTATAAATCAAGTTTTTATATCGATATTTCTATCATGAAAGACGGTGATTTTATATGTGGTGGACCATTAAACGGATCTTTATATACTATTACTTGCAACTCGCGTAATTCTGTTAATGTTGCTTCCTCATCATCAAATTCTAAGAAGAGGAAAGAATCTTCTAAGGTAAACAAAACTTACCTGTGGCACTTAAGACTTGGTCACATCAATCTTAACATGATTCAAAGGTTGGTGGAATATGGATCATTGGAGTCTCTCCAAGTAGAACCATTTCCAACTTGCGAACCTTGCTTGGAAGTAGGGGTGTAAGTGGTTCCGCTCCGAACCGCGAAATCGGTTGGATCGAACCGAACCAAACCGAAAAATGTGGTTCGGTTCGGTTTCACGGTTTGGTTCGGTTTATTTTTTTAGAAACCATTTACATTCGGTTCGGTTCACGGTTTCAAGAATTTTTGAACGGTTCGAACCGAACCGAACTAATATCCTATTTTTTAATTTTTTTTATTTAATATTTGTCTTTCTTATATGAGAATATTGTTGGATTTAGATATTAGATTTAAGTTTAGATCAATTCTATTCTATACAAATGAAGAGAAAGGAGTAACAACTCTATCTTATGAGTTCGGAATGAGTGACATCTTATAAACTATTATTCTTGCATTATTTAAGATTTAAAAAATAAATAAAAAAATAAAAAAGTGAACCGATGAACCGAACCGAACCGAACCATTAACCGAACCATTTATAAGCGGTTCGGTTCGGTTTGGTTTCGATATTGAAAAATCCATCAAACCGAACCGAACCGAACCATTTCTATGTGTTTGGTTCGGTTCCTAAAATACATAAAAAGTCGAACCGAACCGAACCGTTACACCCCTACTTGGAAGGAAAGATGGTGACTAGGTCTTTCAAGACAAAGGGTTAAAGAGCCACAGAAACACTAAGTTTGATTCATTCTTACTTGTGTGGACCTATATCTACACAAGCTTATGGAGGGTATGAGTACTTCGTCACATTTACAGACAACTCGAGGTATGGACATGCTTACCTTATTCGCCACAAGTCGGATTACTCTGATACCTTTAAAGAATTCTTGACAGAAGTGGAGAAGAAGCTAGGTAAAGAAATCAAAACACTGCGACCCGATCGCGGTGGGAATACCTGTCCAACGAGTTCAAGGATTACTTGATAGAATGTGGGATTACATCCCAGCTGACAGCACCGGGCAGGCCTCAGTAGAATGGTGTGTCAGAGAGAAGGAACCGAACTCTGTTAGAGATGATTCGATTGATGATGAGTTATGCAACTTTGCCAGTTTCCTTTTGGGGATATGCCCTCGAGACTGCAGCATATTTACTGAACCGTGTGCCATCCAAGTCAGTTAACATGACTCTAGTCGAGTTGTGGAGCGGGCACAAGCCCAGTATGCACCACATAAAGATTTGAGGTTGTCCTGCTTATGTGCTGAATAAGCAGGCCGACAAGTTGGAGCCACGTTCAAAGGTTATGTTGTTCATAGGGTATCCGAAGGAAATGAAGGGTGTTTATTTTTATGATCCTAAGAAACAGAAGATCGTTGTTAGCACAACACTCGGTTCTTAGAGGAGGATTATATTAGTAACCACAAGTCTCGAGTCGAGATCATCCTTGAGATTACAAGGTGATCGAGATCCACTCAGAGAGCCAGTTGTGCAAGATAGAGCTCCACGAGCAACTGCACAATCTGTTAACATGGTGTTTGATACTCTTCGACGTAGTGGTAGGGTGTTTTTATGCGTGATTGGTATATTAACTTCTGATCACCTCCCGGCTGATGAAAAAGATACCGTGGATCCTTGGACCTACACTGAAGCAGTGGGATATGTAGATGTAGATTCATGGAGAATCGACATGGACTCGGAATTTGAGTCCATAACTAATTGCATGTATATGAGGTCACAGAACTACCTGAGGTTTGCAAGGCCATTGGTAGTAAGTGGGTATACAAGAGAAACAGAGAACTGAATGGGGAGATCGTTGCATTTAAGGCCAGGCTAGTGGCGAAGGGTTTTACCCATAAAGAGAGTATCAATTATGATGATACCTTCTCACTTGTAGAAATGATCAAGTTCATTCGAATTTTCCTTGTCATAACAGCTCACATGATCTTAGAGATCTGGCAGATGGATGTTAAGACCGCATTCCTAAATGGTCACCTTGAAGAAGGTAGAGAGATCTGCATGAAACAACCAAAAGGTTATATGAAAGAGGGCGAAGAGTATCTACTATGGAAGCTTAAGAAATCCATTTATGGACTTAAGAAAGCTTCCCGGTTATTGCACCAACGTTTCAACGAGGTATTCAAAACCTATGGTTTTGTATCATTGTCTGAACAAGGTGTGCGTGTATCGTATCTGTGTTAATAGATCAGTGATATTTCTTACACTTTACGTAGACGACATCCTTCTCATTGGAAATAATGTTTAAGTGTTATCAAGCGTAAAAAATAGTTATCCAAGCAGTTTAAATGAAGGATTTGGGTGAAGCGGATTACATCCTCAAGATCAGGTTATCCGAGATTGCCGGAAACGGATGTTAAGTTTATCCCAGGCATCCTACATTGATACTGTGATAGCTCGTTTTAGCATTCAAATGGCCAAGAGAGGACAGTTACTGTAACACCCTTACTCAGTTGCCCGAAATGACATCCCACATGATCAAGATTATTTATTTATCAACTATCATTTATTGATTACTGAACATAGCTGTTATGACCACACTTATATTCACATACATGTCCCCACTTAATCCATAACAAAACATATGTTCATAATACAATATCAAGCATTCAAAATATGCAGTGAAAATGCTGAGGAGAAGGATCTAGAACCAGTCGGTCGACCTTTGTTCCATAGTGCAAACTCTAGGTAGTCTTCTGTCCCTTCTCACAAAATCTAAAAAAAATATTGCATTTGGTGAGTTGCAATCTCCATAAGTATAATTCAATAACTAATTATTTAACTCCACGTAAACACATTAACATATAAAATATTCATTTCACACATTTCAGTTTCAGTCAATACACATCCTTATCACATAATTCACACTCTATTACATTCATCCATAAATAACATAACATGTCATCAATAATAATTATCAATAAGTTCATATCACATCAAACCATGGAAGATGCACGTGCTTTCCCTTTTCTTTATCTGTTATGGTCCAACTAATGCCAAGAGAATCGTGATCACGTAAATGGCCATGGCACTCTGTAATTCTTATATCCGTAGGAGTTCAATGAACTCAAGTTCCCGTATAGGTCTCTGTGTCCAGTTATACTGGAAAAAAAATTCTTTAACACATGGCTCAAGGTCATTAGTGACCATAACAGTATCCATTAATCTCTGATGAATGCATATCATTGGCTTATACCTAACTTTTATCACAAAAACATAATAAATCACATAATTTCACCTGCTCAATACATCATCTTTCAATAAATCGACGAATAACTATATAATCTCATTCAAATACTTATTAAGAAGACTCAATGAGTCAAACATAAGTTATCAAATTATACTTACTGGACCCTTTCAACTAACCGTTCTCCTCTAACAACCTTCTTCGGCCGGTTTACCGCTATGGTTACCTATTCACATATAAAATACATAACCAAGTTGAACAAATATACCAAAATACCGTAACATCATATATATATATATTCTGATAATTAGCCCCAAATGAAAGTGATAGTTTCCTAGTTGAAGGTTATTTCTTCAATTCAAGCCAAATGTACATTTCAAATATTTTCTTCAGTTTTCAGTAGTATCAAACTTCAGTATATTGATTATAACTTTCTATATAAAGATGTTATAAATATGGGCCAAAATGATCTGGAAAGCTAACTTCAATATCTAAAACTTTCATATTTTGCTGAACCTCAAAATCCCAACCTAAGTATAATACAGTCACATATGCAAACTGTGCAGAAATCCCGAACACTCTTTTTGTATTCTTACCATAACTCTCTATAGAGACCTCATATAACTATAATTCCAAAGCTTATAGAAACTTAACATAAATACCTAAAAACTTTTATGTTTTACAAAATCTCATAATAGGGATAAATCTTAATGAAAAACGTATAACACAGCAACATCTATAAACTGTGCAGGAATTCGGGCAATTCTAGTATTTCGGTAATAACTCTTTATAACACATCGTATAGCCATGATTCCAAAACCCTACGGAACCCAACACAAAGATCTAAAACTTTCATGTTTTACGGAATTTCATAATCTGAACGAATCATGGTGAGAAACATGAAACACGGTAGCATTTGTAAACTGTTCAGAACAAGGAAACTGGTTTGTACATCTAGTTTCGTCATTTAGCATACTTAAACTACTCCAATAGCTCTGAAACTTAAACCACAACAATTAGACATATAGGGGATCACATTAGGGTTCAACTCCATTCATAATAACCAAGTTTCATAGGTCGGTCTGATCAATCACTGCAACTCAATAAATCTGACAGCACACTTTGATAGCTTTGGTATATGAAATGTTTATGGTTGCTTCTACCCCAAATCCTCAACTTCCCACATCAATAATCAAAAGATAACTTTATAACATGTTAACTGTCATCAACATGAGGGTTTTATAAGCTCCAACACAAGCAATAGCTCAAAATACCCAAAGCTTACACAAGAGTTGCACATACCCATGCTGATTTTGGATTTGGAAGTGTTGATTACCTTTTTCTTGAATATCTTGGGGGTTTCTTTCACTTAATTTCCTCCACTTCGTCTATGCTCTGTTCTTGGTGTTTGGTGAATGATTGATGAAAGAAGTCGATGGATAGGTAGGTTAAAAGAAAAGGAAAGGAGGTGCTTATCAATTTCAATTTATGAGGTGTAAAGTTACTTCTAGAAACACCTTCTTACATTCCCACTTAAATTCGACCTATTGACATATATTACACCATCTACACACTATATTCATACCTATTAAACATCATTTAAACACAATCTAATTCCATACTTAACTTAAAGTTCGATTCTTTATTCAAACTACTACGCGTTTCTTCTAATTCGAAATTCTATTTAAATTGCCAAACAAACTTAATCAAGTAATTAAAATTCAATAACCCCTCATGCACTTCTATATGATAATGAAAGATCAAAGTTCATGTATGATGGTCATGAATGAATAATTATGCATGAGATGTTGGGTTGTGACAGTTACCTTTTGAACAAGGTGTTTTTCTATCCAAGAATCAGTACCCTAAAATGCCTGAAGAGATAGAATGTATGAGGCTAGTACCATATGCTTCCGTTGTCGGTAGCTTCGTGTATGCAATGCTTTGTACGAGACCATATATTTTATATGTTATAGGCATGATCTCAAGATATCAGGCTAACACTAGACAAGAGCACTGGACTGCGGTTAAGCATATTCTCAAGTATCTTAAACGAACTAGAAATAATAGGCTTATTTACCAGTCAGACAGTCTAGTGCCTTTGGGTTATACATACTCGGATTTCCAGGCTGACAGAGACAAAAAGAAGTCTACCTCGGGTTATGTGTTTACCTTGGGAGGTGGACCCATTTCATGGCGGAGTGAAAATAAGAAGTGCATTTCAGACTCTACCATGGAAACAAAGTATGTGGCTGCTTCAAAAGCCTCAAAAGAGGCAGTTTGGCTCAAGAATTTCATCCTGGATCTTGATATTGTTCCTAATTAGCCTACGGCAATCACAATTTATCGTGATAATGAGGGTGCAGTGGCGAATTCTTAGGAACTCAGATCTCACAAGGCGTCTAAACACATAGACTGGAAGTACCACATTATACGGAATTCGTAAATCGAGGAGATGTGGTGATTGACAAAATTGGAACTGAAGACAACCTAGTTGATCCTTTTATAAAGAGCTCACCAATCTGGGCTTACAAGAAGTATGTTTATGGCTTAGGAATGGTAGAGATGTCCCCCAACTTAGTACTGCATAAACTTTTGTATAATTGAGAGAAGAAGTAGTGAAAGATAACTGAGTTTTGTACTAGTTAGTACAAGAACTGACACATTGTATACTAAAAGTTTGCTTTAATATACGTGAGAGAATTGTTGAAATTTTGTATATTGGAAGCAAATTTTATATTAGTATACAATGTGATTTTCATTTCCACTGTTTCATTCTCCTCTCTAATCTATATGTATATATATATATATATATATATATATATATATATATATATATATATATATATGCACATGTAATCCTTTATCTTGTATGAAATATAGATTGTGTAGTGTGTTGTAGATCACAGAAGATTACAAAATTGGTTGAACTAACAAGATATAAACAGTTATCACAATTGAGACAACTTTATGATAAGTTGACGGTTTAAGCTGCAGTTTAGATAAGAAGTGACTTGTCTTTGGTGCTTGTCTATACTGGTACACTGAAGGTGGTGTATTGACGGATTACAGTGAGATGTGTTTTCCTGACTGATCTTAGTGGAGAACCTAGATCTTGGTGACTTAGTTGATCTTAAGTTAGATAAGACTTCAGCTGAGTGCATTTGGCTGGCTAGCATTTTGACCTATTATGGTGAACGCCATAGCGACAAGATCTAGGTATTTTGGGTGTTAGTAGTCATTTGTAACTCAGGCTGATTGTCTGTATCCTACATCCGTATCCCTGTTAATTAGGTTTAGAATATCTCATGAGAATCTCGTAAGGATTAACACACTAAACCCGGACGGTTGATTAAGTTTAGGTATCTTAATAAGGTCGAGTGTTGCTAATCAGGAATATAATAAGATGTTAATTAATTTAAGCTGTCAGTGGACTTAATTAATTAACGGATATTTCTATCTTAAATACAGATATCGATGAAGTCTAAAATTGAAGTCCAATGCTCATATTGGATAAAATGGTAAGTCAACACGGATTCTCTTATAGAATGAATATTTATTTATTAATTGATTTTGCTCTAGGCTAAGCATAGATAATTGATTGATTTGAGGTCCGACTTTATTTTTTGTATTGGATTTCTGATCTGGCTCAATTAGTTTTCTAGTTATTTATTGTCTCTCAGAAATTATTATTAATAAATTAATCTATTTTAATTTTTTTAATAATATTATTTATCTGGAATTAATTAGCTGGTCTAATTAATTGATAAGTAAAAGAAGACAGTGGGGGCCACTGCCCTCACATTTGAAGTATACTTCCCGCTATCTTGTTTGCTTATGGACTTGTGGTATCGTGTTAGTTTTTTAATTGTAGAGTTTTGTTCTTGTGGCTAATGGGTTCGAAATTTAATTCATGCAGATTCTTTTTTTTTTTTCCCCTTTTCCTTTGCTTGTTGATTAACTGGAGCTCCACAAGATATATTTCTCGGTTATTTCTTACAAGTTTAAAGATTAACATAGTGGCAAGACTCGACTTTCATCTTTGAAAAGCTTGAGTTTGATTCTTGCAATTATATTTCTAAATTATTTTTTTTTGTTGGTCTTATTCTCAATCCTAATTTTTTTTTTCTCTAACATGTAAAAAGGCTCTAAACAACACGAACAATATTAATAATTACGATCTAGGGCCAAGTAGTCATTCATAAACACACGATAAATCTTCACAAATGCGTTAGTTGGCCCCCACTGAGCCGAGAATCTGACTACGCCACTGGGGACAGAGATAGTAGAAAACAATTTCAATTGGACAGAGAGAGTACATAAAATTATGTTTCATGGACCATGGACCATGTTTGCTCCTTTTTTTTAATATGGCGATAGTTTCAATACCAACAAGTAACAACTTCTGAAAAACAAGCCTAATGACATCTAAAAATCAAAACTCTACGTAAAACTTATTTTTCAAAATCAACTCTAATAATTATCACTACATCCTAAACTGTATAGAATTTTAACTCTAGTTACAAAATAGCCGACTCTAGTCATAAAAAATTTACAAAACAAAACATTTAAAACCATTTCTTTAGATGAAGATAACACCTAAACATTAGACATGATTAAAAAAGTTACAGCACATGCACATACCTCCCTAATGTGGCGTTCTACTTTCGTAGCCAACAACACGAACTCGAAGAGTCTATAAATAGATAACCGAGTAACCTACTCTTCCCACACACTTAGAATAATATAGAAGAGCGATTTTGAAGTGGGAAAAATGACCGGAGATTGTGGTGTGGTGGAAAATGGATGCTGCAGTAAGGGACCCGGATATGCTAGCCCGCTTGAAGCCATGTCTGGTCCGAGGGAAACTCTTATTTATGTTACTTGTGTTTACCGGTATGATCTGTTCCTTTAATTGCTTTTTTTCATGTTATTATTAATTCTTGTGTTATTTTTTTGTGCATCACCATTACCCGTGCCTCTTTTACTTGCTTATTTATATCAAGAGGAGTACTTTGAGGCATAAAAGTCGAGTTAATTTGTGGTCATTCTCATAAATTCATAAGATTCATAACAAAAGAGGCGTGAGGGAATAGAGAGGAGAAGAGGGCCATGTTATATATTAAACTCAATCATGAGTCCACATGTGTGTGTCTAGAATAGTCAAGTATAATATGTGGTAATTATTAACTAATTGCTTCATGATTAAGTAAGTAAGTAAGGCGGTGGTATCTAGATAAGTTGTGAGGTGGCGTGATTAGCTTTGTTAGGTGGTTAGTGTTAGTAAATATCTAGTAATTAAGTCGGTTAAATAAGTCGGTTTCTATTAGTTTAAATATGTAATATGTTGAGTTAGTTTTTGTAATAAGAAATGTGAGTAGAGAGAAAAATAGAGAGAAGAAGAGAGAAAAAATATTGTGAAGAAATAAACGTGTGAATGGAGAGAAGAAAAAGAAGAAAGTGATTGAGAGAGAGCTTGAACGTGAGAGGAAAAGAGAGAAAGTGAAGAGAGAGTTTGTAATTGAGTATTGTTACTATAATAAAGTTTGTTTATTGGTGTTTTCTCTTTTCGTTCTTCCGCTGCGCATCATACAAATTTGGTATCAGAGCTTCGTCGATCCATGGCGGCGTTTATGAATACTGGTCAGCTTCAAATTCCTAAATTGGAAAAGCACAACTATGGAAATTGGAGTATTCAAATGAAGGTCTTGCTGCAGTCTCAAGATCTCTGGGATATCGTCGAAAACGGCTATGCTGAACCGACATCACAGGAAGCAGAGGAGGCGCTGTCCAACAATCAAAAAGGAGTTCTAAGAGAAGCAAGAAAGCGGGATAAGAAGGCATTATTCCACATCTATCAAGGAATAGATGAGACAACCTTTGAAAAGGTGAGTAGAGCCACAACATCAAAAGAAGCGTGGGATATTTTAAAGAATGCATTCACAGGTGTGGATAAAGCAATTCGAGTACGACTTCAAATTTTGCGAGGTGAATTTGAAGGCTTGGTGATGTCTGAAACAGAAAATATATCAGACTATTTCACAAGAACTTTGGTTATTGTAAACCAAATGAAAAGACACGGGGAGGAGATCGAAGATCTTCGTGTGATTGAGAAAATTCTTCGATCCTTGTCACCCAAATTCGAGCATGTAGTAGCAGCAATTGAAGAATCGAAAGATTTAAGAACTATGCCGATCGATCAATTGCAAAGCAGTTTGGAGGTGCACGAGCAGCGTATGAAGAAGAAGAGCACGACCTCGTTAGAGCATGCCTTGGAGGCTAAGATGTCTCTCAAAGACGAGAAGAAGTTTGAGCCATCGACATCCCGTGGCGGATTTAATAGAGGCCGGGGTCGCGGATTTCAAGGTAGAGGAGGACGTGTGCAAGGTTATCAAAGTGAGGGAGGACGTGCTCCATATTATCAAAATAGGGGAGGACGTAGTAACTCAAGTTACAGAAGAAGAGGACGAAATGCATAGGGTCAACGAGGCAGAGGATTTTCAAGAGGTGGTTATTCTGAGTCTTTCGACAAAAGGAATGTCAAGTGCTATAATTGTCAAAAATTTGGACATTATAGCTATGAATGTCATGGACCAAAGAAAGGCCGAGACTCATCAACGAGCTAATTTTGCTTGAAGGCGAAGATCATCATGAGCGAGGTAAATTTAACTTCACTGTTTGTTCCTAAACAGTTTGAAGGAGAGCTTTGTAGCACATGGTATTTGGACAGTGGAGCTAGTGGTCATATGTGCGGGAACAAAGAGATTTTTGCGGAGATTAATGAGGGAATTCATGGAGATGTTACTTTTGGAGATTCTTCAAAAGTTGCAGTAAAAGGCAAAGGTAACATCTTACTTAAACTGAAGAATGGAAATTATGGTTTCATATATGACGTATATTACGTACCTGCTATGAAAACTAGTATATTGAGTCTTGGTCAATTGTTGAAGAAAGGATTTGAGATTAGTATGAAAAATCTCTATGCTACTATCTATGATGATTACGGTAATGGTGTAGCACGTGCAAAGGTGTCCAACAATAATTTGTTTCCATTAGACATGAAACATGATGTGTTGAAATGTTTAAAAACAATTGTGAAAGATGACTCTTGGTTGTGCCATTTACGTTTTGGACATCTTAATTTTGGTGGATTAAAGTTGTTGTCTACAAAGAATATGGTGAAAGGTCTTCCACCAATTGATCATCCTAATGAAGTATGTGAAGGATGTATATTTGGAAAGCATCATAGGTCGAATTTTGCTAAAGAAAACAAGTGGCGAGCATCACGTCCATTGGAGCTTGTGCACACTGATGTTTGCGGTCCTCTTAAGCCTGTGTCTACTGGAGGTAATCAATATTTCCTCACATTTATTGATGATTATTCTAGAAAGACTTGGGTGTATTTCTTGAAAAGGAAATCAGAAGTGTTTGAAGTGTTCAAAGAGTTTAAAACTCTTGTTGAAAGACAAAGCGGGCATCATATCAAGGTTTTGAGATCAGATCAAGGTGGAGAATTTAATTCGGAGTTATTCGAGAATTATTGTAAGGAGCATGGAATTATCCACCAGCTTACACCCGCCTCACACACCACAACCGAATGGAGTTGCGAAAAGAAAGAATCGGACGATTCTTGATATGGCAAGGAGCATGGTTAAAGGAAAGGAATTGCCTAGAGAGTTTTGGGTGAAAGTTGCGTTGCAAATTTGTGTATTTGTTGAATAGGTGTCCTACCAAAAGTGTTCGTAATATGACACCTGAAGAAGCATGGAGTTCGCTCAAGCCCGGTGTAGCACATCTAAGAGTTTTTGGGTGCATCGCATACGCCAAAATTCCAGAAGCAAGAAGGATCAAGCTCGACGACAAAGGAGTTAAGTGTATTTTTATTGGGTATGGTGATCGGACAATGGGTTATAAACTTTATAATCCATTGACGAAGAAAGTGATTTTCAGCCGTGATGTTATATTTGAAGAAGATCAAATGTGGACCTGGGAGGATGAGAAAGCAAAGGATAAGTCTGGAGTTTTTCTGAAGGAGCAAGAAACAACAGGAGGCATTGAAGAAGCACACTCACCACCATCACCGAGTTCAGATGAGAGACCTACGAGAAGAACACGAAGTTTGAGAGATATTTATGAATCTACCGAAGTAGATGATGAAGCTGAGGAGGAAAATGTGAATCTTATGTGTTTCTACATGGATGCTGAACAAGTTTCTTATGCAGAAGCTGTGCAAGAAGAAAAATGGAGTAAAGCAATGGATGAGGAGATTAATGCAATTGAGAAAAATAATACTTGGGAGTTGACTAATCTTCCAGAAGGCCGGAAAGCAATTGGTGTGAAATGGATTTACAAAACCAAGAGAAATGCCAATGGTGAGGTGCAAAGGTACAAGGCAAGGTTGGTGGTGAAAGGATACAGACAGAAGGCTGGGATTGATTACAGTGAAGTCTTTGCTCCTGTAGCTCGTCTAGAGACAATCAGATTGTTCATTTCACTTGCAGCTCAACACAAGTGGAGGATTTATCAGCTAGACGTAAAATCAGCATTTTTGAATGGTTTTCTTGAAGAAGAAATTTATGTTGAGCAACCGGGAGGCTATGTGAAACGAGGAGCTGAAGACAAAGTCTACAGATTGAGAAAAGCTCTCTACGGACTCAAGCAAGCACCACGCGCATGGAATGCCAGAATTAATGAATATTTTCTGCAAAATGGATTTGAGAAGTGTCCGTACGAGCATGCACTTTACCTGAAGAAAGACAATGCAGGTAATATGTTATTTGTGTGCTTATATGTTGATGATTTAATATTTACAGGAAATAATGAGGAGATGTTTCGTACATTCAAAAAGAGCATGATCAAGGAGTTTGAGATGACTGATATTGGCTTGATGGCACATTTCCTTGGAATTGAGGTAGTGCAAAGTGAAGATGGGATATTCATTTCGCAAAGCTCTTTTGCGAAACAAATTCTGGAGAAATTCAAAATGGAGTCTTGTAATCCTGTTACTACTCCTATTGAGATTGGACAGGAATTGAGAAAGCATGATGGTGAAGCTCAAGTGGATCCAACATATTTCAAAAGCCTAGTTGGGAGTCTAAGGTATCTAACATGTACTAGGCCTGATATTCTTTATGGAGTTGGATTAATCAGCAGATATATGGAAACACCTGCACAATCCCATCTGAATGCTGCAAAAAGGATTCTACGGTATATCAAAGGCACTCTAAATGATGGAGTATTCTACTCTTCCAATCAAGAAGTTAAGCTCATTGGTTACTCCGATAGTGATTGGGGAAGAGACTTGGATGAAAGAAAAAGCACTACCGGCTACTGTTTTTATTTGGGAGATGCTGCTTTTACTTGGTCGTCAAAGAAGCAGGCCATAGTTACACTCTCGACATGCGAGGCTGAATATATCGCAGCAAGTTCGACAGTGTGTCATTCTATTTGGTTGCAGAATTTACTGAAGTTTCTGGGATTTGCTCAAGAAGGCCCAACGGAGATAAATGTTGATAGTAAGTCGGCTATAGCACTCGCGAAGAATCCGGTGTTTCATGAAAGAAGCAAGCATATTGATACTCGATATCACTTTATTCGAGAGCATGTGGCCAAAGGAGATGTTGAACTGGTATATTGCAAAACAGATGATCAAGTAGCGGATATTTTCACGAAGCCTTTGAAGACTGATGTTTTCCGAAAATTAAAGATGCTCCTCGGAATAAAGATATTGCGGGATTGAGTTTAAGGGAGGAAATGTTATATATTAAACTCAATCATGAGTCCACATGTGTGTGTCTAGAATAGTCAAGTATAATATGTGGTAATTATTAACTAATTGCTTCATGATTAAGTAAGTAAGTAAGGCGGTGGTATCTAGATAAGTTGTGAGGTGGCGTGATTAGCTTTGTTAGGTGGTTAGTGTTAGTAAATATCTAGTAATTAAGTCGGTTAAATAAGTCGGTTTCTATTAGTTTAAATATGTAATATGTTGAGTTAGTTTTTGTAATAAGAAATGTGAGTAGAGAGAAAAATAGAGAGAAGAAGAGAGAAAAAATATTGTGAAGAAATAAACGTGTGAATGGAGAGAAGAAAAAGAAGAAAGTGATTGAGAGAGAGCTTGAACGTGAGAGGAAAAGAGAGAAAGTGAAGAGAGAGTTTGTAATTGAGTATTGTTACTATAATAAAGTTTGTTTATTGGTGTTTTCTCTTTTCGTTCTTCCGCTGCGCATCCAACAGGCCACAGCTATATATTGTTAAGAGGTGGAGAACCATGTATGAAATTAAAGATTACCAAAAACTCTAAACATTTTTGTCCTCAATCTTGTTAGCTCATCGGTCCAGTGGTTTAGAGTTAAAAGTAACTATTCTGACCTAGTGATGGTGGCTTGATTGTTCGACAAATATTTTTAATGGACCAGTTCTAATGGACGTTTAGGTCTTTGGCGAAAATCGTTTGGCGAAGTTCTTTTCGCTTTCTTGCAAAAATCACATCCTTACAGTTAGGGGTGAAAACGGATCGAATACGGACGGATAGTGCTCTTCCCATATTTGATCCCATATTTTTTTCTCGGATTCGGATACGAATACGGAAAGGCCGAATACGAATACAGATCCAGATATTCGGATAATATGCCGAATACGAATACAGGGCGGATATATATCGAATTCGGATCGAATACGAATAATAATAATCGGATAATATGATTTATAAATAATCATTTAATAATATGATTTATATATAATATTTAATAAAAGTTTTAATACAAATTATAGTTATATATTCATAATTATGCTATTTTACTCATAAATATGATTTATAAATAATCATTTATGATTATATTATTTTCCTCATAATTTTCTCATATACTAGAAAAAATAGAATTGAAACTAAAGAATAAATTAAAAATAAAAAATATTAATTGTCGACATTAGTTAAAAAGTAAATATAATCATTTCCTCTTTACTTTTACTTTTCTTTTTAAATATAATAATGATTTATGTTAGAATTTATAGAATTTGACCAAAAAGTTTTTCAATAATCTTAATTTATGTTACAATCTGCTACAAGCTTCCAGCCTTCCACTCCGTCGAGATTTTTCAGCCCGAAGAAAGGGTTTAGCGACTTACAGAGCTCTAATTACAGAGCTGAGCGGCGCGGCGAGAGCTGGTAGCGGCGCGGCGAGAGCGGTGAGCTGGTAGCGGCGCGGCGCGGTGGGGGAGAGGTGGTGGCGACGCCGGAGGTGGGACGGCGGTTTGAGGGAGTTGATGTTCGATCGAGGGGGAGAAGGGGCTGGGATCGGGAGAGAGAGATGAAGAATTGAAGATGATTCTTTCTTCTAAGTTCTATGCTGGATCGGGAGTATTTTCACTTTATTTTTTTATATTAAATTATTATTATATTATAAAATTAATTATTAAATATTTCGGATATCCGATTTCATAATTCGGATAATATCCGATGAAATCCGGGAAAAATCGGATACGGACGGATAATGTAAATTCCGTATCCGATTCCGTATCCGAATCAAGATATCCGGATCCGAATTCGTATCCGATCGGATACTAAAATTGCTCCCCAAATAAGTATCCGATCGGATACGACACCGGATCGGGCGGATATTATCCGATCCGGTTTCACCCCTACTTATAGTAGTTAGATGAATCATATATGGTAGGCAAATACTTATCATTATTCATTTGCCAATTTCTTTTAGGCCATAAAAACTTAGGATCAATCTCATGAGTGAGATCTGGTGTTCAATTCTGCTACTATGAAATGGTGATCCCATTGTCACCCTTAATTATCTAATATAACCCATTCCATAGGGTTGAGAAATCCATACTAAGGTATATTATTTTTATCAAATGAGAATATGTGCACTATTTAATTAACCACGAGTTGGATATTGAAAAATTGAACAAATAATTACCTTCCCCATATTTGACAACCACGGTGAACTCCATATTATCCTTACATTCCCCCAAGAAAAGGACTAAATTGATGATATTCTAACATCGAATATATTTTATTTTTTTAATTTTAACATTTTCATGTAATAACATGTGAGAAACTAGAATCACAAAAAAATAAATTGATTCTATTAAAGTTTAAAAAAAAAAAAAAAAAAAAAAAAAAACTGCAAAATCCGAGACATATATGATAACTATGAGGCACATACACCTCATCTGATCAAAGGCTATTTTCCACAACCGAAGCGTCGAATGTGTTTCCGAAACTATGTTTAACATAATTATATTTTATGGTTGTAAAAAGAGTAGAAGATAACTAAATTGTACCTAGAGAGAGAAAATGGTATTACAAGTAGAAACTTCAAGTATAAGTTATAAGTGTGTGTTATTTTGTTTTTCCCTTTCCTCAGTCATTCAGGTTTCGAATGTACTATGTTTCAGGAACAGGAAGGGAGAAACCAGATTACCTTGGAACGGTGGACGTTGATCCAAAATCGTCGACGTATTCAAAAATTATATACAGACTCCCAATGCCCTACATTGGTGATGAAGTACATCATTCTGGATGGAATGCCTGCAGCTCTTGCCACGGTGATCCTTCAACTTCACGTCGGTTTCTTGTCCTGCTTTCACTATAGTAAGTCATCCAAGCTTCAATTGATTTGTTATCATTCATAAATATTAATGGTGACTACCTCTAGCATCCATGCTGCTTAATTAAGCCCTAGCTAGCTTGTCGGATCATATATTTGCTTATAATTGAAATTATGAATCTTGATGATCACCCCATTCTACATATTATTATCTCAGCTCTAGCCGCATATATGTAGTGGATACTCAACCGGACCAAAGGACTCCGACACTGCATAAAATTATTGAGCCTGAAGAGATACTGGAGAAGACAGGAATGGCATACCCACACACTGCTCACTGTCTGGCTACTGGTGATGTCATGGTCTCGTTTCTCGGTGACAAGGATGGTAGTGCTAAAGGATGTGGGTTTCTTTTACTGGACTCCGATTTTAATGTTAAAGGAAGGTATTCATGAAAAACGGATCTTTTTCTTGATCATATTATAAACACAAGTAATATCTAACTAAGACATGTACAAGGTGGGAGAAACCTGGGCATAGCCCCCTCTTTGGCTACGATTTTTGGTACCAACCTCGGCATAAGACCATGGTTAGCAGTTCGTGGGGAGCCCCTTCCGTGTGATCTTGAAAGATTACATACCTGAGCATGTCTCAAAAGGTCTTTACGGGAGCCATTTACACTTTTATAGCTGGCCCGAGGGGGAGTTGAAACAGATATTAGATCTAGGAGACACAGGTCGTGTACCTCTTGAGGTATAACATATATATATGTAAATAGTTGATTGGTTGCATTTCATATTAGTGATTTTGCATCTCTTCCTCCTTGTGTAGATAAAATTCTTGCATGATCCATCCAAGGGTGTGGGATTTGTGGGGTGAGCCTTGTCGAGCAATGTCATAAGATTTTTCAAGAAGCCCGATGGATCATGGGATCATGAGGTGATTGGAAATTCTCTTTTTTTGTTGTTGTTGTTGTTTGAAAGCATACAAGTGTGAGAGGTCATTTCGATCTGCCGTAGGTGTCTATTCCACAGCAGCTGTTGAAGGTGAAGAATTGGATGCTTCTTGAGATGCCTGGCCTTGTCGCTTTCATTATGATCTCATTAGACGACAAATTCTTTTACATGTCCAATTGGTTTCATGGGGATATCAAACAATATAATATCGAGGATCCTGCAAATCCTAGGTTAGTTGGGCAGGTACGAGTAGGAGGTTTGCTCCAAAAGGGAAGCCCCGTGGTTGTTGAGGCTGAAGATGGCTCCACTTTTCAATTTGATGTACCGAAAGTGCAGGTATACATATTGAGAATTTGCTTTAATATATTATCACGATTTTATACTAATTAATAACTCGATATTTCATTGGTAGGGGCACCAATTAAGAGGAGGGCCGATGATGCTACAATTGAGTTTGGACGGAAAGAGATTATATGTTGCCAACTATATCTTCAGCGGTTGGGATCGTCAATTCTATCCCGAGCTAGTAGAGAAAGGAGGCCATATGATACAAATTGATGTGGATACAGATGAAGGGGGCCTTATTATAAACCCTGAATTCTTTGTAGATTTCGGGGCTGAACCAGAAGGCCCCTGCTTGGTGCATGAGATGAGATATCCTGGTGGTGACTGCACATCTGATATATGGGTTTAATCATCATTCTTCCCATCACTCTTTCTACTTTATGTTTGGGTTGATTTATGTTGTGAGATTTCGTTTGCTTAATGTTCAAATATTCTCGATTACTTTAAGTTATAAAATGTTGATGATTGTGAGAATTATTCGCTTTCTCGATTTGATGGTTTTTCGTTAAGTATTGTATAAAAAGTAGTCCCTATGTCAAACTTGATAACTCATGAAAATATTATTTTTTTGTCAAAACAAAATGTATATTTTGATAATACAATCAACAAAGTTGTTTGTATGTATCACATAGCCTATTGTTTTTAATAAAAAATTCTACACCATCTTGAAGTTTGAACTAGTTTCACCTACCATTCAACCTCAACCAATAAGTAACTATCAGCGTTGTACTTGTTCTGACATAAAAGTTGCAGTCAACCTCTGTACTCTAAAAAAAGGGAATGTCTATAGTATTTCAAAATGAAGAAGAAAATCATTTGCTAAGTAGCGCCCACGTGCCTAGGTCTCCTACATGGATCTATTCACCGGTCATGCCTATAAATAGAGACACTGTGGTGTACAGATACTGGGAAAACGAAAAAGGTTCGACTCAAGTACAGGCCGGTTCATATGAATACTGTTGATGATGAAATTGAGACATTCCCTCCTAAACATACATTAGGCCTGCACAACTAAAGCGATTCAAAGCGAAGTGTATGTTCAGCTTACAAAGCATAATCTCATCCACACGATCAGACCTTCTACCATCCTTGGACGGGCCAACCGCGATGGGGATGAGCAATCCAAGAAGCTCTACTTTTCCTGGCAGCCATTCTTGTCCCTGGGTGGTTGTTTGTTTCTTCTTGTAAGAAAAGAAGCTGAGAAGAGATCTCTTCCACCCTCTATTTCTCCTCTTGCAGCTATCGTGGTTGGGGAGGCGCATCGACTGCGAGAGCTTCTCATAACAAGTAACGTCGGGAGCGCCCTCTGCAGCAACGAGCTTTCCTCCATGCGGAAGCTTCCACAGAAGATGTCCATTCTTGCCCACACAACCCAACTAATCAATCCATGAACATGTTTAAATATGTCTATATGAACCTCTTCATCAATTTCTACGTGGCACGAACGAATTATACATGTAAGAAGAAGACTTCATGTTTGATCAAATCTATGGGTCCATCGCGTCAAGACAAACCTCTAAACATGGATTCCATATTTTAACAACACTAATCTAAAAAAGCAAATTTATGCCAATAAGGTTCCTTTGAATCTAACAGTGTTAAAACGTCAACAAACATTATGTCCTCAAAAATGCACTTTGTTAAACAAGTTATGGATGATTGACATTCCCCACAACAATGCAAATCTGCATACAGTGAATGCCTTACCAACTACGAACAGAGCATTTCATTTTGATCTCTTCCCCTCCTTTTTCTTTATGACCTCGTCAATGTACATTATACCTTTGCCTTTGTAGACTTCAGGAGGCTTGCAACTTCGGACAGCAGCAGCAAACTGATGCACTCTTTCCTTGTCAATCCCAGTGCAGCATACTACATTGTTTTTGAAGCAAAATACACGAACAGCAGGAGGGACGGCCAGTTCCACCTCATGACTGTAGCCAAGTTTTAGGAATAAGAGACGGCCTTCAGACTCTGCTCTTGCTTTGAAACCAACTCCAACAATCTTAAGAAAGCGGAAGAATTTAGCTTCCATATGGAATAATATCAATAACCTGAAATTAGCGATTAAGTCAAGAACAGCACGTATTTAAGAAATTTAATTGCACTGAAGTTGTCATTTCTGTCACCTGGTAGGGAAAGTGCTGAAAAGAAGTACAGACTGGTGCATATTATGAAACTTAGAATTTCATTTTGTCTAGTGAAATAGAAAGCAAAAGACTTTTCCTTTTGGGCACACCATTAGTTGAAAGATGGCTTTAAAACTCTATACACACATAGACTCCAACATATGTAGAGAAGCTACAATTAAAGTTATCTCAGACTGAAGTTTTTCACAAAGTAATTCTCATAAGAAAAGTAATCTTCTATAACACGATAACATGATTTGTAAGTAAGCAGTAGTGATGAAGTGATTAGAGTAAGTTTCTGCTTTCTTTGTAACCGGATTCTGGGCTACCCAACCCAATTGGATCTTCCATATCTTGGCTGTGTATAGTGCCTCAACTGCTCAAAGGACTTTGTTGCTATAACTGAATTTCTAGAGATTAACTAAAACTTTTCAAAGAAGTTCTTCTTGACATCAACTGAAGTTACTCCAAATTGGGCGTTGCTAATTTGAGATATTAAACTCACGCACTTAGAGGAACGAAAATATCTTTGCCCAGGGATGCCAGCCACTCTAATGTGCCTTGAGAATATATGGTGTAAATTGAAATCAATGGAAATTATGTTACAATGAAAAGCGGATACTTATTAAAGAAAATACAGATCGTACCAATAAACATTGGGAAGGTTAAGGAGGTTCGAGTATACTTTGTGTAGGAATGGTTGTCACTCAAGAAAAGGTAAGGCTTTTAATCCTTTCTAAGGATACCAATCCATTGAATTACTCTAGTTGATAAGGTAAGCACAAATGAACCGGAAAACCCAACAAGAACCTTGTTGTAGTTGGGAGCCCCAAAAAACTGATCTAACAATACTTTACCAGTGCTTAAGTAAAACCGCTAATACGAAACCGCATGTATTGTCACAGGCAATTAATCAAACAGTTAATCTGCATTTCGGCCGCTGAATACAGGACGATCGCTATAGCAGAACATTCGACATTCATAGTAATAGAGATGCACAAGGCGGGCAGGAATCAAAGCATTGGAAACATACAAGAAAATGTTAGCGAATTTACCTGGGTATTCGTATATGGGTGGAAGGAAATTGCTGATTGATTTGAGAACTCCCTATCAATTGGAGCTTCTTCTACAACAAAGGGCAAAGGGGACAGTGAACGATGCTCTCTGCTAATAACGTAAACGGGCCCGATAGTTTTACAATGAACGATCCAATAATACTGAGTTCTTTTGATTTGTTCGTGGTAGGCCTAAAGTTAGAAGAAAGACCCATAATGGCCCAAACTGTTGATTTTTATCTTCCCTTACTACTTTCCATACTTTTTCCCTCCCAAAAATGACATTTATGGAAATAATTTTGAAATTTGACCAAATCAAGATTTTTTTTTTGTCAATCAACGAAATTATATTAGACATCAAAGCAATGGATTCAGTCACTACGACTATTACAATCTAAACAAAAGTAAGAAGATAAAATCTCATCAAGACAAATACCCTCTGCCAGAAAAGGTTCATACAAATCAAACCCTTCCACGTTTTGAGGCACGCTCATTTAGCTAAATTGTGTGCGGATTTGTTCCCTAACCTTGGAATCTTGACAATTTTCCATTGCTTTCGACGACTCTTAATGTTCAAGATACTAGGGAAAGCAAACAAGTCAAGCAATCCACTAATTTCGTCACCTTCTACTGATGGAATCATTTAGCTGCTCCACGTGGACTTATTCGAGTCAATCTCTCAAGTGGCAGTCAGAGGAAAGAAGTATGCTCTGGTGGCTATAGATGATTATTCAAGATATACATGGGCAGTCTTCATCCCCAATAAGTCTGATGTCAAGAATGAACTGCCAAAACTCCTGAAAAGACTCAGCGTAGAGACAACTATTAAGATATAGAGAATACTGCGAAGCTGAGGGAATTCAGCATGAGACGTCAGTAGCACGCACGCCTCAGCAGAACGACCTTGCTGAAGAAAGAACAAAACACTCAAAGAAGCAGCAAGAACGTTGTTTGTAGACTCAAGACGTTCATCAAAGTTTTGGGCAGAAGCTACTGACACAGCCTGCTACACTCAGAATCGCTCACTACTGACACAAGCTCACATGAAGACACCATACGAATTATAGAAAGGGAGAACACATTCTATTACACATTTCCATGTTTTTGGTTGTCCAGGCTTTATCCACAATAATGGAAACGATCAGTTAAAAGTCTTTGATAGCAAGTCAGACCAAGGAGTTTTATTAGGATACTCTAGGGTCAGCAAAAGCTTTCAGGGTATTTAACTACCAGACACTTCGCGTGGAGAAAAGCCCTTATGTTGTATTTAAAGAGTTTGTTTCAAAGAACAGAGAACAGGACCTAAAGCAGGATGCTGAAGAAGTTAGCAGTCAGCTGCAAGATCTGAACTTAAACGACACAACTAAAAATACCAGCATTGTTGGGATGATGATTTAGATGATGAAGAAGAAATCCATACTCATCCAAAAAGTATTGTGGCTGAACCACATCTCTAACCAGCCATACATCTGTTCTTCGAGAAGATCTTCATAGGCTAGAACCACATATATAGGTTCTCCTACAGCAGAGCACGTGTCATGTGTGCATGGTGAAGCTGGGCATATATATTTAGATTAAAGTTTACCTCATCCTCTTCTCCAGCCATTAGACACTGTTCAGTTTCTTCCACTTCGATTGCCATGAATGCAGCTTCATCTTCTGATGAATCCATGAAGATATCTTCTTCACTTGTGCAATCGGATAGCTCTCCGGCTATATAAGTCTGCCTCTTCTTGGCAAATTTATCTCGTCTAGCCTCTTGTTCAACTCTTTTAGCAACTAAGAGCTCTGGGCATTCATATTGGTAATGTCCCGTGTTCTTGTAGTTGTGGCACAATGAGGTCCTGCCTTCTCTTTTAGCTGTGTCATTCGTTGTAGTAGCAGTTGCCTAAGTGTTTCTGCATTCATTTTGAGAGTTAGACTCTTCTTTCTTTTTGAGATTATCTTTCTTACCATGAGAGTTCTTGGCAACTCTCTTCATCCTTCTAAGTTCGTCCTTCTCCTTCTGATACTTCAAGGCTAGAAGGGTATAGCGTTCAGCAAGGTTCTCAACAGTTGGATTTTGACATTGTGCTAATTGCTTATTGACTCGCTGTTGAAGTACTTGCTCCTGGAGTGCTGACTATAGCTTTGTAAGCATGATCCATTGGCATGTCAGCAGGAGCGCTCACGCTTTCTTGGGGAAGACTGTACTCGAATTCTTCAGCTTTCAATTATGAAAATACAAAATCAGGAGTAACATTGTTAAGATTAGAATGTCTCAACTAACTGGCAAATGAATACCACTTAGGTCTAGTTAAATCTCGTAGAATCTTAGTGTTCATATATTTATTGGTAAGAGTCTTTCCCAGTATTGATGATGTTGATTTGGTTTGTGAATCTGATGATGAAGTCATCAATTGATTCTCCGGGAAGAATGCTAAATGCTTCGTATTTTTGTTGCTCTAGTTCTAGCTTGTGTTTCTTTGATCTGTGGAGTCCCATAACTCAGTACTGCTAGAGAATTCACTGAGCGTTTTCAGTATTACGTTTCACGCAACTTAGTCTAAGTTGTGCATCTTTCTTTCTTCAGGTGTGAATGCACATTTTTCCTTTGGAACTCTCCTATAGCCCCCACAGCTGCATATTTGACGTTGTCGATCATGGGAACGATGGGTCCAGATTTCAGGATATCTGTCATGCTATCATGAAGAGATGTTAGATGCGCCTCCATCCTTACGCACCACACCGCATAGCTATCTACTGAGAACATGAGCACCATCCAAATATCCGACATATCAGATGTTATGAACAATAGTATATGATGCAACGAAACAAATGCAAGTGATGAAAAACATTTTTCAGGATCTGTTCGCGTAGACCAATGTATTTCAGAAAATGATGATTCGAGGAACATTGCTCTGATACCAATTGTTGGTCCAAAGACGAGTCTTCAAATGTAGGGAGGTTGAATTGACCTGAGTCCAAGTTTTAACTCAAACGCGAAAGTCAGTCTTTTACTGAATGTGCTCGCTGAATAGTTTAGCTCGCCAACTTAGCTTTCTGATCATGTGGGCAGAGTGGTTCCTAATCACCGGTGAAGGAATTGAACAAGACTCCTCGGCTATTCACGGAGATGAACAAGAAGCGCCCAAAAATCACCGGAGAAGTAGAAGAGCGATCGAAATTGACGGATTTATTCTATCTGCGCCTTTTCCTGATTTTTAGGGCTTTACCGATGGGATATCAACGGATAATTTCATCGGTCAATTAAATAATAATTATTGACGGCCAAATCAGTCGATAAAAAATCAAATTAAATAAAAATAAGAAAAAATATCGACAAAATTTATCTATCGACAATTTTATCAACGGATTATTCCCTCGTAAATCCTTTGGTACACTACAATTATGAAATCCGTAATGGTCCGTCGGTGGTGGCTGACTCCCTTTTTTTTCCATCGTTGTTTGCTTCGGTAAAACACTATTTTTTTGTAGTGATAAAGTATGTAGAGATGTGTATATATCAATTATTTTTATCAAGTCAAGGTCAAGGGAGGAATGTTATTATTTATCTTTATTATATATTGTATTCGATATTTCATGTGTTTATGACAGACATGAAATGAAGGGTTGAAATGGAACCCTAGGATCAAAATTAGATCCCTTATAAAAAATGGGTCAGAACCGGTTGTCGGTCGAAATTGGGCCGTCCATTTAAATCGATCAGTATCAGGCCGTCGATCGAAATTGAACTCCGTGTAAAAAGGTTGGGGTTCGTTTGGCCGGTATTTATTTTCATGATATAATATTCCATGTTTTATTAATATAATGTTTAATTTTGGTAAATGTGTATAACACACTCAGTCGTTGTACTCACCCTCTTTCATTTAACATTTTTTAGGAATTGGCTCGGCTGATGCGCAGAGGTAGTGGTGGTGATGGTCAAGAGAAGAAAAATGAAATTTCAAGAGTTTTAGATATGCATTTGTATTTAAAACTATTGTCATGTTTTGAAAGAACAAGTAATATTATTTTTTTTATATAATTAATGTTTGAAAGTGTTCCACTGAACACAAAATGCATTTTACAAGTTATGAAAGAACATCCTCTTTTAAGTTTTTTTTGAAAATTTGGGCGTTACAAAATTGAAGTGTTAGGAGTTCTATGTGGAGGGGATACTACCTGATCGACATATGTGTACTCCACTTGTCCCTTTTTTTTGGCTCATTTCTTGATTGAGACGTTCCACGAAAAGTGGCTTGAAAATAATTTTGTAAAAAATTTACTATAATCTCTCATATTTATTATTTATCTCTCCTATTTTATCTACTACTCTCATTATATAACTCATTTTCTCCCTTCTACTTTATCATCTACTCCTCTCGTATTGTATGATCTACTTTCTTAATTCTCGTGATTTATTAATTTTTAAATAAGTAGAATGAAATATTAGTGATTTATTAATTTTTAAATAAGTAGGATGAAATATTAAAATATCTGAAGTCATTTTTCCAGATCTATAAACCAACCTGACTTCATCAAATTACACACCTTAGTAGTACTTTATCCGTTTCGGATGAAACGTTCTATTTCTTTTCGGGATGGGAATTTATGCAGTGGACTTTTATGGTGCTAAAAGAGAGAGTGGTATGAATGAAGCCCATAAAAAAATACTTTTGTGAGATCAATATTTTTTTTTAAGAAAGATGACATTTATCTAAGAATATCCAAAATACAATATAGAACGTATAGAATATTAGCTAGCAATGAAGGAAACTAGAGAAATACAAAATATTTAATAAAAAAAACTACAATTTCCTTAAAATAAAAATCTGGCAAAACCATGTGTTTATTCAAAATCCGTCATCATTGTTTGACCACTTCTTCACAACGACTCTCAAATCATCGAAACATTCAATCTTTCACTTTAAATAAACTAAATTATATTTCTCAATCAATATAGTAAACTCTGATTTGCTACAATCCTAATATTTTTTTCTTTACAGAAAGTAAACGATAAAGATAATCAATTGTATGAGGCCATCTAAGCAAAATAATCATTTATATCAGAAGTATAAATTGGGCAATTAAATAATTGCATAAAAATAGTTGTACTTATAATTTTATCTCTAGTCAAATGAACTCCAACTGAAGCTCGTTCATTGACAGCTTAATAATTAAGTTCTCAAAAGAAATTATTATGCACGTCAATCATTGTTCAGATATTCCTCTTTTTTGCTCTACCACTTAGTCAAATAAAAGTACAATAAACATAGGTTTATCGGAAAAAGAAAAGTTTTATTATCTATGTTAATTATTTAATTTAGATACTCTCTTCAGCCTCGTTATCGATCCTATAGAATGTGTCTTCTTCCAAAAATGATAGATTCACTACAAGAAAACAGACATTTTGCAACATGTAAAAAATGTCGTAAAACCTTTTTTTTATGTCGCAAAAGCTAATTTACGACATTTTCTGCGTCATGTTCCATTGTGTCGCAAAAAGTGATGATGTAAATTTACAGCATAATTTTTCTATAATGACGCAACATATACGACATTTTTTGCTTCACTTAACTAATTGTTACATACTATTCGCCACACACTGCTCATCATTAGTTTTGGTGATGCATGTTCATTTGCGACACTTTATGAGGCATTAGTTGAAATGTTGCATCATAATTTGCGACAGTAGTTTGTGGCATTGAAATGATGTGACGTAGGATTTTTACGACTCTTATAGCATCATATTTCAAGTGCCGCATTGTATTGCGACAATAACATTTGTTGCAAAAAATTGTTTTAATTGTCGCAAGATTTACAATATTTTTTTACGTCACATTATTATTGTGAATCACTTTATAATTAATGTGATTTAGTTATTTGCAACACATATGACTACAGGAAAATTGATTTTTAGCGAGGCGTATTTTGTCGCCAATGGTACACTTTTAGCGACGAAATAGGGCTTTTGCTAGGAATATTATTTTGTCGCCAAAGGTACACTTTTAGCGACGAAATAGAGCATTTGCTAGGAATATTGTGAAAATACCAAAATAACCTTCTTTTAATGTGAATTATCCAATATACCCCTTCTTGCCATTAAATTTTTTTTCTCGCTATTATGATTAAAATGCAATTGTAATAAAATATATTTTCATAAAATATATATATGCATGTGATATATCCTCGTTGAAAATCATGTCATAGTTTTAATATTTAAATATTATTGAATATTTGAGACTAATTCATAACGATTTTTAATGATATCAATAACCATTTATTTCTTGCAAAAAAAAATATAATCAATTATTAATTTATAAAATGAATTCAATTAAAACATATTTAATTCTTTGCAAAACATATTTAATTGTTTGCAAAACATAATTCTTTACAACACATAAATCAGTTTGGCTCCGTGTTGCATCCACTTGAGAAATTCTTGAGGTGGTTCGCATTTGGAGCCAAGATCAACAAAGCAATAGCCCACCACCTCAACAAGAGGGCTCCAGTCTGCAAGAATGCAATCAGATAACTATTTTGCATATAGATAGTGAGAACGAGTTGATAATAACTAAATTGTGTATATGAAATACAATGGAAGATTTACCATTGGGCAAGTAGTACATGAGGCTGTTGGGAGATGAGAAACTGAGATATGGTTTGTGTTTAGGCCCCAAAAATACTTGAGCCACCCCTGCGTAGATTACAAATTGATACACATATAGTACCGGTTTACAGCTTCAAACATATCTGTGGCTGGAGCATGAACTTTATAGCTTCTGATAGCAATTCGATGCCGAGCTGTGATACGGGGATCGGAGCAGGTCCGACTCCCTTCTGATGCATTATGAAGTTTGAAGAATAAAAAAAAATTGAAAAGAGAAAGAACGAAACTGTATTTGATAGATGAGTGGGAGAATATAATTAAAAATGCTCCTAAATTGTCGATATATAGGAGGATATATATAATTTGATGATTGTGGCAGATTTTGAAAATTTTAAACAACCCTCCAAAATTTTGAGAGAAATTTTAATTTTTTTTCTTAAATTTGAATTTTAGGATTTTTGCGGTTACGTATCTGAATTTAGGATTTATAATAAATCGTGTCTACGTGGTTAGGTATCTCTTTGGATAGGTACATAGTTGGTTAATATTTAATTTATCTCCTCAAATAATTTATTGATGCATCATAAATAAAAGTTTAATAATAGAATTTAACATATTCAACTGATTTTATCCTATCGGTTAACATATCAAATTATTTAATTCAAAATATGAGTGTTAATTAGACTTACTACCATATATAATTTTCAATAATAAGATATAGATATCGAAAATTATCCTATCGGTCACTATATTACCTATAAATGTGGATACTTTATTGGATTATATAAATTTGATCATTTAAAAAATTATCTTCTAAATGTGGATACCTATAATACGATATAGATATCGAAAATATCTTCTAAATTGTTAAAATTATTTATCCTTAAAAAACTTCTCTTTTAAATTAGAATTTATTTGATTTTTTTAAATAACAAAGAACTTATATTTTTAAATTTATTACGACTTTAAATTTTATTAAAAAGAAAATCCAGGCTCATGTCATGTAAATTATTAAATAGTACTTCTGTCCTATTGAAATTGTTAAATATATGTTTTCGGACCGTCTCATTGAAGTTGTCCAATTTTCTTTTTAAGCAAATTGTTACACACTTTATTTGATGGACCGACAACTTTACACAACTCTACACACAACTAACGATTCTCTTTAAAATCCGCGTCGAAAATAAAGGGAACAAATTCATTGGGACGAATGAACTAAATATTTTTATCAATTAAATTTACAATACTGTTAATTGTTAATGATTTTGAGAGTTTTATTTTCAAACCTTTATGTAAAGTAGATTATTACATCAAAATATAATCTTTTAGCTTCAAAAATTTCTGTTTTAACAAAATAATATTTATTTTTAAACCTATTACGTGAATGTACTTTTTAATAAATAAAAACTTATTTCAATTTTTTCGTGTAATTCAAGTTATTTTTTGACATACCAATTCTTATAGAATAAATTTTAGAAATATACTCTTTATGTTTATTCTCAAAAACGGAAAGTTTGTTTTGATTTTTTTCGTGTAATTTAATGTTATTCTTTTCCAATTGATCATAGTTAGAGATTTTTTTTATATATTGGTATTTTGATGTTTCTATTGAATAAAAATTATAATATTTTTTAAATAATTCATGTATGTTGATAAAATTTTTGTTAAAAATAATATTTTTGCTTCCGTTATTGTTTTATTTTTATAAAGATGATCGAAAATAAATTTTTGAGCGGCATTCTTTATTTACGATGAGTGAGGGCGTTCCACCAAATTATGTCATTATATGACAATTTAAAAGTGTCGCAAAAAAATTGTCGTAGTTTTAATACTAAAAATGAGGGTCGCATTTATATTATTAAAACATGACACAATATATAGGTGACGCACAATTGGCGTAATTATACGACATGATTGCAATACTATTCATAATATGTGGTATAATTATGACATCTTATGGAGGTATCGCAAATAAATTGTCAAATTTTTTAGACATAAAAATAAGCATCGCATCCATGTCACTATATTACAACATAATATTTCGATGACACACAATTGACGTAAATATACGATATTTTCTGCAACATTATTCTAAATAAGTGGTATATTTATAACAATCTATTGAGGTGTCACAAATGTAATGTGGCGATCTTGAGACATAAAAATGAATGTCGCATATGTGTTACTAAATTACTGCATAGTTTTAAGATGGCGCATAAAAGAAGTAAATATACGACACTAGAATCATAAATGTGGAAATTTTATGACACATACATTTAATGTCGCATATCCGTATGTCGCAATAGATCTGTTTTCTTGTAGTGATTATTAAAAACACTTTACTTGTGAGACACCCATTTATACAATTTTACACACAACTTTCAATTTTCTTTAATAATCGTATCTAAAAGAAATGAGACATATACTATAAGATGAAAGGAATATTTTTTTATTTCGACTTAGAGTAAATAGGAGAATCAACTCGACTGCATTCACTTTTTCAAAAGTTACAGACAAGTGATTGCAAGCAACAAAGGAGTCAAGTCATCTTAAAAAATTTGGGGAAGATATAAGGGGCACGTAAATATTCTTGTTAGAATATGGCTCAAATAGAAGAGTCACTTATCCCACATTGGAAAAAGAATGAAAGTTTCATTCTTTTTCCCCTTATAAATAGGCTACTCCCCTCTTGTTTATTCTTGCACCTCATAAAAGAGTATTTGGGTCTAGGAACTTATTTCGGAGACCCGATTTTGTATACTCCTCGTTTATAGTGAAATTTTCTTCTCTTCGCCCGTGGACGTAGGTCGATTGACCGAACCACGTAAATTCTCGGTGTTCTTATTTTAGTTATTTTCTCGTATTTCGTTTACTCGTATTTCTAACAAGTGGTATCAGAGCCAAGTTAGTTTTGCGATGGCGAGTATGAAGTACGATATTCCGCTGCTGGATCGGAACACCAGATTCTCGTTATGGCAAGTGAAGATGTGTGCAGTTCTCGCCCATATGGATTTGGACGAGACTTTGTTGGGATTTGAAAAAATGCCCAATTCGTGGACAGACGAGGACAAGAAGAGAAAAGATCGTAAGGCTCTCTCTCATATACACCTTCATCTATCAAATCAAATTTTGCAGGATGTCCTGAAAGAGACAACCGCGGGCCGGACTATGGTTGAAGCCGGGAACAGGTTGTGCATGACCAAGAGTCCGACAAGTAAGCTACATCTAAAGCAACGTCTTTACTCACATCATATGGTAGAAGGTACGTCTCTACAAGAGCATATTTCAGCATTTAAAGAAACCCGTTGCCGATTTAGAAGCTTTGGAAGTTAAGTATGATGATGAGGATTTGGCTTTGATGTTATTGTGTTCATTACCTTCATCCTATAGTACGTTTCGTGATACTATTTTGTATAGTCGTGATACTTTGACACTTGATGAAGTTTATGATGCCTTATTCTCGAAAGAGAAAATGAAGCAACTTGTTAGTACCTCTGAGGATTCAGGAGAGGGACTTATTGCTCGAGGCAGGCCACAAGAACGAAGTTCTGGTGGTGAGAAGAAAGGGAGATCGAAATCAAGGAATTCTCGCATGAGGTGTAATTATTGCCACAAGCCCGGCCACATCAAATCAGAATGCTGGAAATTGGAGAGAAGGAACCAGAAGAATCCAAATGACAAAGGTGATGGTGATAAATCAAAGCACAAACAGAAGGAAAAGGAACTAGACGTTGGCGAGGCCAGAGTTGCCGATGAAGATTCAAGTGACGGTGATCTTCTTGTTGCTGCCAATTTGGTTCGTGAGCATCGTGATGAATGGATTCTTGATTACGGTTGCACATATCATATGAGTCCCAATCGGGATTGGTTTTCATCATATGAGTCGATTACAAAAGGAGTTGTGCTTATGGGAAATGATGCCCCTTGTAAGGTTACAGGGATTGGAACCATCAAAGTGAAGATGTTTGATGGAGTAGTCCGAACACTTGGAGATGTCAGGCACGTACCTGACTTACGGAGGAATCTTATCTCCCTCAACACTCTTGAAGATAAAGGGTACAAATATGTTGGTGAAAATGGAGTTCTGAAAGTCAGCAAAGGTTCTCTTGTCGTGATGAAGGGAAAGAAGAAAACTGGAAACTTGCATGTCTTGCAAGGCTCCACTGTCTCGGGAGATGCTGCAGTTGCTACCACGTCACTGACTGACAGCGAGGTCACTCGATTGTGGCACTTGCGTCTTGGCCACATGAGTGAGAATGGGATGATTGAGCTAAGCAAACGAGGACTTCTTGATGGACAGGGATCAGCAAACTCGAGTTTTGTGAACATTGTGTTCTGGGTAAGCAGAAAAGAGTTAAGTTCTCTACAGGAACACACAATACATCAGGTATTTTGGATTACATCCATTCTGACGTTTGGGGTCCGTCGAGGGTGCCCTCCAACAGAGGTGCACGTTATATGCTGACTATTATCGACGACTACTCAAGAAAACTTTGGGTTTTCTTTCTCAAGCAGAAGAGTGACGTGTTTGCCACTTTTAAGGAGTGGAAAGTTATGATCGAAAAGCAGACGGGGAGGTCTGTGAAACGTCTTCATACAGACAATGGTCTTGAGTTCTGTTCCGACGAGTTTAATTCTCTATGCAAGGCTGAAGGGATTGTGAGACACCACACCGTTCGTCATACTCCACAGCAGAATGGTGTAGCCGAGAGGATGAACAGAACGTTGATGGAGAAGGTGCGTTGCATGCTTCTCAATTCTGGTCTACCGCAAAGTTTTTGGGCTGAAGCAGCAAATTTGGCTTGTCATCTTGTCAATCTATCTCCTTCTACTGCACTTGACAAGAAGACCGCACAAGAGGTATGGTCTGGTACTCCACCAAACTATTCTGATTTGAGGATTTTTGGTTGTCCCGCGTATATGCATGATGTGCAGGGAAAATTGGATCCTCGTTCGAAGAAGTGCATTTTTCTAGGCTATAAGCCTGGCGTGAAGGGTTACAAACTTTGGTGTCCAGAAACAAGGAAGGTGATCATCAGTCGAGATGTTATATTTGATGAAAGTTCGATGATACACGTTGCAGCACCTAAAGACTCTTGCATTGATGCTCCGCAAGAATCCAGTTCACAAGTTGAGGTGGAGATCGAATCAAAATCCGAGTTCACAAGAAGATTCGATTCCGCATCAAGAACCACCACCCGAAGCTCCACAAGATCTTGTATTGCAAAAGACAGAGGAAGACGTGTGATAAAGCGTCCTGAAAGATTGATTGAAACTAATATGGTTGCTTTTGCTTTGAATGTAGCTGAGGAAGTTGAGTCTTGTAAGGAACCCTCCACATACAAGGAGCCAATTACTTCGAAGGATTCTGCAAAATGGATTGGCGCTATGCAAGAGGAGTTGGAATCGCTTCACAAGAATGGTACATGGGACCTAGTGAAGCTCCCTAAAGACAAGAAAGCAGTTCGCTGCAAATGGGTATTCAAGAGAAAGGAAGGAACACCAGGAGTTGAAGATGTAAGATACAAGGCGCGATTGGTAGCTAAAGGCTACATCCAAGTTCCCGGTGTAGACTTCAATGATATATTCTCCCCGGTGGTGAAGCATACTTCAATACGAGCTTTGCTTGGTATTGTTGCTATGCATGATTTGGAGCTGGAGCAGCTTGATGTGAAGACAGCATTTCTGCATGGAGATCTAGAAGAAGACATCTACATGCAGCAACCTGAGGGACACACAGTTGTAGGGAAGGAAGACCATGTATGCTTCTTGAAGAAATCTCTCTACGGTTTGAAGCAGTCACCGAGGCAGTGGTATAAGAAGTTTGATCATTTCATGACGACTCATGCCTTTAAGCGAAGTGCTTTCGATAGTTGTGTCTACTACAGGGTTGGCGAAGATGGGTCATTTGTATATCTCCTATTATATGTTGATGACATGTTGATAGCTGCCAACAGTCAAGAGGAGATCAAGAAGGTGAAGACCCAACTCAATGCTGAGTTTGATATGAAGGATCTAGGAGCTGCAAAGAAGATCCTTGGTATGGAGATTATTCGAGACAGAAAAGCAGGTACATTATGCCTCAGTCAGAAGGGGTATATTGAAAAGATTCTCCATCGGTTCAACATGCAGAATGCAAAGCCGGTTAGTACTCCGTTAGCAACTCATTTCAGATTTTCATTTGCTTTGTCGCCCCAATCAGATGAGGAGGTTGACTACATGTCACGAGTTCCATATGCTAGTGCTGTTGGGTCCCTCATGTATGCTATGGTATGTTCCCGTCCTGATTTAGCACATGCTGTGAGTGTTGTGAGCAGGTACCTCGCAAATCCTGGAAAAGAACACTGGAAAGGAGTTCAATGGATTTTTCGTTACTTGAGAGGTTCTAGCAACGTTTGTCTGAAGTTTGGCAAGACTCGTGATGGAGTTGTCGGATATGTAGATTCCGATTTTGCCGGTGATCTCGATAAAAGAAGATCTCTTACGGGCTATATCTTCAGCATTGGTGGTTGTGCTATTAGGCCGGAAGTCTACTTTGCGAGCACTTGTTGCTTTATCCACTACGGAGGCCGAGTATATGGCCATCACTGAAGCTTGTAAGGAAGCTATTTGGTTGAAAGGTTTGTTTGGGGAACTGAAGAAAGAATTACAGGTTACGACCGTCTTTTGCGATAGTCAAAGTGCTATCTGTCTCACAAAAGATCAAATGTTTCATGAGAGGACTAAGCACATTGATGTGCGTTATCACTTCATACGTGAAGTTGTTGCTCGTGGTGATATTGTGGTGAGCAAAATTAGTACTCATGACAATCCTACTGATATGATGACGAAGGTGGTTCCCTTTACTAAGTTCAAGCATTGCTTGAATTTAGTTAGCCTTACTCGGTGAGTTATGCCCTTAGGGGTTTTGTGGAGAAGGTGGAGTTTTTCCTATCATGGTTGGAGTTTGTTCGTTGCTGAGGGAGTTTTCGCCAAGGTGGAGATTTGTTAGAATATGGGTCAAATAGAAGAGTCACTTATCCCACATTGGAAAAAGAATGAAAGTTTCATTCTTTTTCCCCTTATAAATAGGCTACTCCCCTCTTGTTTATTCTTGCACCTCATAAAAGAGTATTTGGGTCTAGGAACTTATTCCGGAGACCCGATTTTGTATACTCCTCGTTTATAGTGAAATTTTCTTCTCTTCGCCCGTGGACGTAGGTCGATTGACCGAACCACGTAAATTCTCGGTGTTCTTATTTTAGTTATTTTCTCGTATATAATAGTCAAACCCAAAGTTTTCTTGAGTAGTCGTCGATAATAGTCAGCATATAACGTGCACCTCTGTTGGAGGGCACCCTCGACGGACCCCAAACGTCAGAATGGATGTAATCCAAAATACCTGCTGTATTGTGTGTTCCTGTAGAGAACTTAACTCTTTTCTGCTTACCCAGAACACAATGTTCACAAAACTCGAGTTTGCTGATCCCCTGTCCATCAAGAAGTCCTCGTTTGCTTAGCTCAATCATCCCATTCTCACTCATGTGGCCAAGACACAAGTGCCACAATCGAGTGACCTCGCTGTCAGTCAGTGACGTGGTAGCAACTGCAGCATCTCCCGAGACAGTGGAGCCTTGCAAGACATGCAAGTTTCCAGTTTTCTTCTTTCCCTTCATCACGACAAGAGAACCTTTGCTGACTTTCAGAACTCCATTTTCACCAACATATTTGTACCCTTTATCTTCAAGAGTGTTGAGGGAGATAAGATTCCTCAGTAAGTCAGGTACGTGCCTGACATCTCCAAGTGTTCGGACTACTCCATCAAACATCTTCACTTTGATGGTTCCAATCCCTGTAACCTTACAAGGGGCATCATTTCCCATAAGCACAACTCTTTTTGTAACTGACTCATATGATGAAAACCAATCCCGATTGGGACTCATATGATATGTGCAACCAGAATCAAGAATCCATTCATTACGATGCTCACGAACCAAATTGGCTCAAATAGAAGAGTCACTTATCCCACATTGGAAAAAGAATGAAAGTTTCATTCTTTTTCCCCTTATAAATAGGCTACTCCCCTCTTGTTTATTCTTGCACCTCATAAAAGAGTATTTGGGTCTAGGAACTTATTCCGGAGACCCGATTTTGTATACTCCCCGTTTATAGTGAATTTTTCTTCTCTTCGCCCGTGGACGTAGGTCGATTGACCGAACCACGTAAATTCTCGGTGTTCTTATTTTAGTTATTTTCTCGTATTTCGTTTACTCGTATTTCTAACAATTCTCAAAAATCATGCTTAAACCAAATTTTGTGCAATCTTTGAATTTGTTTTACCCTACTAAATTTCTTCTCTTTCGTTTCCCTTCTCTCATGAAATTCCAGATTACTTCCCTTTGATCAGCCTTGCTTGTGGTAAAAGATTATATGTTTGAATCACATCATTAGTAGTGTCTTTTTTTCTTTTTTTTTTTATTACGGAGATTAAGAAAATGTTATTATGTGATATATGTTAATTTTTTTTGATGACGAGGTAGTCGCTACCTTTGGTATGCACAGGGTAAATCTCGCTCATGTGCAATAGCCTGCAAACCACACATGAGAGTTAAACCGCACAAGGTGATGTATGTTATTTGAGTTTAGGTAATTAATTTCTAGCCATAATTTTTTTCCTTTTTTAAAAATAAAACATTATTAATGGAACACTGCTTTTAAAAATAAACACATTACAAATGAGACGGAGTGAGTATTAATTGGTGGTCTGACCTTGCTGTCACATGGGTTGTTGTCCTTGCAACTCCCACAACCGTTACCACGTTCTACCAATCAATAATCGCTCTCAAATATAGTATTAAATTCACTAAATTATTCACAAACTTTGAAATAATCAACATGGTATATATGCTTTCGTTCAATTTAATAATCATTTACAATTTCAAATGAATAAACAAAGAATCGCCATGTTCCAATTTTACGTACAAGCGGCGTCTCCGCACTAATCCGAACTCGGGACGACTCGGTAGCGACTCGCCACCTGCTTGCCATCTCCATTCATATCCCCCGGAGCCAACTCAACCACATTGGACTTGATTCCACCTTAAGAAATTACAAAGCAAATAACCCCGGCCTTCCTACAAGCCACGTATAACCTATGCTTTTAACGTATAGTATATTGACCGTAGATACTGTAATCGACGTAATTTATCGAATGTAGCATCTAGAAGACCATTTTATATAATATATATATAAATATATATGTATATATACGAGTCGATCTCACCAACTAGACTTGTCGGAAAAACCATCTAAAAGCGGTCTAGAATCGGCCAAGATTTTAAGGTTGCTCTTGAATCCGACATGGCAGTACCTTTGAAAATCCTCAAAGCTCATGAACCGGGTCGAGTTGTTCTTGCTCGACTCAATTCGAGCCAAGTAGCGGAGAATGTCCTCAAAAAGCGACTCGTCGCAGGGAATCGCCAAGGGACCGGAGTTGGAAAACCCAAACTCTTCCTCGGCTTGACTCAGTAGCTTCTTGAAAACCGGATGGTTCAAGTAGGTGGCTCGGACGACAAACCTCTTGCAGCTCGAGCCCACCGTCACCGCCACGTGGCCGGACGGGACATCGGAGGGGGTCCGACGGGAAGCCATCGCCGCCTTCTTGCGCCACTGCCGGAGCATCTGGCGCAGTCTTACAATGTGACGGATTTTGCTGCACGCCGACATTTTTCGTTTTGGTTAAGAGAAAATTGTTTTGTATGACACGGTGCTTTTAGTGTTTGAATCTGGGAAGTGAGGGGTTTAGTGGTGGGAGACAGCTCCGCTATATATAGGATTGGATGTCAAAATCTGCCACTGGTTTTGATGATAATTACGACAACGGGATTTGCATGGGACTACGGTTAGATGTTACGGGCCTTACGGGTACCGTAATGTATATGAATCCAGATCCAAGTTTCGAGAAGGAAAGATTAAAATATTATAGTATTATTATTATAGAATTAAGTTGTCTCTATTATTTTCTTACATTTCATTGATTGAGGTAGTTTCAGTTATCACCTACTACTCTATATTTTATCCGTATTGTTTACAAATGAGTATGCATGAACGATGAAATATCTAGTGCGCGACTAGGGTTTGGAGATATCATATTTATTTACGATTTGCCAAAATATTGATTCATTGATAGTGTTTGGACTAAATTGAGCTTGAAAATAATAGTACTAAAAATAGAGTAGACAAAAAATTTAAAAAATTATAATCATTCTAATTTCTAAAGAATAAAGATGCTATGAATCCTTAAAAAGGGTCGATTTTTTAATGGATTTCGGGGGAGGGAACTTGATCTAATTACATGCATGCAATAAATATACTCCCTCAGTTCTATTTATTGATTTAGTTTATTTTCGGCATGGAGATTAAGAGAGTTGTTTGTTATGTATAAAGTGGTATAAAAGAGTAGTGAGGACCATTGGAATACATTAGAGTAATGTTAAGTTAAAAAAGAAAAAAGTCGACTAAATGAGACAGCCTAAAAAGAAAAACTGGACTAATAGAGTAAAATATTAGTCAAACAATCTACTCCTTCCATTCCATAGATGTTGTCCTCTTTTCCTTTTTAGGTTGTCCCATAGGTCTTGTCCCGTTTCCTAAAAAGTTAAGATCTTGTGGTTAAGATTCACCCACAATTTGAGAGACTCACAACTTTACACACAACAAACAACTCTCTTAAATAATCGTGCCAGAAAGAAATGGGACAAAATTTATGGGACGGAGGGAGTAGTAAAGATTGGCAAAGATCGTACAAGTCATATTTAACCGGTAAAAAGTCAAATAATCTGAAATAAATAATATCACTTTTTTTATTCTCGTACAAAAAAGAAAAAAAAAGTATCATTTTTAATGGGATGGAAGCGTACATTGTTAAAAAGCATTATTCCATATAACACATTTTAAAGTATTTTTCAATTACAATTAATATGATGAGGTATACAAACTATTGACATGAATTGAATTTTCGATGTCGATATATGTATCTTATATAAATATTGCGAACATGAAATTTGCACAATGAACATACACAAACACACGAATATATATGATACGGATTTTCCCCAAAATTTCGATTTGGTCGGAATTAAAACCCATCCATTGATTTAAGACAATCAACGGTTAAATCTGAATTTTGGGTTTAAAATTTCGCTTTGCTTATTATTTATACTCCCTTCATCCCGTTATAAGCGTTCATATTTCCTAATTAAGTCGTCCCATTATAAGCTTCCACTTTCCAAAGATAGCAAAAAAATACTTTTAAATATAAAATGAAGTGGGTCCATATTTCCTAATTAAGTCATCCCATTATAAGCTTCCACTTTCCAAAAATAGCAAAAAATACTCTTAAATATAAAAATTACTCACTATTCAACCCACATTTTTATACTCTCTTTTTTCAAAAACCTATCTCACTCACGATTACGTTCCACTCCGAAGTAAAAAATTTATGATTTTCAACTTTTTGTAAACTTTAGATTATTTCTTTTATTACAATATGAAAAAAATATAAAAAAAAGTTGATTGTGTTTACTAGCTATTACAAAAATTTGGATAACTATCATTTTCTCTCACCAATCACTCTTCGAAAACTGTGACAATTCCCTTAATATAATTAAAATTCAGAAATAAACACTAAAATAAATTTTCTTAATTTCCATGCCGAAACCAAAGAGGACGTTTATAGCGGGACGGAGGGAGTATATTTTATGCATAGTGGATTCGGGAAGTATGCATAGCGCATGGAGAAAGTATGATAAAGTTATTAATAATTTTATATTTTTGCCCTCGTGCATAAAATATACAAGTAATAAGAAAGTGAGACTTGAACTCTAAGTTTAGATCTGATCGTCGATTGTCTTATATCAATGGATGAGATTGGTTCTTAATTTTTGCCAATAGTATCACTTCTCATATTATCCACTCTCTCTATATTTATTATATACTCCCTCTGTCCCACCAATCTTTCATCATTTCTTTTTTTTGGTTTTCCTATCAATCTTGCAACATTACCTAAAATAAAATGAAAATGAGTGAACCACAATCACTTGAACAAGTGGATCCCATTTATTTTTTACTTTATACCAACACTTTATATCTTTACACCTATTATTTTATACATTTACACACTATCTTAAAATCCGTAACCAGACTCTAATGTTGTAAGATTGATGGGACGAAGAGAGTATTTATTATTAGAGTGAGGGAATTGGGTGCGCGAAGTGTAGACTCAAAAGTGCAAAACCCCAAAAAACCTTCCACATGCTAAGCTAGAGAATAAATCTTAAAACAAAATCCACTCTGTCGTCTTTAGGTAGTTAGCTTTGGCTCTTGGCAAAAAAAAAGTAATAAAATTCAAAAATAAACTTGAATTCATAATTCATAAGTTTGCCTTTAAAGAAGAAAGAATCATAAGGCCATATTGTACTTAGTAATATTGAATTTTTTATTCTCCTCTGGAAACTGGAATCTCTCATCTCCTAAAACATATACTATATTTTACCCATACATATGAAGTGTATATAACATATCATTATTACAAATATAATCTAATTGACGAAAACAATCATCAAATTAAGATACAATACAAAATAGAGAATATTATATAATTCGCTAAAGGCAACTTATATTACTCTTGGGAAGAAAAGTTAGAGATGGAATGGGTATCTAGATAAAATAAAAACTATTTTATGAGAAAAAGATGCTTTCTTTACCTATTAAAGGTATATTATATATTTATTCAACATTTTAAATGCTTGTAAACATTTTTTTTAACATCTATCTGGCCTTGAAGCATGTGCAAGACTGTCCCATCTATCCTTTTCCTTGAGCTAGCTTCCAAAACTTGACTCTTTCTTAATCGCTTAATTAATCCTTGTTTTGTCAAATAATCAAATTGAAATTATGTGGTTTTGTCTTGACACGTGGCATCTGTAATAACACCATTAAGTAAGAACCCTAAGCAACATTATATATAATGTTGTCTAAGTAATTTAGTATTAATCTTGAGAAGATATGTATTAAGAATTTGGATCAAAGATTATGATATAGTGGAAGAAGAATGGTAAGTAGGAAGCCAAGGGCCATAGGGGCATGTTAAGCACAAGGGAAAATGCATCCCCCCTTCAAATTTATTAATATAAATTCACTTAAATTGTCCCACATGTGAAGATTTAAGGATCAAATTATTTATGATCAATGTTCGATGTTATTGGCAAGTTTTGGGATGCAAACGAGTGTAGAATATATTATTCTTCCAACATAATCAAACGTTATCGATTTCAAATGGTTGTAATTTTGGAACTTGTCACATTATATTCTTGTTTCCTCATTTTTGTGTCTTGACATGGAGTTTGGTTAATTTCTTGGTGTTTAGTTAGTGACACAAATCAGCCGGAGAGATTTACATAACTTTATTCGAAGCTTTTAATTTGATTAATTATCTCGTCATTAACACATTTTTAGTTTGAGAAAATAATTGCGGTATGAATAAATCTTACGAAGCTGACTATGAATTTAATTTAATTGCCATACAAAAAGATAATTGTCTCAAATCTTGTTTTGTTCCCATATACTATTATGCAATTCTTTTGTAGTTGGTTCGATGTATCGTTGTTAAATCTCTTAGGGTAAATGCATACAATCTCATTGTGTATAACTATTAAATTTTTTAATATCAATCTGAAATTGAACGTAAAATTAAAGAATTCTAATGGAAAAGTTGTTGTAAGGTAGTATTTCCGTTGGCTTAAATAAGTAGTTTTTGGACTTTTTTTTCTTTTCATAAATACATTTTTTAATATTTAGAATACATGCTTATGTTTTCTAAGATTAAAATAAGTTAAAATAAGTAGAAATTCATAAGCTAATATTGAGGTACTTTTAAGATTTTTTTGTAGTTTTTCCGAACACGCACACTGTCAGCTATTGCTTAATAGAAACTTTAAGCAACTATAAACACAAATAGCTAAAAGCTAAAAGCTGATTATAAGTAATTCTAAACACTGTCTAAATATGATGCAATTGTTTCTACTTTCTTTGAAAATAGGGTTTTTTTATATATAATTCCTCCATTCTGTCCGACTTTTCTTGTTTATTTTCGGCACGTAGAATAAGATGAGTGGTTGGTTATGTATAGAGAGGTATGTCTCACAAAAAAAATTGGAGTTTGTGTAGTCATTATTTTTCATTTTAAGAAACAAGACAAGTCAAGCGAGACAACTCGAAAAGGAAAACAAGATAAGTCAACTCGGATTGAGGGAGTAATTTATAATATTAGGCACTATACACGGAATTAGAAAACAGTAGCTAGTTTGGCACAATTCCTTTGCAAAAATATTTACAATGATGATATTCAGATGTATAATGTATATAAGTCGATAAAATAAGAAATTTAAATTAAATAAATGGTTCATGCATTTTAACAAATACTCCACTTGAAATAGCTGGCAGAACTTTTTGCAAGAAAATGTTTTTTGAAATTGTTTCTTAGTTGAATTGCGAACTGTTGTGGGCCCACCACTCCCTCTCCTCTTTCTGTTTCATCCTTTTCCTTTTTTTTTTCAAGGCAACTTTTAATTATTAATTAAATTAATAACCATCATCTCTTTTTTGCTTTAATTGTAACAGAATATTGTGATGCAGATCATTAATATTGAAAACGTCATGACACAAGTCCAGCACACTTCAGTTAATATATAATATGGTGTCATACTTTTTTTCCATCTTCATCCATTTATTTTATTAATTTCATGTCAATCGATTTTAGTCATCAATCTAATGTCGTCGGAGGCATTTTATTTATTACTTAGTTGTAATACCTTTATCGTATTTTAGCACATTAATTATAAATACATGCAGATTATTATATTCTAAATGAAAATAATGTACTTAAAACTAAAAAAGACTTCAAGTAACTCAATCTATTACAAATTTAAGTCTTTGCTTATCCACCACTGCGAGACACTTGTTATTGGCTTGAATAACATCCTAGATTGTACCGATTCTTTAAAAAAAATAATGTATTGTGTTAGATAATTTGGCAAATACTTTAATTACTGTGTTCCATATTTCATGATATTTCACACATAATTCTAATAAAAATTAAAGAAAATCAATTTGTTTTACATGTAATTATATATTTATATATATGAACCCTCGTATAATCATTGTAAATCTTTCAAAAAAATGATGTATCATATACTGCGAGTCCATACAATCTAGATAACCTCTCTTTCTCTCTCTAAGCCAATGCTGGATCTTATTAACCTTGTTTGTCGAATTAATTTTATGACATCATGTGCCCTACAAAATTTATTAAATATAAAATTGTTCTTAGAATTGTACTCTAGGAAATCAGACACACTCGTGCACACATACTGAAGTTAGTACGTCTGAGACGACATCTGTCCCTTTAATCACGTAATTAACGAAAGATTATCTGGCTAATTTGTCTTAAGACATCAATTACGGAATCTCTGAATCCTGCTTTATTCATTTTGTTTTCTTCATAACCAGATTGTAAAAAGCCCGACAATTTCTGTATTCTAATATATCTATAAATCAATTAGGATTAAATAGGATCGGTTAATATTCTCTGAGTTGTTCTTGGAAATTTTTAAATTTATGTAGTTTTTGGAATTTATGAGAGCAGCTAACCCCAATCGGGTCAAGTATGGTAATTATTTATTTTTATTTTAAAACGAACGTCGGACTTTGGTAATAGGCGTAAATTCCTCCATATATTTGAATCACTCGTTTTGAAACCATCATCTAACTTTTTAGAAATGACCAATGTCCCGTGATACCCTCATATCATATCTCTCCTATTAGCACTAATACTATATACATGTACACTATGTACTTACATATCTTGATGAGAGTTATTTTCTTGTTAAAATCCAAATGCTCGAAAAAGTATTAAAATAAGAGGGAAGCACACCGAAGTAGTGTGATGTAATAAAAACTTAATTTGACAGCTCATTTCTCCATTGGATTTGTTTATGGTAGACAGGTAGTTTAGTATTGCACTTCCAACCCTCATTCTACAAAAGTTGAAGACAGTACAGAAAGAGGTGCATAAGTACGTACAATAGATACAATAAAAATATATATATATATATATATATATATATATATATATATATATAGTGGGCCAAGAAATATTGAATGGTGATGTGTATATATATATTTGAAGCAAAATTGACATGTAATGTGTATGTATCATACATAAGATGAGTGGATGTGTTATTTAAATTTGAGATATATAGTTGTAAAAGTGAACGCACGCTTGATCGAGCCGAAAGCGTCCAAGTTGTTCCACCTTTTCCGACCATCTGTTTTGGGGGGGGGCGGTGGTTGATCAGAATCTGCCACCCTCCTCCCTCTTCATTACTCACCAAATTAATATTCCTAAGTTCCATTCCTACTACTTTGTTTTACATGGTGGAGAGAGAGACTCTAACAAGTTGATTTAAAGAATTTCATGATCCTAAAATGAATTTAGCCAAGTTGGTAAGTCCAATAATGTTCATAAGTCGCAAGTCTAGCCAGGGCCGGTCCTGATATTCCGGAGGCCCTAGGCGAAAAGCAAAAACGGGGCCCTTATTGAAGCTTTGTGAACCATATTTATAGCGAAAGCTAGCACATGTTTTCATATTTGTGTACCTACATAACTTTAAAAGTAGAAACCGTAAAGTGCAACAAACTTAAAAAAAAAAGGATCGAATACTTATTGAAATAACTTAGACCTTCTAGCACTTTGAGATGCAAAATCATCAATAACATCATCAAGATCAAGTTTTTCCAATACCTAATTTTCAATACATAAAGTTGCTAGTCCATTTAACCTTTCTTGAGACATAGTAGAACGCAAATATGATTTTATCAATTTTAGTTTTGAAAAACTTCTTTCTGCTGAAGCTACAGTAACAGGTATAATCAACAATATTCGATATGCAATAGAAACATTAGGAAAACAATCTGAAGCTCTAACAAATTCAAAAACTTCACCAATTGACTTTATTTCTAAAGATAAACACATTTGTAGCACTTGCAATTCTGAATATAAATCTTCAGCATATATATCAAATTTATCATTATGTTTAAGCGCATTATCAAGATTAACACAACATTTATGCAATGTATTATCATCTAATTTAGATAACTTCTTATAATTAAATAAAAAACCAAAAATTTCTTCAAAGTGAGTAGTAGATCAATCGAAACCAAAAATTTCGGGGCCCCTTAAAATTGGGGGCCCTAGGCAAAAGCCCCACCCGCTATTCGGGTGGGCCGGCCCTGAGTCTAGCATTCCAAGTATATTCCGAGTGTGAAAGAGAATCTGTATTTTTAAAATTAAAAATACAATTAATTAATTGAAAATTGAAAGGCGTAAAAGAAACTTTTATGAATCCTAGAAAATTATGATGTTAACTTATTATTTAAATTAATAGAAAAACAGAAAAAATAAAAGAAAATATACTGAAGAGTTGTTTGTAAAAAGAAATAAAAAAAAAATTATCATAAACCCAACTGTTTTCCTTTAATTATAATGACATGATAAAATCATGATTATTTAAGAATTTACCTATTAAAGTTATCCAGTCCAATTGTACGAATTATATTCATAAAAAGTATTAATAAATCAATTCAAGATCAAATCAATTTTTACCCATTGATTTTTAGGATAAATATGACAGGGGTTTGTCAAATTCTATTTGAAAATTAATTTTTTAAAAGGAATTAGATTTAGTGAGGAATCATATTAATAGCGAGAAATATATGATGAGGAAAAAAATAATTTCTCGTTAAAAAAATTGGAATTTAGTATTTGTTTTTTGAAAATTAATAGCAAGAGAGAATATGGGGAAGTTTCTCGCCAAAAGATATTTGGAACTTTGAATTTTATTTATTTGAGACTTTAGTGAGGAGAATATAACGAAGTTCCTTGCAAAATTTTGAATTTTTTGTTTGAGATTATTATCAAGGAGAATATTGCGAATTTCCTAATATTTGGAATTTTGAATTTTTTTTGTTTGAGATTATTAGCGAGAAGAACATGATGAGGAATATAATATTTTCTTGCTAAATTATATCAAAATTTTAATTCCTCGCTAAAGTACCTTATTAGTGAGGAAATGCAAAACGACTTCCTCGCTAAATGTCTTTTTTCTGAGGATAAGTATAAATTAAATTGGTGTTCGTCGTTTACAATCAAATATTTCCTGCAGTCTTACTAAGAATTAAAATGAGTACAGCAGTAAGCAGGATCGAATCATTTAGAACGGGTGGTTGACCTGTGAAGCTGGCTGATACGCTATATGGAGTAAAGTTGCGTTCCATGTTAGAAGGAATTGAAGCTTCCACTTTTTCAGAAACCATCTTTTGGTTTTTACTATAGTTAAATCTCTATAAATTGATATTCGATAAAGTAATAGCCCTATCTAGATAACAATTTTTTTCGGCCAATGTTTTAAATTAATAATTTCGCTAAATACATTAAGTAATATAAAAAAATTAAATACTTAAGGACCAAATGAAAATAAAAAGGAATATTATATATATATATATATATATATATATATATATATATATAATATACACAATTATAATACTCCATTAGTACAATAATCATTTTTTATAAATATATACTTTTATTTTTATTATTTTTTATTCTCATCTAAACAAAAATTAACTCATCTTAACTTTTTCATAGAATAGACAACTTATGAATATTTTGCTCATGTTGTAGTCAATACTTATTTAAGAGAGTTATTGCTTGAAATACATTTTTAATGACACAATTGAAATAAATATACTATCATCTCGTTCAAGATCATCATCATCTTCATCATCATTATTGTTCATAAGTGTTTCAATAATTTCTTCATCCGTTAATTCCATAGTTGCATAATTCTCGATAGCTAAAAGATCTTGAACATTGATAACAATGCGTAAATTAGAGATAACATTACCAATGTTTGAGATCTTTATCTAATTCAAGGACTTCGGTTTCAATATATCATTTATTGATTAACAAATCTTGCAATGCCGAAAACATACTTCTATGATAATTTTAATATAAGCAAAAATAAACTTTTCATTTTTTTTATATGTATATGAGATTTGTTCTCTTATAAAACTATTGAGTTTTGTCAAATTGAATAATTTGATTTCTTTTATAATTAGAGCATATTTCATGTACATTTTAAGAAAAATTTACTGAAGGAAATATTAAAACTTTTTATTTTTTAATGTTTACATGAATTAACTAATTAAAAAAATTAAGTTTAATACACACATTTAACTTGTTTTATATCGTAAAATTCTCTCTAAAGTAATAAATATTTATTTATCGATAATTGAATAACTTCAATAAATGAATACTTTTTTTTCAATCTCAAGTATATTACATTAAAGAGATTTAATTGTATTTAATATTGGCGGGACAGTTTCAAATTCGAACTTTTCCTCTTTTTTGAGCTTTAGTGAATGTAAAAATAGTTAGGGTGCTTCCAACCTTTAAAATTACAAACATATTTTAGTTGTTACTTCAGCTTTTAATAACCACCAACATTTTAAAATTTTTATCTCCAACCATATACCTATATGACAAACTTTTAAATGGGTCCCAGTAAAATTGTTTAGAGGAGGGTTCGAATAAGAATAACTTTTAAGTAAGAAATAAGAACAATTTTAAACCTTTTGATCTTGGAAATAAATGAGTTGTTCAAATTAATGAAATGCACTATTTAGGAGTATAAACTTTCTACACAAAAGTCAAAAGAGTTTTAAATGAGCTAAAAGTCTAATTTTTTCTTAATATAAGATAAAATGTGATATTGAAATTTGAGAAAATAATTAAAGGATTCACAATAAGTTGCATTAGTACCAACACAAATGAATATACCTTTGTTGTAGATTAATGAAAAGTTGTCAATATAATCATGTTGGAAGTTTAAAAAGTTGGACATAAAGTCTTTCAACCTTACTACATTAACCAACACATTTTGACTTGAAATTTGTGCTAAAAAACTAGGCTTAATGTAGTTAATAGAAAATGTTAATTTGGCACAAGTATTTAGGCATATCAACTTGGGAAAATAAATTGAACATGTTGATTTGGAACGGAGAAAAACCATTGTACATTTATATTAGTATTAAATTGATTACCAATATTTATTAATAATTATATTTATTACAAAATTAATCACCCACATTTATTACCAAATTCATTATAAATATTTATATATTTATGACCTAAATTCATTATTACCGTTTGATAAAGAGTAGTAAATGACGTTATTAAATTCATGCCTCCTCTTTTCAACACTCGCACTTGCAAGCATGCGCCAATGGCAGCGGCAGGCCATACACATGCCACGCGCCCTCAGAGAAATCTGTCTTTAAAAGCCAACTCTTTAACGAAGGATCTAGTTCTTCTTTTCCAACTTCTTCAATTTATATAAACCATCATTGGAGTTACTACTTACTAGTGATAACGATTGGTTGTTTGAAAGCGAATTCAGATGTGATAATGATAATATATATGATACTAGTCCGATTGTTAATAGGTGTGTATGATTCTTTTAAAGGTGATTGTTACTAGTTAATCATTCCGTCTCATTAATCAAGTTTTATTATTTTTGGATACAAGAATTTTGGAAGTGAGTGAAAAAATGTAGTGTAAAAGAATAAGGGGGTAGGACTCGTTTGTTTAGAGTGGTTGTTGTCCACTCATTTCTTTCTATTTTTATATTGAGACTTGTTTAGTTAAATACTCTAAAATAGAAAATAAGATTTGTTTGGTGTGATGAAAAGTGTATGATATTTGTTATATTTATATCAATGAGAATAAAAAAAGATTTAGAAAAAAAATTTACAATTATTTTATGAATATTACAATATTTTAAATAATACTTGGGAATGAAATATTTTTTTAAAAAAAAGTCATTATTGTTTTATGAATATTATAATATTTAATAATAATTGTACAGATCATTCTTCTAATTCTGTAAAGCTTTTACTATTTTTTCAATAACATTCACAATATTTATTATTTTTGATCATTTATCTAGTACTTTTATATTTAACAATAATATGAGAAACACTTTTAGGATGACCTTTTTGGAGCAGATAAGCTGAAACCACAAACTAGTATGAACATATTACCTCCGTCCCGCTATTTCCGACACATTTCACTTGGGCACGGAAATTAAGAAAGTAGATTAAGAATGAGATATAGGTAGATGATAAAGTAGGAGAGAGAAGATGAGTGAGAGTAGATGATAAAGTAAGAGAGAGAAGATGGTAAAGTAAGAGAGAGAAGATGATAAAGTAAGAAAAAGTAGGAGAGGTAAGATGGTAAAGTATGAGAGATGATAGTTATTTCCAAATTAGAAAGTGTGCTAGAAATAGCGGGACGTCCATTTCGGGAAAGTGTGACAGAAATAGCGGGACGGAGGTAGTATTTCTAACCTTCGTCTGTCCTCATTTCTCTAATACCAGTACAGGTAGAAACATGCATAAAATAAGTAGAAACAATTAAAACAAAACCCAAAATATCAGTCAACTTCCACATCAGATACTGCGTCAATACATTCATGAATCTGCTCAACTTCTTTCATGAGATTTACCATATGATAGTTAGTATACTCTAGGGTGATTATTGTACAACTATTTCAGTAAGCATTCAACAAGATAGAAGTGATAGGTTATGATTGTAGAACGCATGCATCCGAGATTCAGCTGGGATCAAATTATTGAATTTACACTACCAGGTAGGTAGGCCATCCAAGCAGAACATAACTCTTTCAGATGCAATCACAGACATAAGTAACTGATTAGATCTACAAAAGTTGGAGTTGCACATAGTGTCCTGTTAAAAGAAGAGGACATTTCCCTTCAAGAATCCTTCCATTCTTGGGAAGAACTGAAACAAAGGAAACTAAGGATAGTAAAAGAATTGGCTACTTAATATCATCTCTAAGAAAATGACTTTCTACAAAACTAGCTAGGATGTTGTATTAATCTCATGTCTGTGTTGTATAATCTCTTGCCTTAAAATGGCATCAAATAACACAACTAAAAAACGCATACTATAGCAAGGCCCATTTTATCGCAAAATATGTATCTCCAGCAACGAAATACCTTTCTGTGAGGAAGGTTCATTTCTAGCTGGAGCCTCGTCGGCATTGGTCTTCCTTGCTGATACTTAAAATTAATAGCAAGAATAAATTCTCATCGACCAATGTGAAAATATCAAAATACCATTTTTCAATTATGCCCTTTAATGTTAAATGTCTAATATACCTCTCCCCGCAAATAAGTGGTTGCTTTCGCTAAAGATGTATTAACTGTAGCAATATTTCCTTTTTTTATTAATAAATAAATTCATTGCCGAGGTTTAATTTCCTCGCAGCTAGAATAATTTCCTCACCAGCTAGAATCATTAGCAAGAAGTTGTTCCTCGCAAAAAAAAAATGCACGTACATATTCAATGGGCTTGTTGGGATGTGATTTAGTATGATAAGATTGAAGATCCCAAAACCCCTAGCTGAGTGATGAAATCTTATAATGTAATAGCTTTGTTGAGTTCAACATGTTAGCAACTTGGTAGACTATATAGAGTTCAGTAACTGATAGACTCAGTAGAATATCTTTTGTTGGGTTATGAGTCAGTAGATGGTACTCAGCTGTCTAGTGGTTAAAAGAATATTGGGGGAAATCATAGTAGTACTATTGAATTGAAGATCCCAAAACCCAGCTGATATCAGTAGTATAGTGTGTCGATAGGATTAGATGATGTATAGGTTAGACTTATTTTGTTTTGATTATCTTTTTGTCTAAGTCATGTACGGGGTAAACTGTTGGACTGATCTTCTGACGAAGTTACTCTCCAGAACCCTACGTCATCAATGTAAGAGCTTGCGTTCTTCAGCCAGCAGCTGATCTTCACCTCAGTAGGAGACAGTCCATCAGTTGATAAGATATCAACAGAAGATCATAATGCAAAGCTCAATACCTTCGCAGTCATCAGCTGACCCACCAGAGCCTTATCAGCTTGTCAGCCGACTCAGCCGAAGAAGACAGAGACTGTCTTGAGTCTACTGCATCCGACAGAAAGCGACCCAGTCGTAAACATCTTTTCGAAGTTCAGCAGAAGATCATACGAGGATGTGGAATAGTCAACTCTATCTCTGACACATTCTCACCTACCACAAACCTCGACCAATGAGACGCTGACAACGCTTTGACCTGCTCTGAACAACTAAAGCCTGCTCTCATGTACAGTATTAACTGCCCTGCTGCAACAATTTGAAATTATGGCCGTTTTCTTTGGAAGCTTGTGACACGTGGCATCGTCTTCTCCAACGGACATATGCTTGCTCACAACTATAAATAGAGAAGAAATTCGAGCTCCACGCACGGGACTCATAATGGGAAAAAGCTCAAGCTCAAGAACACTCTAGCGAACTCAACAGATTATACAGAGAAGAACTTGCTTTTATAGAATATTTGTAATTCTTCTCTCTAGAGTATTTAGATCCCTTTCTTCTCTAGACTAAGCTCATTGCCAAATTTATAGCTTAGATTTCGAAGGAGTTCACTTTTAGTGAATTGTTCTTATTGTAAGAACTCCTTCTTAGTTGGAGATTATCCCCTCCCTTTCGAACTTAGGTTTGAATTGTAAAGTAGGACTATAACTTAGAAGGATCTGTCAAGTGCACAGATACCTTGCTGAGACTTGCTCAGAATAATCAACAAGTTCTCCTGCCAAGTCAGGACCGTGGACATAGGATCTTGCGTATTCGAACCACGTTATATCGCTTGTGTTATTTACTGTTTTATTGCATATCATACAAACCGTTCAAAACCATATGTTTGCATAAAACGTATTTTAAAAGCGCACAGCCAAAAGAATTTATCTTGCGAAAACACGTTTTCAACTGAGACGAATCTCCGGGCCCTACACACTTATCCGCACAACGTCTGCGACTGAGTTTCAACGACTGACTAAAGTCAGTAGGAGAGCTCAATAGCTGACACACTCTGACCCCGTGATCGAAGGTTACTATTTGGCACTGTTCATCAGTTGCACCAAATAGCTCAGCTGTCCTTCGGTTTGAGAAAAAGAAACTGTGATCAGGTGTATTCACCCCCCCCCCTCTACACCTGAATATTGTCTCCGGACCAACATCTTTTCTCAGTCGGACGGACTCAGCACTGATGAGTCAGTATGGTTGCTCAGAATCTACTGAATACTGAAGGAATCGGTCTATGAGTTGAACATCTCAGAATAATGTAAATAGAGGAAAATTCAATTAAAGTGTCCGAGGAATCAAAGGAAGTCAACTCAGCATCTGCTTTGGAGTTTGAACAAGCTTCACCTAACATTCAACCTCGATCAATGAGGAGTTTCACACACTGTACTTGCACTGACAAAAAGCTGCCCTCAAGACTGAAAAAGCGAGAATCTCTATAGTAACGTTCAAATTCAAGATGGTCGTTTTCCTTCTCGTGTTTGACACGTGGCTAGGTCTCTTCCAACGGATCTTTCCATGAATCAAAACTATAAATAGAGATCAATCTTCAAGTGATGAAGACACCGGGAACACCAAGCATTCAAGCATTCAAAGCTCTAGCGAACTTAAAGCTCACTCATCGAAGAACTTGCAATCCAGATAGACTTTCTCGTAGTTCTTCCCTCTAGAGATATCATTTGTTTCATTTCTCTATTCTATGCTAACCTTGTTAGATTATACGCTTAGAAAAATCGAAGGAGTTCACATTTGTTGAATTGTTCTTACTGCAAGAACTCCTTCATAGTTGAAGAAACTCAAATTCTGTGTTTGACCTCTGTAAAAACACTAAGACTATAACTAGAGTATATGTCCTGCGTACAGATCGACTAAGACTTGCTTAATATAATAAAGTTAAGACCTCCTGGTAACCAGGATAGTGGACATAGGATTTTGCATATCAAACCACTTTAAAAATCCTTGTGCATTTAGTGTTTTATTGCTTACTGTTCATATTGCACAAAATTATTTTTTAAAAGCATAACTCAGATTTTCAGTAAAGTTGAATTGACGCACAAGCAGGACTTGAATTAATTTTCATTAAAAACGTTTTTCAAACAAGAGGAGATAAAATTCGGGCCTACACTTTCGCACTTGTTCGTATACTGAGTTTAATGTAGACTGATTAAAGTCAGTAGACGAAGTTCAGTAGTTCGAACCATTCTGCCCACGCGATCAGAAAGTTAATTTGGCGAGCTGAATCTTTCAGCAAGCACATTCAGTAATATAATGACTTTCGCATTTGAGTTAAAACTTGTACTCAGATGTTTTCACCTCCCCTGCACCTGAAGACTCATCTCTGTTTTCAGCCTCAATGCTTCAAGCTCAGCCATTCTAACCTTCTCTAGCTGCACTGATTTGTTCAGACCTCAGCAATAATATCAAGTCCTCTCTTGCATGCTCGCTTTCTGCTCGGCCTCTTGCTCCTTGGTTAGCTTAGATGTAGGCATGTGTTGTTCAGAGGTAGTCTCAGTCTTGGCCTCTGAGTCCTTAGCTTCGGATGTATTAGAATTCTAAGTTTCCTTGGCCTTCCCAGCTTCTTTTTCTTTCGTAGCTTTGGCTCTAGTTTTCCTTGGAATGATAGATCTTCTTCTTCTTGGTACAAGAGTCTTGACTGGTATGGCCTTCTTCTTAGACTTTTTCTTAGCTTCTTCTCAGCTTGAAGCCTCTTAGCCATCTCTTTAGCATAGGCTCCTTGCTCATCAGAGTTTTTGAATTTGGGTGGAGGAGTAAGGGATCGCTTGGCTCTTTTGTTGCCTTTGGCAACTGAGCGCACGGGCTCATCTTTATTACTTAGCTCATCTACAAACTGAGCTACTTCCTCTATAGCTTGAGCTAAGGTTCCTTCACCTGAACCTCCATCTACCTGAGTGAGTGCTAGCTTCTCAGCTTTAGTTTGTTCCATCTTACTTCCTTCCCTTAGATTTTCTTCCCCTTGAGATCCAGCAGTGATAATGGGAAGTTCTTCAGCCTTGATCTCCTTCCTACTTCCTTCCCCCTTTTTGGCATCAGCAAATTACGATATAAGGGTGGAGAGGGTAGTTACCTTAGTGGAAAGGGATTCAACGACAGTCTTAACTACATTGACTTTTGAATCTACATAGCAGACTGCATCAGTATAGTTGTTCCATTATTTTCCATGCTCAGTCCGGATGATCTTTAGTAGCTCAGCTTCCTTCTGGTCATGCTTCTTCAGCTAATCCTCTACTATCTAGACAACCTCTTCTTGGATAACCTGACCAGCTAGTGCTTATTCTGTTAGTGCCTTGGATACACTGGCTATAGCCAACTTGTTTCTTTCCTCTATGATCTTCACCATGTCGGATACAACTATGTTCAATTTCTCAGCATATGATTTGGCTTGGTCTTCGATGAGCTATTGAGACTGTGCTATAAGATCAGTCTTCTGAGCTTCAAGTGCCTTTGAGAGGATCGTGTCAGTGTCAGAAAGGATTAGAGTACTGACCCTCTGTATTTCAGTTGTTAAGGCATTGAGCTTGGTTGTCTGGTCCTTGGTGTATTGAGACCATTTGATGTAAACATCCTTCTCGAGAAGGCGGTTCTCGTCTCCTTGGCGTTTAAGGCCTTTATTGATGCTCTTGGCTAAGGCATCTAGAATATCCTTTGCTTGATATCGAGACTGTCTGAGTCTCGCTTCAGTATTAGCAGCAATCAACTGCTGATGAGAAGTGGAAGGTGCAACTTCGATGACACCGGATGAAGGAAGGGGTAGTGGTGCATCATCATGATCGGTGAGAGATTTTCCCTGAGCAGATCCTCCCTAGTATACATCCTTGGGTGATGAATCCTTATCATCATTGTCGTCCTCATGAGTCTCTGGCTAAATGAGCGATTGAGTGCTTTTCTGACTCAGTACGTAGAGCATGGTTGTCCTTACGTCGTCCATCGACGCAATGTCAGCTGGCTCTTCGTAGCCTATGCCTGACCTAAGGGACTGCTCTTCTATCATCAGTCTTAGGATTGTCCTGAGGTCGATGGTCTCATCAAGGATATCCCAATCCAAGAAACGAATACGCATCTGGACCCTAGCGCTTACTGCAATATCTACCAGAACTGAGTGATCTAGTATTTCTGGAATCTGTTCAGCTATTTCTTTTGTTGCTCTGTTCTTGGCCATCAGAACAGAGTCTTGTCACCCGACTATAAAGTTTGTCAAAGCAATCCCTAATATGTACCTTCGACATCGTGTGCACGTCAAGGCAATGTTTTTTGCAGGTGTTCCGTGAGATCATCTTAAACAATGGGTTTCAATTCTTGTTGTAGTTCATAAATCCTTCATGTTCCACTATTGATCGAGGATACTTGTGCATAATTATCATCTTTGTAAGATCTCTGTATGTAACTTTTGATCAAATGAATAAGGTAAATGCTCAAATTCATCATTTCTAGAGTTAGACGCAAGAACTTTTTGCCTAACACGCCTTATAGGAAAAACATTGTAATGCTTCTTCAGATCGCTTGTTTCATGCTTAGATCTCCTTGCATTGAGCTTTAGGTAAAAGCGTACCACTTTGTGTGATTTGCACCTTATCATAACCAGACCACAATTGAGCGGTATCCTTTCTTGGATTTGACCCACTAGATGTTGCATCGCCGGAAGGCGATATTCAAATCAAACATTACATTAGAGGGCTATGGCATATCCATTGGAGGTTCAGACCGTGAAAGATCCACAATCGAATTCGAACTAGTCAATGTGTGACCTTCAGTTGCTAGAAAATTAGAAATCAACTGCTATAAAAAGAACTATTGAATATATCCAATCAACTGCTATAAAATTGAATGACGAAAAATAAAATAAAAAAAAATATCTTAACAAAGTTATCCAGGTTACATGGGACTGTGCTAAGTGCATAATGAACCTCAACATTCTTGAAATAACTTTTTGGTAAGTGTTGTTACAGCGTAACATATTCTTTTACCTTGTGTATATAAGAGAAATTAAACCCAAGTTGTTCATTGACAGATATATATGTGGGAGGATGCATTTACTGAATCAACTATCTTCAAAGTAATTAATGAAAGGCATTGCAGAAAAAAATGATTAGTGACATTGACTAATACTAAAAAGGCTAATAGTGTTTGAAATTAATGAAACATGGATCTATTCTGATCTAAATTTGTCATGTACAGGGCACAAATCATAATCTTAGGGCAATAAAAAAGAACACAACTATTGAATCATGAGACATGGTATAGCAAATCCATGATCAAGGATTCCAGATTAAATTGGTATAACTCACTCATTGAGAATCCATTAATTTATTCTTCACTACTGAAATGTCATAGCAACACGTCTGAAGTTAGTTATATTAGCACTTAAAAAAGCACCCTCTAAAAACTTATCGGCTTAACACATCATTGGTTCCAATAACCATAATTAAAAACATATAGTAGTTACAATTTATGAAGAACAATATAGAATTGTGTTGGGTTATGAGTCAGTAGATGGTAGTCAGCTGTTTGTGGTTAAAATAATATTGGGGGAAATCATAGTAGTACTATGGAATTGAAGATCCCAAAACCCAGCTGATATCAGTAGTGTAGTGTCTCGATAGGATTAGATGATGTATATGTTAGACTTTTTGAGATAGTTTATCTTTTTGTCTAAGTCCTGTACGGGGTAAACTGTTGGACTGATCTTCTGACGAAGTTACTTTCCAGAACCCCACGTCATCAGTGTAATCGCTTGCATTCTTCTGTCTTCAGCTGAATCTGTCCTCAGTAGAAGATTCTTCATCAGCCGGTAGACATTAGCAGAAGAACTTAATGCAAAGCTCAGTACCTTCGCAGTCATCAGCTGACCCACCAAAGCCTTATCAGCTTGTCAGCCGACTCAGTCGAAGAAGACAGAGACTGTCCTAAGTCTACTGTGTCCGACAGAAAATGACCCAGTCGCTCAAGTCATTTCGAAGTTCACCAGAAGATCATACGAGGATGTGGAATAGTCAACTCTGAACACTGACATATTCTCACCTACCACAAACCTCGACCAATGAGAAGCCGACAACGCTTTACCTGCTCTGACCAACTAAAGCTGCTCTCATGTACAGTGTCAACTGCCCTGCTGCAACAATTCGAAAAATATGGTCGTTTTGTTTGGAAGCTTGTGACACGTGGCATCGTCTTCTCCAACGGACATATGCTTGCTCACAACTATAAATAGAGAAGAAAACCGAGCTCCACGCACGGGATTAAAAAGGGAAAACGCTCAAGTCTTCAAACACTCTAGCAAACTTGAAAGATCATCCAGCGAAGAACTTGCCTTCATAGAATATTTTTAGTTCTTCTCTCTAGAGTTATTTAGATCCCTTCTTCTCTAGCTAAGCTCATTGTCAAATTCATAGCTTAGAAATTTCGAACGAGTTCACTTTCTGTGAATTGTTCTTATTGTAAGAACTCCTTCGTAGTTGGAGATCATCCCCTCCCTTTTGAACTTAGGTTTGAATTGTAAAGTCGCTAAGGACTATAACTTAGAAGGGTTTGTCCAGTGCACAGATTCCTTGCTGAGACTTGCTCAGATAAAATCAACAAGTTCTCCTGCCTTGTCAGGACCGTGGACGTAGGATCTTGCGTATCCGAACCACGTTAAATTACTTGTGTTATTTACTGTTTTATTGCATTTCATACAAACTGGTTTAAAATCATATCTTTGCATAAAACGTATTTATAAAAGCGCACTAGCCAAAATACTTTAACTTGCGAAAATATGTTTTCAAACTGAGACGAATCTCCGGGCCCTACTCTCTTATCCGCACAACGTCTTCGACTGAGTTTCAAGTACTTACAAAAGTCAGTAGGAGAGCTCAGTAGCTGACACACTCTGACCCGTGATTGAAGGTTACTATCTGGCACTGTTCATCAGTCGCAACTAACAGCTCAGCTGTCCTTCACGTTCTGAGAAAAGAAACTGTGATCAGGTGTATTCACCCCCCCTCTACACCTGACTATCGTCTCCGGACCAACAATTGGTATAAGAGCGTACGGTGTTCTTCTGATCGCCGGTTCTGTACTACTGGTCTTCTCGAACAGATCCTGCACAAGCATCTCTTCTATCATCCTTATACTCGTTCACAATATGTCTGATATGTCAGGTATTCGGATGGTGCCGATGTTCTCTATATAGAACTATACGGTATGGTGTGTGAGAATGGAGACACACCTTACATCGCTGCATGACGGACGTCCTTGAAACAGGACCCATCGTTCCCATGATTGACAGTGTTCAGTTTGTCGCTGTGGGAGGTGTAGGAGCATAGACTGGTGCTAAGATCCCCAAAGAAAAATCTGCCTTCACACCGGAAGAGAAAAAGCTGCACAACCTTGACCGAGTTGCGCGAAATGCAATACTGACAACGCTCAGTGACTCTCATCTCGGGAGAGTGCAGGACTGCAAAACGACAAAAGAACTCTGGGATGCCCTGGCTGTACTGAGCCAAGGAACCCCGCAGATCAAAGAGAACAAGCTCGAATTAGAGCTTCAGAAGTTCGATGCCTTTGCTATGGAGCCCAGTGAAACCATTGACGAGCTTAGTGTCAGATTCACAAATCAAGTCAATGTGATCAACGGGCTGGGGAGGATGTTCACCAACAAAGAGATGAACACCAAGATCTTGAGAGCGCTACCTCGACAGAAGTGGCTTCCATTTGCTACTTATTTACGACGCTCTGATCTTAATGCTCTAACTCCTGATGTTATCTTTTCAGAATTAAAAACAGAGAAATTTGAGCACAGCTTACCCGAAAGATGTTCCAGTGCTCCAGCTGACACTCAGATTGACCATGCTTTCAAAGCAACAGTCAGCAAGACTGGACCCAAACCTATTTCCTCCAGCAAGGCAGTGGCCACGATTGAAGCAAAGTCCTCTGAGACTTCAGGCACTGACCAACTCGCACTGATGGCTCTCAAATATCAGAGAGAAAAGGAGAGAGTCAGAAAGCTGAGGAAATACAACAGAGATTCTCCCTCAGGTAAGAAAGACTATCAGAAAAGGGAAGAATATAAACCTTCTACTGATTGCAGGAACTCAAAACCTGCTGCAAGTCCATCGAAGGACTCTGCTGGAAAAAGCAGCAGATCATCTGTCTGCTATAACTGCAAGAAGGAGGGACATTATCAGTACGACTGTCCCAAACTCTTAGCTGCTCAACGAGCAGAACAGCAGACTAGACGTGAAAAATTTTCCTGAAGAAGGCATGCCTACATAGCCGGAGAGATATCCGACAACTCAATCGAGGAAGATACATTTATGTATTCCTCTGAGGACGAAGCTGCATTCGTCGCAGTTGAGATCGGAGAGACGGTTCCTGAAGATACAGCTGAATACTGTCTAATGGCCGGAGAAGAGGCTGAGGTAAATTATAAACTTAACATAACCTCTTCTTCACATAGCACACACGACACATGCTCGGTCACAGATGAGCCTCTAGATGTGGTACGAGCCTATGACGATCTACTAGAGGAGCAGATTCAGATGAGCAGAGAGTTCAGCAGAACCATTCAGGAACTGGAACAGGTAAAGGCTGAGAATCAGAGACTTTCTTCTGATTGTTAGGTCTCTACTGAGTCAGAGAATCTGGTAGCGAGACTCAAGGAAGAAATTGAAACTCTTATGACTAAGTCTCAGCTTCAAGAGACTTAGATCTCAGTTCTGACTAAGGACAATTCTGAGAAAGAGACTGAAATAGCCCGACTCAGTCAGAAGCTCACAGACGTGGAAAAAGATTATGACTCACTCAGAAGAAGTGACGAGGTCTGGCGAGGACTGATGACTGAACAGTACCTGGGAGCTAAGGAGAAGCTGGAAAGTATGCTTAGAGCACAAAGGCCAACAGTCATGAAAGAAGGACTTGGCTATACTCACGAGACTTCCACTTCAAAAAGCTCAAAAATGCTGGCTGATAGGTTCGTCAGAGGAAAGGTGCAAGCTGCTGACACCACACCTCAGACGAAGAATAAACAGAAAATAGTTGCACCTCAGCCGAGCCATAAGAAGCAGCTGACCAAAGGTTCCAGCCCCAGGACACCACGATCAAACTCAGGGGGAACCAAGAAGATTAGGTGGGCGGAACAGTACAATGAACCACTGTATGAGCACCCGGCTCAGTATGGTTCGTACTACTATGAGCCTAGGGTCAGGAGAAGCGCAAAAACTTAGAAGAAGAAAGCTCCTGAGCCCAAAATCATCAGAAAGTCAGTATCTCCAGGTCCTGTGGAGAAGAAAACTGACAAGGTTCAGAAGAAGAAGTCTCAGACTTCTAAGGTCCCTAGGCAGATCTGGGTTCCGAAATCACCCACTAACATGTAAGGACCCAACTGAACCAAAGGGTACCTAAAAATGCTTCTGTTTTGCAGGTGCATAAGGACCCTTGGATAGTGGACAGCGGCTGCTTGAGACACATGACATACCAGAAGAGCCTGCTGACCAACTACGTACAAGAAGATGGTCCCAGAATTGAGTTCGGTGACAACTCAAAAGGCTACACAAGGGGATATGGAACGCTGAACATTGGGACTGCTTCAGTTCCAAGAGTAACATATGTTGAAGGACTTCAACATAATCTCCTTTCAGTCAGTCAATTCTGTGACGATCTAAACAGAGTTATCTTTGACGCTGGTTTCTGTGATGTTGATAAATCTACAGGGAAAACAGTGTTATCAGGCTCGCGGAAAAAGAATATCTACGTTGCAAACTGGAAAACCGCAGAACCTGAGGCTTGCTTACTCGCTCAGACGAAATCAAGTGACAAGTCAGGATGGCTGTGGCACAAGAGACTCAGCCACCTAAACTTCAAGACTATGAACAAGCTCGCCAAGAACTCTAAAGTCAGAGGACTGCCCAACGAATCGTTTATCAAAGACAGAAATTGTAAAGCATGCTTGAAGGGAAAATAGGCAAAGAGTAGCAATCCACCTATTCCTTCACCTTCCACTGATGGAATCCTTCAGCTGCTGCACATGGACTTATTCGGGCCAGTTTCTCCAGTGACTATACGAGGCAAGAAGTATGCCCTTGTCGTTATTGATGACTACTCGAGATATACATGGGTCATCTTCAGCGCCAACAAATCTGATGTCATGACTGAGTTGCCTAAACTGCTGAAAAAGCTCAGTGTGGAAAAGGACATCAAGATACAGAGAATTCGCTCAGACAGAGGAACAGAATTTCTCAACTCAGTAGTTAAAGAGTACTGCGAAAAGGAGGAAATTAAGCACGAGACATCAGCTGCTCGCACCCCTCAGCAGAACGGACTTGCTGAACGCAAAAATAGAACACTCGAAGAAGCAGCAAGAACGCTCCTAGCAGACTCTGGACTACCCTCAATTTTTGGGGCAGATGCTACTGACACCGCCTGCTACACTCAGAATCGCTCACTACTTACACAGCAACACATGAAGACACCATTCGAATTGTGGAAAGGGAGAATTCCTTCTATTTCTCATTTTCATATTTTTGGTTGTCCTTGCTTTATCCACAATAACGGGAAAGATCGGTTGAAGGTCTTTGATAGCAAATCTGATCAAGGAGTATTCTTAGGATACTCCCAAGTCAGTAAAGCCTTCAGAGTCTTTAACTATCGGACCCTTTGCTTGGAGGAAAGCCCTCATGTTGTTTTTGATGAGTTTGTTACTAAGAACAGGAAAACTACAGAGACAGATACTGAAAATGTCAGCAGCAAGCTACAGGATCTCGCACTAACTGATAAAGTTGAAAAGATCCAGCATTGTTGGGATGATGAGTCAGACGATGAAGAAATTCAGACTCAGCCAACAAGCGATGTAGCTGACCTGGTTGATTCTACTGAACAGAATCAACAACAGGTAACAACGGTCGATGAGGATGCCCCTGTGGTAACTGAGACCTCTACTGGGAATATAAACTCAGGGGGAACACAAATTGTTCCTGAGCTAAATGCCCCTGAACCTGGAAACTCAGTAGATCTTAACCTTCTTACTGAACGACTGCAATCACAGAACAGTACGACTGAAATGCCTAACACACCTACTGACTGTGCAGAAGTAGTATCAGAAGAAAAAGCCAGACTCAGACGTTCATGGCTTGATGCTCATTCTTCAGATCTCATTATAGGAGATCCGTCAGCAACGATAAGAACAAGATCTAGATTAAGTCAAGGAGAAAGCTCACTCTATTCCTGTTTCTTGTCTACAGAAGAACCTCAGTCAATAGAGGACGCACTCAATGATGCTGATTGGATCATTGCCATGCAAGAAGAGCTGAACCAGTTCGTCAGAAACGATGTTTGGGAGCTTGTTGACAGACTTAGACATCAGCACGTTATTGGCACTAAGTGGGTCTTCAAAAAAAAGCGTGATGAAAACAACGTCATCGTCAGAAATAAAGCTCGACTAGTTGCCAAGGGTTACTGTCAAGCAGAGGGAATCGACTTTGATGAAACATTCGCTCTAGTCACAAGATTGGAAGCCATTCGTCTATTCCTAGCTTACGCAACACATCAAGGTTTCAAAGTATATCAGATGGATGTAAAGTCAGCTTTTCTGAACGGCGTACTGAAGGAAGAAGTCTACGTAGAACAACCGCCCGGCTTTCAGCAGGGACATCAAGTGTACAGACTTCGAAAAGCTCTGTACGGGTTAAAACAAGCACCCAGGGCTTGGTACGATACCCTATCAGACTTTCTACTTCAGAAAGGTTTTCAGAAGGGGACAGTAGATCGCACCCTATTCAACATAAAGTCAGGAGATGATATCCTACTGGTGCAAATCTACGTGGACGACATCATTTTCGGCTGCAGAAACGTAACCATATGTCAGCAATTTGAGAAAATGATGAAGGAGAAATTCGAGATGTCTATAATGGGAGAGATGAACTATTTCCTTGGATCTCAAGTGAAGCAATCACCTGAAGTAATTTTCATCAATCAAGCCAAGTACACTCGAGATCTTCTGAAAAGATTTGGCTGCGATTCAAGCAAACCAGTCAAGATCCCCATGAACACAAATTTCAAAATCGATCTAGACAAAGAGGGAGCTTCTGTTAACTCTACTGATTATAGAGCTATTATTGGTTCTTTATTATACTTAATAGCTAGCCGACCTGATATAACTTATGTTGTAGGTGTATGTGCAAGATTTCAAGCAGATCCTAAGCGAAGTCATCTAGACTCAGCAAAGAAGATTTTGCGATATCTAAGAGGAACACCTGACGCAGGGTTATGGTATCCTACTGATGATAATCTAATACTGACAGGTTATTCTGATGCTGATTATGCAGGATGCAGGATAGATCAAAAGTCAACTTCTGTAACGTGTCAGTTCCTAGGCAGCAAGCTAATATCTTGGTTTTCAAAGAAGCAGCATTCATTAGCAACGTCCACTACTGAAGCTGAATACATGGCTGCTGGAAGTTGCTGTGCCCAGATCCTTTGACTTCGACAACAACTGAGAGACTATGGTATAATTCAGGATGAAGTGCCCATCTACTGTGACTCCACCAGTGCTATTGCAATTACTCAAAATCCAGTTCTCCATACGAGATGCAAGCACGTGGATATTCGACACCACTTCATCAGAGACCATGTCGAGAAAAAGGATATCAGAATGGAGAAAATCCATACTGACAAGCAAAAGGCAGACATACTGACAAAACTACTAGCTGAGAACAGATTCAGAGAATTATCAGTTGAGCTAGGTCAACTGGATCCTACTGAATCGTGTCAGTAGAACATAACAATTGGTTGGTATCAATTGGTATCAGTAGAAACCAACCACTGATATACCAACAATTGGTATCAAGTGTAAGGAACCAGTATGACAGGTCAGAAGACTCATTACATTGATTCAGTCGGGAGAATCAAACCGCATACGCAGTGGGGGAACGTGGTCATCAGTACGTCAACCATCCTCCTTAGTCTTAACGGTAACCAGCTGATCGTAAAAGTTCAGCTGAAGAGGTTTGCGTAGTATTTACTTAAACTTAATCAGAAGCATGCTCGCATTTATTATCTTAGTCGCTTGCACTCAGTAGTTAATGAGCATTTATTTCCCGCCATTAATTTTTTTTAAGGATAAGTCAGTAGGAAACCGTTCTTATTTAAAATAACTTAGTCTTTAATGCTATCTGCAGCGCATTTAATGCACGTCTTTTCACTTACCTTAACTGCGCATTATCCTACGTGGGTCTATGGTAGAGGCGCCTTAGGCAATCATTCCTTTTATAACATCACATCTCAGCCGTTGATAAAAATGAGAGATTAAAACCCAGTCGTTCGATCTAAACGGTTTATTACGCATGATCTTACAAAATCTTTCATCTTCTACCTTCTCCTCACTTATCGCCATTTCCGAAATTTTAGAGCTTTCTCTCCGCGATTCAGTTTTCTTCCAAAATCTTAAGACTGCTTTGCATTTTTAGTATCTCCAAGCTCTAAATCACTCGGTAATGTATTAAATCTTGCTTAAAACTCATCCTAACTGACTCTATTTTCAAGTGCTAACGAGTTATTTTGCAGATTCTCATGGCGATAGTACAGTCACCCACCGATATTGAAGAGATCATCAAAACTCGCATCCAGTTCGAACCCACTATGGCGCTTCGTCAAGTTGATCTTCCGTTTCTGGAGCCTGTGTTCGAGGCTATTGAAAGTTCTGGACTAGAACTGCTTGTCTCCAAGCAACCTCAGGCGTTTTTGCCCAGACAAGTGGCGGAGGTATATTTCAACTGGAGAACCCTAGCTTCTAGGTTGGAGGAATCTTCCTTCTCATTCATGAAGGAGGTTGTACCAAATTCTTGGGATGCAAGTCAGCACATCATCAACATCCATGATGCATTAGAGTTAGCATTCGATCTCCCAGCCAGTGGAATCTCTCCTATTGGATATAAGGAGAAGGAGATCAACGCTTATGTTCAGAAGTTCTGCGGCAGGAGCGACATAGTCTTCAAGACAGCTCTGCCAAAGAATCAGCTACTGCCACAATACCGGGGGCTCGCTTATATTGTCTCACACATACTCACAAGCTCAGCGGCTTCCTATGATCAGCTGTCCAAGCCACGCATCCAGCTGATGATGATCATAGATGATGGAGTCTAAGTCAACTGGACTGACTACTATGTAGCCGAGCTGAAGGCTCAGGCTCAGAAGTTCACAGCCTCGCCCACTGGAGAGAGAAGACTTATTAGTGTGGGGAAGCTACTGTATGGAACCAAGATGTCCATACTGATCGAGCATTCAGTCTCGAGGAGTTCAGCCTTTGCTGACTCCAAGTATTTCGACAGCAAGCTTATTAAATTTAAGACGAAAGTCGCTGCTGAGAAATCCATCGGGCGAGGGCCGCCTGATCAGAAGAGAGACGTATCAGACTTGCCCCCTCGCGCCGACCCGCCTAAGAGGAGGAGGCTAACTAAGACTGGACCCTCTGAGGTCTCGGCCGAACCCGGCCAGACAAGCCTCTCCTCCACCCACTCAGGAGGAACACATCCTAGATTCTGACACCGGCATTGAGGGTGCCACGATAAAGGATAAGGTTCAATGCATCAGTTCTGAGGAAACTCAGTCGGATATCAGGGAACCGACTGAGGAAACCTCTGCTGAGTGGATTACTCTTCACTCCACCCGTCTCCGTGCCACAGGAGAAATCCATGCTCAGATTCCTGAAATCTCTAAGCACCCAGACTTGGTGGAAACAGCCATAAGGGGCCGGACACAGATGCTGCTGAGGTCCCTCAACTGGGATATTCTCGAAGACATAATCAGAACCCAGTCAGCTCTGTCCCTTCTTGCCGAGGAGCAGGAGTTACAATCAGCTATAAGGTTCGGGGAACCAGCTGATCTTGCGTCTTTTGAGGATCTGAGAGCAGCAATGCTTTATCTTCTCAGCCTGCGATCCTCAATCCCTGGCAACAGCCCCCCCGCCTCCATCTCATCATGGCGATGATGATGATAAGAATGATGACGAGATGGAACAGGCACCACCCAAGGATGCAGATTTGGGAGGATCTGCTGAGGGTTCCACTCCCCGCAAAAAGGGCCAATCACCACCACCCTCCAAATCTGGTGAAGCTCAAGTTGCCTCGAAGCCGAGTCGAGCACAACAACTCGCGATATCTGAGCAGAGGCTCGGGATCAGTTCTTATCAGATAAAACCTATCAGTTTCATGATCTCCAAGTCGGTGAATAAAGCTATCAGGCGCCAAGGGGACAAGAATCGTCTCCTCGCCAAAGACGTGCACATCAAATGGGCTCAATACACAAAGGCCCAGACTGAAAGCGTCGACCGACTAGCAGAAGGGGTTAAGAAAGTCTCAGAAGCTCCTACTCCACAGATAAACATTCAGGAAATCATTGAGATAGCCCTTGCAGCTCAGAAGGCGGACTTAGCCGCTCAGAGTCAGCAGCTCTTGTTATCTCAGAAGAAATCTTTCTTTGAGCAGCTGACTAAGAGTCTCGCTGCAGTCCAAGCCACCATGGATGAGAGGAACAAAGTGGCCACCTCTAGCCTTCAATCAGCCATTAGACAACAGGCTAAGGCACTGAAGGTCATCCAAAAAGAGATCACGGACTCGCATGATCAGTCTCTACTGAAACTCCGACAGGAGTCAGCTGCTCAATTGAAATCATTTAGAGCTGATCAAGAACAAGACTGGGAGCGATACAACGACCTGGTCTAGGACTTCGAAGCAACTGCCAACCAAATCAAAGATCTAGTATATAATTTGGAGAAGGACGTGAAAGCTATCCGTACTCACCTCTCCCAGGCTGATGATGCCAAAAAGGGGGAAGGAGAAGTAAAAGAAGAACAAACTGAGACGGAACAGGCTGAGGCGGAGAAGAGTCCTGAAGTCCAATTTATTGAGGGAGGAAATCAAGGGGTAGGTTCAGCCACTCAGGCTGGAACCAGTTCAGCACCCCAGGGGGAAGGTTCAACCGCTCAGGTTGGAACCAGTTCTGCAGTACTCCTTCTGGAGTATGTTCCCCAAGTCCAAACAACACCTACTGTGACTGAGCCAACATCTGCCTCATCTGCTCAGTACATTGAGGACATTGCTCGCTTCCTCGATCAGAAGGACGAAGACGAGCCACAGCCACCGCAAAGGCCGGGGAAGGAGATTACAACTGAAGCCACTCCTCCACCTTCCCCGACGCCAAAATTCAAAACTAAAGCGGAGCAAGAGGCTTATGATCAGAGAATTGCTCAACAGCTGCAGGACCAACTGGATCATGAGCATCAGCTTGAAGAAGCAAAGAAGGCCAAGAAGCCTAGAAAAGTGATTGGCAAGTCTGCCAAAGGAAAAGCTAAGAAGATGAGGATGAACTGTAGAAGAAGGCTCAGGAGGAGCATGCCAAAGCTCTCTCCACAACAGTCCAGCCGATAGCTCAGAGTTAGTATTCTTCCAATCTTACACCTGAGCAAAAGGCTGAGGACGGAGCCACCTGGGAGGCTACGCTGCAAGGACTAAATCTCCGTAGAGGAGATGCTAGGTCAGCGACCCTCAGAGAACAAAAACGATTGGCTGACATGGCAAAGATGATCAGCCTGGCTGACAAGCCAGCAGCTGACTGGAAAAAACAAATACCCAGAGCTTCAAAGTACTACGGGAGAGGAGCACTCAGATCGCCGTACATCAAGAAGGCCTCTACTCCTCACATAGACAAATGGGTACCAGCTGAACTAAACGAGCAGTGGGAGGAACTCAAAGTCTTATTCATCAAGGGATATTATGTATGGTGCTTCTACCCGTCTGAGGTACCTGTTGATCAGTTGTTCGAAGAATTTCTTCGTCAAAACCTTGCCCATATCGGAGCACAAATTCTACCAATCATGGAAAGGGAGAAGATACCCATCAGAGCTCCAGCCTTCAGAAGAATCCCACCTCCTATGACTGCTCGCGGCGTGCTTTGCACAAAAGAGATAGAAGATGAGATCGAGGCAGCTGCTTATCATCACAATCTTAGCACTGATCAGCCTGAGGATCTCGAGGAAATCCAGACTCTGAGGAAAAGGATTTACAAGTATTACTATCTGGACCCTCCTGCTGATAGGTCTGCTGCTTTTAAGAGCCGAACTCAGAGATTCAGACGTCCGCCGTGATCGTCCTGTCCTTGTTTTTGCAATAGAGATAGGAACCTTGTAATCATCATGTTCATATATATATCAGTTCCTATTTCTAGCCAGACAATTACTCATTGTCTTACGACTTTTGCTTGTGATTTTCACAACTGATCACTGAAGTGATCTGACACACACTCACACAAAACCGTTTCTCTGATTTTGCCTATCTCTCACCTGCTGAACTTACTGAAGTTATCTGTTTCAGTTTTACTGAAGTCTTTCTAAGTCAGTAGTCTAGCATTCTTGTCTTTGTTTTTATAATAGTAGAGGTTTTGGCATTATCAATTAGGGGGAAATTGTTAGATTATGAGTCAGTAGATGGTAGTCAGCTGTTTGTGGTTAAAATAATATTGGGGGAAATTATAGTAGTACTATGGAATTGAAGATCCCAAAATCCAGCTGATATCAGTAGTGTAGTGTCTCGATAGGATTAGATGATGTATAGGTTAGACTTTTTGAGATAGTTTATCTTTTTGTCTAAGTCCTGTACGGGGTAAACTGTTGGACTGATCTTCTGACGAAGTTACTTTCCAGAACCCCACGTTATCAGTGTAATCGCTTGCATTCTTCTGTCTTCAGCTGAATCTGTCCTCAGTAGAAGATTCTTCATCAGCCGGTAGACATCAGCAGAAGAACTTAATGCAAAGCTCAGTACCTTCGCAGTCATCAGCTGACCCACCAAAGCCTTATCAGCTAGTCAGCCGACTCAGTCGAAGAAGACAGAGACTGTCCTAAGTCTACTGTGTCCGACAGAAAATGACCCAGTCGCTCAAGTCATTTCGAAGTTCAGCATAAGATCATATGAGGATGTGGAATAGTCAACTCTGAACACTAACACATTCTCACCTACCACAAACCTCGACCAATGAGAAGCCGACAACGCTTTACCTGCTCTGACCAACTAAAACTGCTCTCATGTACAGTGTCAACTGCCCTGCTGCAACAATTCGAAAAATATGGCCGTTTTCTTTGGAAGCTTGTGACACGTGGCATCGTCTTCTCCAATGGACATATGCCTGCTCACAACTATAAATAGAGAAGAAAACCGAGCTCCACTTACGGGATTAAAAAGGGAAAACGCTCAAGCATTCAAACATTCTAGCAAACTTGAAAGATCATCCAGCGAAGAACTTGCCTTCATAGAATATTTTTAGTTCTTCTCTCTAAAGTTATTTAGATCCCTTCTTCTCTAGCTAAGCTCATTGTCAAATTCATAGCTTAGAAATTTCGAAGGAGTTCACTTTCTGTGAATTGTTCTTATTGTAAGAACTCCTTCGTAGTTGGAGATCATCCCCTCCCTTTCGAACTTAGGTTTGAATTGTAAAGTCGCTAAGGACTATAACTTAGAAGGGTCTGTCCAGTGTACAGATTCCTTGCTGAGACTTGCTCAGATAAATCAACAAGTTCTCCTGCCTTGTCAGGACCGTGGACGTTGGATCTTGCGTATCCGAACCACGTTAAATTGCTTGTGTTATTTACTATTTTATTGCATTGCATACAAACTGGTTTAAAATCATATCTTTGCATAAAACGTATTTATAAAAGCGCACTAGCCAAAATACTTTAACTTGCGAAAATACGTTTTCAAACTGAGACGAATCTCCGGGCCCTACACTCTTATCCGCACAACGTCTTCGACTGAGTTTCAAGTACTGACAAAAGTCAGTAGGAGAGCTCAGTAGCTGACACACTCTGACCCGTGATCGAAGGTTACTATTTGACACTGTTCATCAGTCGCAACTAACAGCTCAGCTGTCCTTCACGTTCTGAGAAAAGAAACTGTGATCAGGAGTATTCACCCCCCCCCCCCTCTACACCTGACTATCGTCTCCGGACCAACAAATTGAACTAAGGAATATGAAAAAAAAATAGGAAAAACTCATAAAAACAAGAAGGTTTTTTTACCTCCAAAGTGAAATTATATACAACTCACGAATATTGTCATGAGCTGCATGTTCGAGTGGGGCTAACGGGCATGTTGCGGAGCGTTGGGCCAAGTGGGTCGGGTTTTACTAGAAGATAGCGTTGGCTAGGCTTCTAGGTTTTTCCCTTTGGAGGATTCTAGAATACTTCTAGAATATTTTAGATTCTAGAACAATATGGAAAGATCTAGGTAATTAATGTGATTGATATGATTTGTATATATATGGTAGGTGATTGATTAGATGATTGATTTAATTGATCACGGTTTGATAGGAGCCCTTAGATAGCCTAACTCCATTCATTTGTAAATCATCTCCAAGAGCTTCTCTCTCTACTTTCTCTCTCTAAGTGTGTTTGTTCGAGGGTAGGCTGACTAGCAAGCTTCGAGGCGACGTCAAAGTTGCTAGTGCCGCACGTGAAATTCCGCGCACGTGACAGTTGGTATCAGAGCTCCGGGGGGAGTACGATCCGAGCACACGAGAGAAATGGCAGGTTCGAGGGAAGCTGTGAATGTGGAGAACGTGGAGGTTATGAAGCAAGCAGAGGCAAAGAGGGCAAGTTCTCGGGACGTGATGGCGAATCTCAACTCTAAGCTCGTGAAGGTCGAGCTAACGGTTGGTGAGGGGCAAGATAAGTTCTACGAGATGGACCATCGCATCTGGGATCTCGACCAAGGAAGGGACGAGCTCCGTGGAGAGATGCAAAGTGCCTTGAACGAGGTCTTGACCAAGCTGATGGATCGCATCGGGACGTTGGAGGGCAGGTACGAGGCTAGGCTCGCTTCGCTGGGGACCAACTTGGAGACAACTCAAGTGGAGTTGAGGGATGTGAAGGACGAGTTGATCCTTTGCAAGCGGGCAATTGCTCAAGGCGGGAGCGTTGCCCAATCGACGGAGGTTGCCAACTCTGGACGGGTCGATGTTCCAAGGCCAAGAGCATATAAAGGCTCAAGGAACGCGAATGAGCTAGACAACTTCTTGTGGAGCCTTGAGAGGTACTTCAAGGCATTGGGCGTGGAGGAGGACGCCCATCGGATCGATAGTGCCGCTCTCTTCTTGGAGGACACCGCCATGGTGTGGTGGAGGAGACGGTGTGGCGACATCGAGCGAGGGACTTGTACCATTGAGACATGGAACGAGTTCAAGAGGGAGATCAAACGACAATTCTATCCAGAGAATGTCGAGGAGGAGGCAAGAGCCAAATTGCGACATCTATCCCAAAAGAGTACGATTCGCGACTATGTTAAAGAGTTTCGTGAAGAGCTTCTGGAGATTCCAGATTATCCGGAGAAGGAAGCTTTGTTTGCCTTCAAGGATGGGTTGCAAAACTGGGTCAAGTTGGAGATCCAACGGCGAGGAGCGCCCAACCTAGCTACTGCAATCGCCATAGCTGAGTCATTGACCGAGTTCCAAAGGTCAGAGGACCCGAGGACAGCAAAGGATCGAGAGGACAAGGTGAAGGGTGGAGGAGACCACCGTGGCAATGAGAGTCCTCCAAAGCACCGCAAGACCGGGAAGGGGAGGAACACCGATAGAGACAAAGGTAAAGAGAAACCGGCTCTTAAGTGCTTCTTTTGCGATGGACCGCACGTCGTGCGAGATTGCCCGATGAAGCACAAGTTATTCGCCTTACTCGAGGGAGGGGATGATAAGATGGAAGAGTCCGGGAGTGACCAAGAGACAGCGGTGAAGGTCGTCTCGCTCCAAATTCTCGGTGCCATCAAAGAGAAATGAGAGGCATTTAAGAGAAAGATGCGTCTCTACACCAAGGTCAACATCGGTGGACAAATGTTGAGGGCACTTGTGGACACCGGAGCATCCAACAACTTCTTGGAGGTCGCGGAGGCGAGGAAGTTGGGTATCAAGTATACCAAGCAGGAAGGGATGCTCAAGACTGTAAATTCGGCACCTAGTCCACTTGTGGGAGTGGCTTATGGCGTCAAGGTGGACCTCGGCACGTGGAGTGGACGTGTCGACTTTTCCATCATGGCCATGGACGATTACCCAATGGTGCTCGGCATGGAGTTTGTGGATCAAGTCAATGCCATCCCAATTCCTTATACCGACATTTTGCTCATCACGAAGGGTGACAAGCCAACCATGGTGCCGTTAGCAAGGGAAGAGGCACAATCGGCAAAGCGTGTCTTGGCGATGCACTTATTGGACGAGGTCGGGAGGGCCAACAAAGTCCCGACGGGAGGCGAGACGTTCATCACCCGAAGGGGTGAAACAATGAAGGAAGGCTTGAGGAGGACGATCGAAGACGACCGAGGGACCGCGAGGCTCAAGGTTGCTCAAGTGAAGACCAACACGGAGTTGGTAAAGTTAGCAAAGGCTGGGGCCGATGCTAGAAGGAGGCGAGCTCAAAGCATACAAGATGGATGCGACGAGGACGTCGCCAAATTGAGTGGGGGAGAATGTCACGAGCTGCATGTTCGAGTGGGGCTAACGGGCATGTTGCGAAGCGTTGGGCCAAGTGGGCCGAGTTTTACTAGAAGATAGTGTTTGACTAGACTTCTAGGTTTTTTCCTTTGGAGGATTCTAGAATACTTCTAGAATATTTTAGATTCTAGAACAATATGGAAAGATCTAGGTAATTAATGTGATTGATATGATTTGTATATATATGGTAGGTGATTGATTAGATAATTGATTTGATTGATCACGGATTGATATGAGCCCTTAGATCGAATTGATCTAAGTCGTTCGTTGTGGGAGAGGGGGCTATAAATAGCCTAACTCCATTCATTTGTAAATCATCAAGTATTCAAGTAATACAAAGCATTCTCCAAGAGCTTCTCTCTCTACTTTCTCTCTCTAAGTGTTTTTGTTCGAGGGTAGGTTGACTAGCAAGCTTCGAGGCGACGTCAAAGTTGCTAGTGCCGCACGTGAAATTCCGCGCACGTGACAATATGCATAAGAACTTGTGAATCTTAAAGATAAAAATTATGCAAACCAGATTTGAATCCAAAACACCTAGACATAATACAATTAGTTTCGCACTGATATTATGTATTACTCCATCAGATAGAAAAACGTGTTCGACATTGAACCAACTCACCTCTTCTCTTCGACAGAACATCTGATTCTAGCGGGCTAGAAAGGAGCGATGCTTAGAGAGGGCGCTCGGATGGCACCCTTTCTTCAATTGTGTATTTACGTTATTGCCCAGTAACAGTTGCCCAAAGAGGTAAGAAGAATTGAAGAATTCAAATAAAATTAAACAAATTGAAATAAGAAAATAAAATGAAAAAAGATTAAAATATTATGCGGAGCTAAAACGGGGCGTGCCGGTAAGGAATTGGAACTGGGACCGGCCCGTATTTCTGCGTGGTTGGGTTACCCGCCCAATCGCAGGCAGGCTCTCGGGTTTGGTTTCGATTGTCATCTCTAGTTGGACCTCCACTTTTTCTTCTATACTGCGCTAAGCATTCGAACAATTTTCTATTGTTAATGCATGCATTCAATACTAGTAATCATGTTCGGAAAACCACTTTATGTATGTTTCACCAAAACAAGAAATGCCACATTATGTGAATTCTATGAGAGATTTCATTGCCATAATTTCACTTCTTTGTAAATATTGATCAATGACATATGTTGATGTCTCATATGCCAGTACATTTCTATAATGGTGAAAGAGATTGTCTAGCAGAGGTATCAGATCTATGTTAAAAAAATCCGCCAGGGGCAATAACGACCTCCATTATACAAAGGAACAATGACTTTTGCATGTGAAATCTCTACCGAAACATTTCTAAAGTATACGTCGGGTGATCTCCAATATAGTCGTTCATCAAGCGCTCTGCACCAATCTCACATTCTCTATTAAGATGTCTCATTCGGTTGTAGGTCTATCAGAGCCTTCAGTCACATTAAAGACCATGAAATTCATAATAATGTCATCAATTTGACGATTTTGTTGATATACCTGCTTTCGCCATTGTTTAAATTCTAGAAGTTGGAAAGTAACCTCATTTGAATATGAGTCAAATGAAAAACTTTTAGTACTAGACTATTTTATGAAGTGGATATAATAAAATTACTGGCCAAGCGCATCTGAGAAGGAAGACAAAATAGCAAATAAAGATGATTTAGCAAATAGAGATGATTGGTATAATCGTGATATGTGATTTGTACATTAAATAGAGGCATGAGATCCCACTTCGTAAGATATTTTATGTGAAAACTTTTTCTTGTCATTTTTAAATATGTGAGATTGTAAGTGATAAGCTTTTATGCCCCTAAACAATGCGTGTGAATTGTATGTTTTTGTCTTATTATTAAATTTGCTTGAATTATTGTTGAACACCAATACCTTTTTCTTTTATCCCTAAAGTAAATAAGTTTGCCTTTTATTAAATTTTATTTGATATTAGATAATAAATAGTAAAGAAAAATAATTACTTGGAGTATACGTTGACCTACAATTCTTTTATTATTAATTAACTTATAGTTAAAAGTTAAATTAATTCTTCATATAAAAGATAATGTGTTTGTGTGTGATTTACTCCTTTGTACGTGTAGGCATGGGATTCTATAATTGGATTGTTAGTTTTATTTTTGACTATCGTTAATCATGTAGTGTACAAGAAATGATAAGTTTTTGTCTTCCTATACTCTGTCATTCAAGATGTATAGCCTTTTTTAATTAATTATGTATTTTGTTATTCTAATAAAATAAAATATGTAACCTTTCTAGATAGCACTAAAAACTAGATTCATAAAAATAAACTAGATTACAAATAATAGATTCATTGAGAGAAACTAGATTACGATAAACACAATAGATACTTAAAACTAAACACAAATAAAAATTACAAAAAAAATAACTAGATTCATTTTTCAAATAGGCAAATTGGTACAAATGGTCCTCAATGTTTGCTAATTTGGATGAATTGTTTCATAATCTTTTATTATTTTTAGTTTATTGGTCCCCAATGTTTGCTAGTTTGAATAATTGGTCATTTTGTTAAATTTTAAGTTAGTTATCTGTTAGTAATAAGGGCATTTACGAAATAAAAGTTTTAAAGAACCAATTCATCAAATTTCTAAATTAAATTTAAAATTTTTTATTCATATATTTTTTAAAAATTATAACCGTTTTAAAATAAAAAAATTTAATTAATTTTTTTCCAAATAAAGAATTTTTGTAATGAAAAAACTTTAAGTAAAAAATTACAAAAATAAAAAAATTACTAAATCTAGATTAACTTATCATAGTTTTAGTGACCAAATTTTTAAAGTAATTTTTAACTATTTTTTAAAATATTTTTTTTCAAATAACTTTTTTAATTGAATTTTATTCAAATGAATTTTTTATATTTAATTAAGAAAAATTTAATTAAAATAAAATTTTAACACTAATAATTTTGCGTCTCACGGCGGAGGAGGGGAGTGGGTCGACACAGCTGTTGGAGAATGGTGATGTGTTCTTCGAGGTCGCAGATGTTGTCAGAGAGGAGCTGTTGGACGTTTTGGAGGTGGAAGAGGTAGCCAGAGAATATGAAAGATGACGTAAGCGGAGGATTGAGGAGAGGGTGGCGAAGTTGCGGAGTTTGTTGTAGCGGTGACGGGCATGGCCTTGATACGGCGGCAGATAGAGGATTTACTTATTTTTTATTTTTTTTAATTTCTTTTCATAACAAAAAATTTATTTAAAAAAATTGGATGAATTAATCCTTAGAGCTATTAGTTAATAGATTTAGTTAATATTTTTATTTTTATTTTATTTTTAATTTAAGTTTTTTAATTAAAATTTTGTTCGTACAAAAAACTTATTTGAAAAAAAAATTATTTACAAAATTTTATTTGAAAAAGATTATAATTTTAAAAAAAATATTTGAAAAAAGTTAAAGTTTAATTTAAAAATTGGATAAATTGATCCCTAAAATTTTTATTCCGTAAATGCCCATAGGGCTAACAGTTGGCTAACTTGAAATTTAACAAAATGACTAATTTATTCAAACTAGCAAACATTGGGACCAATAAACTAAAAATAAAAGATTAAGGACTCGTTCATCCAAGCTAATAAATATTGGAGACTATTTGTACCAATTTGCCTTTCAAATACAACTGCTAGTAGTTCAAGTTTTATTTTTTCTTATTTCGGACATCAATCGTCTCTTGCATGCAAAAATTCGGTAGTCGAAAACATCACTAACTTACGCTCTAACCGGAGTAGCATGGACGTCTGTTTGAACAGTATCAGTTAATCCTATCTTTCTTTGATAAGAATCAATACAATCTTTATAAGGCTCTTCCCCCAAATGAAATTCAATGGGATTCAGATTCTCATTACTGCAAATCTAAATAAACCGCACCAATACAAGCACCCACCAAGGTGAATGAGCATATGATCATATATAACCTTCACCTGTATGAAAATATTCATCTACAATGTCCAAGTGATGGTTGTAAAAGAAAGACGAATGCTATGTAACATCTACCAGAAACTTTAATCTAGTGGTAGGAATAAAAAGATAATCATGCAGCTACAATCACATCGATGAAGATCCTCTGAAAATAACAGTTACGAGTAGGTCAACCAATAATTTGTTATAGTTGCAATACTAGAAAATAATAACATATCTTGTCAAATAAGAAAGATGTGCCAAACAGTTTTCTATGCATACATATACGGAAAATAGTTATATTACCTTTTCCATATTCTTCTCATTCTCATATAAAATTCCAACCTCCACATGGGAGGAAGATGCAGCTCAGGGCATCATTTACCAACCTCATATAATATATCTCTCTCTCTCTCTGATTTGTTCTCTCTATCCTATCATTTTCATTTGGATTTTATGGAGGCCTAGAAGGAATATGGAGTTTTCTAAAGTAGGGTGCCATACCTAAGTCGATCAAGAATCACGATCCTACTCAGATTTGTGGTTCAGCTGTCATAAATAACAAGATTTCCTCCATCTGATTCTTATAGCATATATGAGAGATCTCATATTCAAATTTGGTATATAATAAGACACTTGTTTTTCGACATCTGTCCCGGTAGGAGCTACAGTGCACCTGGTTGTAAGCCTGCTAAGTTTCCGAGTCAAGTGCAAGGCTTAGCTGCTACTAACAGAACAGAAAAAAGATGTAAAAGTCATGCTTATAGTATAAGCTGGAATTTTGGCAACGTATTGGTTTGCACAATTGATAAAAACATCAACTGAAAGACATCTATCTATCTTAATATACGACACAACCTAAATGGCAACAACAAAATCTTGGTACAATGCCTACATTGCTCGACATATTCTACTTTTCTTCTTCCATGTCCAATCAATGTCAACACAGAGAAAAAACCGGAACAGGAGAGAAAACAACCAAACCCACCAGCATTCATGAGCTCACATATCTTCATTAGAAAAAATGTATAGTAGCAGCAGCATCAATTGGAGGGCTCTTTTCTCATTTCAACCTGCATTTTGTAGCATATAAGTGTATGGTTAAGATACAAAGGATAACTAGACTTTAAGATGCGGTCTAGTAATCAAAATTTTGAAAAACCAGATCGCCACTCAAGAAAACGTAATTCTAGGAATAAACCCTACCAAACCAAACTCCACATCAAAATGAGACATGGATTAAGATTGAGTATTTGGGTTTCACGGAATAAAACACATGCCATATGAGAAGCGAGATGAGCTACCTATTAAGACAAAAACTTCGTCGTGCTCGATCTAGAAAAATACATTTAAGAACTCAGATTATGAGAAAGCTTGGCCAATAGTGGCATGCAAAATAAAATTGATTTGAGTTTAATTCAACTCTATTAGGAATCATTTGTAAAAACAACAATAGAAAGCAGATTGTTAATGATTAACAAATGAAGTTGTAGATCCAAAGAAAATAAGGAGCTGTGCAGGACAGAATAATAAAGAGGTTCACCATTACACCACTAGAATAGGATTTAGAAGAGATTTTTCTCCATTTAATCTTTATTAAGTTTCCTTTTTCGATAAGTTGAGTAAGTCCTTAGTAAGTTAATTTGTTTAGAATTTATAGTCGGTAATACATTTGTTCATATGGTTTACGCCTATCAATAATAAAAAATTTATCAAATACGTAAGGTTTCCAGAAGAAAATCACTTACTTATCCGAGTCTCTGATCATGTATGTCTATTTCTTAAAAAACCTTTAAGTTTGTTCTTTTCTCTTTCTTTTTGACTTCACAATCTGCTCATCTTTTTTCAAAGATGTTTCCAAATCGATTGTCGATCGATCATTCTCTAACTTTTGAGATTGTTCATCCCCAATATTCCTCTTTGTAGCAGTACTGCAGTATCATTTCAAGAATAAAGACCAATGTAAAAAATACACAACATACTTTAGATAAGCATTCTTCATTAAGATGAAATTTAGCTTGGAACCTATCAGTTCCAGTCCATTCATCGACGTTTTTATCCAACCATCGAGCACATCCTGTATTGTGAGAAAGAAGGGATCCTGATATATGAAGGATTTCTTCATCGAAGCTGCAGCAAAATGCAAACAAATGAATTCAACAAATGAAAAGAACCCTCCCCAAAGATTTCGATCATAAATTCAATATTTTCTTTCCCAGTTTTAGATAAAGACAGTATATGAGAAAGTCTATGACTAGATAATTAAAAGAACATCTCATTTTCGTGTCTGAAAATCTAAATCAGTGTATAGTAAATGACAAGTTAACATTGCAAGACAGTACGACTATTGGCAAATGTTGGGAAAGCAGCAGAATCCAAATTGTAGAAGGAGGGGTTCGCAATTCACCCCTTAACGGAAAAACGTAAAATGGTCCCAACTTTTATCTTATGCTTCCTGTGTGATCTACTAACATAAACTTCGTCTCCTTTTTTCTGCAGTAGAATGATTACATACCAAGGCTGAGTAAAAATATCTTCAAACACAAGAATGTGAAAACACTATTTTTAAAGAACAACAAACTTACAAATTGATGCTTGAATTCATCACGAATGTCATCATCTGCTATTACAACAGAAGAGAAACCAAGAACCACCGCATGAATCGAATAAGGCGTAAGTTTAACTACCTCACCTTCTGAAAGTGATAAACGAAAAAAAAATCATCAAATCAATGAAATTCACCTCTGCAAAATTATATTTTTTCTATGTTTCCTTAGCCTCGAACCGCAAGCAGGTAAATTACCTATAACCATCTCGGGCTTTGGATTGAAAAGCAACAGCTTAGCCTTCAGTTCCACGCCAAAATTTGGAAAAGTTCCGGGCAGAATCTTTGCCGTTTTAGAACGAATACTCGGATCATATGCCAATAAGACTCCACCAAAAGTTTCATTATACCTATAGAAAAGGAAAATGTCAAACTTTCTCAAATAAAACACCCCAAAATCAACCCAAACTAAAACAGAAAAGAAAACTGAAGTTGCAATCTTCGCAGAAAATTATCAATATAATAACAGCATTATCTTGCAAAAAGATAATTACAATGCGGAGGACTAAGAAACAAAACTCCTTTTATTCAGAAACTTACGTGAAGAGTAGAGAACTAAGCTCGCTGAGAATAGCGTCGTTGGCGCAGTTTGCCTTCGACGGCTGAAGATACACCATCAAGTCCGCCTCGCACTCTTCCAGTCCAGCCATTAAACCGAAATCCACAAGCCTTTTGGTGTCAATTGCGCTCAATTGGTGCGGAAAGGGGTTTAGGATTTTGGCTCATAAAAAATTATAAACCCTAATTCCAAATCTTCATTTGTCTGGTTTATAATTCTATGACTCGGCTTATGGTGGTTATAAGCCCATTTAAAGATTTCAACGATAAATAAAATTATATAATTACTTTTAGTTTCTTAAGAGACTACCGTAGAATAGCCTTAACTTGGTCCACATAAAAGTTTGTGTAAGTATAACATATGGTAAATATAACCTATTTATTTTAACAAAAAATATCACATGTTAATATTTTTGTATTGTAGTACACAGGAAGATATACAAATGTAATATATATAAATTGCTTTGCTTTGTCCAACTTCGACACCGCGCTCATTCGAACATATGAAACCTAAGAGTTAATTATCACAATCATAATAACATTTTCTAAGAAATTATTCTTGAAAAATACTCCGTCCGTCCCATTAGAAATGACACATTTTTTTTAGCGCGGAGATTAAGAAAGTGGTGTTATGTTGTGTAGATTGTTTGGCTTTTTGATAGTTAAATGTGAACGTATCATTTCAAATAGGACTCCCGAAAAGGAAAATGTGTCGAATCAAATAGGACGGAGGGAGTAGCATTCTTGAGATTAATTTTCAAACTAACATTATTTTTGCCATCATCAACTCACTTTTTTATCGCACAACTATCTACATGAAAAATACTCCCTCCGTCTTAAAGAATGTGTCTTGTTTTTTAGACACGATTATTAAAGAGAATTAAAAGTTGTGTGTGAAGTTGTGTAAAGTGATGGGTCCCATAAATAAAGTTAGTAAGGAGAGTTGAAAGTTGTGTGTAAAGTTGTAAAAAGTGATGGGTCCCACAAATAAAATATTTGTAATCCCATTATAGAAACAATACATATTCAATGGGAAAAGAAAAGCAAGACATATTTTATGGGACGGAGGGAGTACATTTTATTTATATTTAATTTTATTTAAAATAAATAAAAAATACTTTACTAATTTTATTTGGAACAAATAGAAAAGACATTATTTTTATTTAGAAAAATGGGAAACATTTTTTTATTTACGAACAAAACAAAATAAAGCAATAATATATATATAGGGAGTGGATCATGTGAGAACCCACATTTAATGTGAGAACTGAGAACCATGCATAGTCATTATATGTTTTATGCATAATCCTTATGTTTTTTATGCAAAAAACATATAATTTTACATTTTGCATAATCCTTATATGTTTTATGCAGAAAATAAAAAGTATAAAATATATAAAGATTATGCATAAAATATATAAGAATTATGCGTGGTTCGCAGTTCTCACGTTAAGTGTGGATTCTCACCAGATCCACACCCTATATATATATAGTGGGGCCTTATATTGTGAACACCCCCTTAATGAGAGAAATGAGAACATCTTACATCCTTTGATCAAATAAAATGGATGGCTAGGATTTAAAGATATTTCATTTATTTTAGCATTCTTTTTAATAAGAAATAAGGGAGTAAGGGTAGTTTGAGGATGTGTAAAAAAATAATAGATGGGTTCCCTTTTCTTCTCTTTCATTTCCCAAAACTTTCAAATTGAAAACATTTCGTAGGTCCTCCAAGCTTCAAACTCGCTGAAAATCGACACCATTCTTCGATTTGCATCTTCAAAATCGACGCGATTATTCGATTCGCATCTTACACCAACCGCCTTGGAGGAATCGTTATGTATGAACGGGTACGATTGTAAATGTGCATATAAATTTGTGCGAATCGCAAGAGATGGGGTGAAGAGACCTTGCATGAATTGAGATCAGTTGTGGGAATTGAGACTGATTCCTCAAGGAGAATACACATTTATGTTGCCAAAAGTCCGATTTGTAAAAATCGAAGGTATGTTCGAATTTTATTGTTAAATTTTTTTTCGAAAATGCTAGGGTTTATACATTTCAAAATATATTTTGGGAATATATTTTCAATCTAGTTGATAATTTTTTTTTTGAAAGAGGGATTGGAAAAATTAGGGTTCATACCAAATTAGGGATTGGAATTGGGGGTTTTGTCGAAATGATAACAGTTTATATGCACATTGTGTATAAAATATATGCACAAGTCTTTGTGTACCTTTTGTATGCACGTTAACGACTAAATCTTTTCCATGGGTATTTCATATGCACAATCATGCATATTTTATATGCACATTATCTATATTTCTATGCACATTATCTATATTTCATATGCACAATCACGGGTATTTTATAACAGTCTATATGCACACCATGGGTATTTGATATTTACATGATCTATATTTCGTATGCACATTATCTATATTTCATATGCACAAACACGGGTATTTTATAACAGTCTATATGCACACCATGGGTATTTCATATGCACATGATCTATATTTCGTATGCACATTATCTATATTTCATATGCACAATCAAGGGTATTTTATAACAGTCTATATGCATACCATGGGTATTTCATATGCACATTAAGTAATCATTATATGCACATTTTTTTATAGATGACTGGCAAGAGAAAGGCAGTGGCTTTGATCGGTGGGTCTAAATCCCAAATCAGTTCAAAGATAAGAAAACGAGGAAAATAGATGTCAAAGGGGGGAAATTGGATAGGAAAATGAAGGTGTTGAAGTGGAAGTATGTAAAGACACATTTAATGAAGTTGTTACCAACTTGTGCAGGAATGAAATTGTCTTCTATGATGGTGTTGAAGTAGAAGTATGTAAAGACACATTTCTCAGTTTAAAACCAAGAAGACATGTCCGGCCAATGGTGGTGGATCTCTGGTCTCGATCGATGGTTGAATGGGAAGGAAGGTCTGAAATCAAGTTCCACACAAAGGCCTTTTTTTGCAAGCGCGAACTCTAGGTTTAATGTAGCTGAAGTAAATTGGGTAGGAAAAACATGTTCCGTAGTTGTTTTGAGGAAGGGTAAAACATATATATATTACTTTTTTTTGTATGCACATTTGTATAAAAATGTCTGCACATTTGATTGAAAATGTATGCACACAAACAATTGCAATCGTAATTTTTTTGTTAGCACATGTGCATACAAATATATGCACATTTGTATAACAATATATGCACATTTGTATAAAAATGTCTGCACATTTGATTAAAAATGTGAACACACAAACAATTGCATACATACTAAAACAATCGCCAACAATTACTATATTAACGAGACGTCAATAACAAGTCCACATATTACAATATTCTATCATGAAATAGAGTAGTTGAACGTACGCACTTATCATTGAAAACGACTGCATATATAATTGAAAACGTATGCATATAATCCATAAATTTTCTGCACATATGCAAAGGGTTCTCCGAACCTCTACAATAAAATACTAATTCCATACAATCAATAAAGAGTTCAATTCCAAACAATTATAAAAGATGTTTTCATTCATCTTCAAGGTCGGGTTGGTCGCAATTACGAGTGTCGTGGTTGGTCAATTAGTCGGTTATCAACATCTTGGGATGAACATTATCCATGACATTAACAAAGCTTTGGAGAAGCCAACTATAAGAAAACTCATCCTCCCCCGAACAACAAACCGGCGCAGAAGGTAACATACTTGCCATGGTTGCCCTTACCCGTGAAAGGAGCAAATATCACGTTATACCTGTGTATGCACATTTAACGTAAAAATTATGCACATCGTCAAAATTTTCTGCACATATGCAGAGGGTTCTCTGAACGTAAAAATTAAGCACATCGTAAAAATTGTGCTTGAAATAATACAAATTAAGCTTAGATATCAATAAATTACTTTTCATAAACCCTAAATCGCATCAATTCACAAATAGAACAACAATAGAAATTTGCTACTCAAAAACCCTAAAAAGCTTCAATTGACACAAAAAAATTAAATGATATGTAGCTTCAATAGACAAAAACGTGAATCAGAAAATCACGAATTCAGCAACAAGAAGATGATTTACCCTATCAGAAATCACGAATTCACACAAAAATGAGGTGAAATCGATTAATTAACTTACCCATATCTTGTCGCCGACGATTTGAAGAAATTAGAGATACAAGACGATTAGATTTCGGAGGAATGGAGCTTCAAGACGATTACATTTCGAATTCGTGAGGATTGGAGAAGAGCTTCATCCTTCACTTTGTCATCTTACTCGATTGGAGAAGAAATGTGGTTTTGGTTTGATGAAAAAACATAACAATACAAATTACTTGAATACCCATAATGATACATTTTTAAGTCAAAAATTATTTTCTTTACTCCTTAAATCCGAGCCACACATCACAAAAATAGATGGATGGATCTTGTTCTCCTTTCTCTCAATAAGACCTTGTTATCAATTTATCCTTCCTATATATATATATATATATATATATATATATATATATATTATATAGGGTATGGTTCTAGAGAGATCCAACATTCAAAAGAGATATGAGAACCGATCCTTACCTTAGATTCAACCCAAATTAATGGCCAAGATTACACAACTTATTCTCATAAAAAAAAGGGAGAAAAGGGCAAAATTGAAAAGAAGAATAAATCTAATTTGAAGAAACACTTCACTATTTTGAAAACATACTCAACACCTTCATTCTCTCTCTCTCTCTCTCTCTCTCTCTCTCTCTCTCTCTCTCTCTCTCTCTCTCTCCCTCTCTCTCAAATCAAAACCTCCCTAGACCGAAATCCCATCGATTTCTCTCCTATTTATGTTGTTCCATCTCAATTCCACAGAATCTGAAGTTCGTTTCTTCAATTTTGAAGCCGATTTGCTGAGAAATCGAAGGTTTATGGAGTTTTAACCTAGGGTTTTTGACAGAAATTTGGGAATTTCTTCGAGGTTCGTCCTTCCAATCGAGATTTTTAACCCTAGATTTATGATTCTTAAACCTAGATCTGCGATTTTTAACCATAGATCTACATTTTTAAACCTTAGATCTATGGTTTTTATCCATAGATCTATGATTTGTTTTCGAATCTTGTTATCTTGATGTGTTTTTTGGTCTGTTTCTAGATATATTCGTCGAGTTCCAGAATTATTGCCCTGTTTGAAATGTCATTTCGCGATTGCATACGTAGCATTAATATGCATGAATCTGTATAATGTTATGCATGGATGAGATGTTATATATGCATGAAAATGAATGCATTGTGAAGCATGTGACGGACTGCGTTTCAAATTGTGTTCGAAGTAATATGCATGAATCTGTATAATGGTCTGCATGGATGAGATGTTATATATGCATGAAAATGAATGCATTGTGAAGCATATGACGGATTGCGTTTAATATTGTGTTCGAAGTAATATGCATGAATCTGTAGAATGGTATGTATGAATAAGATGTTATATATGCATGAAAATGAATGCATTGTGATGTATGTGACGGATTGCGTTTCATATTGTGTTTGAAGTAATATGCATGAATCTGTTCGATGGTATGCATGAAATTGTGAGTTAGTATGCATGAAATTGAGTTGCGATTTGCATGAAAGTATAAATTGTCATGATTGAATCTCAATTTTTTTTTGCTAGGGCATATTAAATGAGGCATATAGAGACATTCAAAGGTGATGGAAAGCTTTGAGTCATTTCGAGGAAATGAAGTTGAATACTGGATATGTGGAGAACATATTGTAGACAATGAGAATTGAGATTTCAAAGACAATTCATTGTTTTGTTAGAACTTATTTTTTTTTAATAGAAACAATTCTACTTATGCTTTGTTAATTAATTATATTCTCAATTGTTTGATTAGTTAAAATATATTGTTCTTATTAAGTATTATTGTATTTGTTTAATTATGACATTAAACATGAATATGCATAAATATAAAAGCGGAATTGAATTAATCGTAACTTAGATATTGAATTAATCGTACTTGTTTAATTATGTTTGATGGTATGCATGAAATTGTGATTAAGTGTGCATAAAACATAACACAAGCTATGCATTAATCTAAACGTATATATGCATGAATAACAAGTTGTTTAAAAATGAAAAACCATGTAGGGTAACTACGTCACCGAAGTTATGCATAAAAAGTAACTCCTTTATGCATATTTCTTGTAGAATTTATGCATACTATATCATTAGCATAACAAAAAAGCAAAATTGAGAGACTAGTTTGGATATCGAATAAAGTCTAAAAGTAAAACACAACTAAGTACGAGAAAGTTAATAACTTCGTCCAACCTTGAAAACTTCCATCCAACTTAATGGTTCCGATTTATGTGGGCATTCGGGGACGAAAATAGAATCAACACAATCAAAAGAACCATCTTCATCCAACGACTCGGCCATTCGTGTTCTATCATGCATGAAACGTTATAGAAATCTGTACAAATTCACAGTAGAATATGCATAAACAGATAATCAGAAAATGGGAAAACACAAAAATTGAATAAAACAAACGAAATGAGCAAAATTGCCCAAGAACAATGAACGCTCATTCAAAATCAATCTTTATGTGTACACATCAGTTTCATTCTAAGAAAAGAAACAATCGAAGTCAAGAGAAACATTTGATTGTAACGACTCTGCAATTTCGGTTCTGACATGCATGAAAAGTTCACAGGATTAGCATAAACACGTAACATGCATCATGTGCATAAAAGTGTAAAAGTCAAACATGACAGTGAAAATACTTGTTCCATATATGAGAAAAAGTTGAGCAGAACTGAAATTTTAAGAAAATATATGATCGAATCCGTTTACAATCTTCATCACAAAAAATAGCAAAACAACCCTAAACTCATATAAATCAGAAATTGAGAAGAAATTATGGAGGAACCAACCTAGAACAACAATTCCCCAAAAAACGAAACTGAAAATCAAATTAAGCAAAAAAAAAAAACCATAATTCATGTTGTTTTTCCATAAAAGTCGAATGCATAAATTGGGGGAAGTCATTCTCTCTAGAACGAGAAACAAATTAAAAATTGAAAGAAACTTACAATTAACGGCAACGGCGGCAACACGGCGGTGGAGTTGAGTTGGGAGAGACGCATTGCTGGGAGAGAAGAACACATCCTGCTGAATCAGAAAGGGAGAGAAAATAAGTTGAGAAGAACACATCTTGCTGAATCATAAAGAGAGAGAAAAACTTGCCGGACTTCAGTCGGCTAAACAGAATCGTGGCGGCGAAATGTGAGAGAATGAGCGTGAATCGGCGGACTTTTCTTCTTTCTGGTTTTCAGATGTGATGAATGAGCGTGATTCTTCAAGAATGTCTTTGTTATAAAAAAATGTCTTTGTTATGAAGAGATGACAAGATTACCTAATTGCCCTTAATGAGTATAATTATTCATTTTTTGATTTATTTTAAAATGTCTTTTTATAAAAAATGCTAGCCATAGATCAAGGAAATGGATGGATGAGATCGGATCTCATATCTCTTTTGAATCTATGATCTCAAAATATTCATTCCATATATATATATATATATATATATATATATATATATATATATACACACTTGTTGCAGTTAAGTTGGAACGAAAAAATCTTCCGTATGTTCTAAATAAAAAAAAATATAATTCTTTTTTATTATTTTGCAAGCAAATAAAAGGTCTTCGTATTTCCAATAAATAAAAAAAATAAAGAATGTGTTTTCTTTGTTTTAAATAATATTAATATAATAAATAAAATATTTTCCATGTAATATTTGTTGCAAAGAAGTGAGAATGTGATAAAAACAAATGTTAGTTTAAATATTTTGAAAAAACTGTTATTTTAGAAATAACTTTTTTTGAATATAATGTTATTTTATTTTGGTGATTGACTGAGAAACTTGGGATGGGAATGGGAAGCCCTTTAACCTACTATTTTCAAAATAGTTAAGGGACCAACGGTGCCTTTTTCCAACTTTCAAAAGTTGGCTTCAATTTTCATTTTCCTACAATGGCATGATCAAAAATAAAAAGCTGTACTCAACTTCCAATTATGAAAGTTGGTTACTTGCAAGAGAGGGGTTCACAAAATTTTAATGCAATGGCTGGAAAATGAAGGAAGAGTGGCAACGGCTTCTTCCAATTAATTTTAGTGGTTCAACCGGTCGAACCGGTCGAACCGGTGGGTCAACCCGGTGTAACATAATAAATATTAAATATCTTTTAGTAATACTAATAAATAATATAAATAACTTAAAAATATAGAAAAACTAATATTAACATAATTTGAAGTAAAAAATTAACCTAGCATTTTCCATGTCCAAACTCCAAACTTTATAATAAGAATGACAATAAAGATCATACCAAATATTCAAAGTTTCAAACATTACGAGATGTCTATATAAAACTAGAAACAAATTGAAAAAAAGGTTTGAATTAATTTTTTTTTTTTAATTTTTAAAAAGGAGAAATGAAAAAATGAGAAAGGGGATTTCATTAGATATTTAGAATTAATTTTTTTTTAATTAATGACCGAGTCAACCGAATTAACCGGGTACCCGTTACCGAGTCGACCGGCCGGTTTTTCCGGGTCGTACTGGGTCAAATGCAAAAACCAGTTTTTGATTGGCCCGGCCTGGATTTTTCACTGGGTCACGGTTGAACCGGGTCAACTGGCCAGGCCAGGCCGGGTTTAATAATATAGATAAATACAACACATCATGTACCCCTCCAAAATATATCATTTTCAATCTTAATTTTTCTCATCTCATTTTTTTTTCTCAATTAAAGATGGTTGGATATCCAAGCTCTCAGAAATTCCACCTCTTTAAATTCAAGCTTTCACAATTCTCAATCTTTTTATTTTAGAAATTCACAATACTATCAATATTTTTTACACATGAGGTATAGTGGTTCGGAGATATAAGCTCTTACGTCCAATATTCATCCGTGCAGATTTTCACTATCTTTCATGATTTCCGCCAAGGTCCGGATGTTACAATCAAACTAACAATATATCTATCTATTAACTAACTATCTAACATGAAACAACTATCGTGGGTTAGGGTTCAAAGGTTGTATCCAACTAACAAGAGTATTCACTCTTAAGTTCAAAATATGAACAATGATTACTTGGAATAAATAGAAGTGAATCAATAAGGGTGCAAAATGGTACTGTTACGGTTAATCATTACCATTTTTTGGTTAACCGTAACCGAAAAACTCCCTTTTAAGTACCCAATGTCGTTATCATTTTACTATCGGCTAACCGATTAAGCGATAATTATCACCTGATTGTTGGTCCAGAAACGAGCTTCAGGTATTGGGGGGGGGTGAATACACTTGAATGCAAATTTCAAACTCAGAACGCGAAAGTCAATTATGCTGAAGAATGCTACTAAACTTAGTCAGTTAGCCAAATATGCTTTCTGGATCGCGTGGGCATAGATTCTTCTACTGAGTACATATTTACTAACTTATGTCAGTTAACAGTAGTTCAAGTATCAGAAGTTGTGTGCGGAAGTGTAGGCCCTAATATAATCATCTCAGTTGAAAAGTCGTTTTATGTTGTTTGATTAAAACTCAGTTTTATGCAAAATGAACAATTATCAATGCAACAGTTAAAATCAACACAAGCAGTTTTTAAAGTGGTTCGGACACACTGGGTCCTACATCCACTGTCCTGAACAAAGCAGGAGTTTTTAATTAAATTATACTGAGCAAGTCTCAGTCAATCTGTTCACTGGACATATACGTTCTTGTTTGCTTATACTGAGCAAGTCTCAGTTAATCTATACGAGGGACAGATATCTACTTATAGTTGTAGTGACTTTACAATTCTCAACCGTGAAGGTTTGAGTTTCTCCAACAATGAAGGAGTTCTTATAATAAGAACAGTTCAAAAGATGAACTCCTTCGAGGTTCTAAGATATTTATATTACAATGAGTACGCTTAGATTAGAGAATGAGAACTAAATGATCTCTAGAGAGAAGAACTAAAATGATCTTCAAATGAGCAAGTTCTTCCCTGTGTTTGGCTTTGAGTTCGCTAGAGTATGTTCGTTTGAATGCTTGTGTTCTTTTATTTTTTTCTACATGAAGACTCTTCTCTATTTATAGTCTTCGATTTGTGAATAGATCCGTTGGAGGGAGTCTACACACGTGTCGAATAAGACAAGTAAAATGGTCATATTAATTTGAACGTTGTTGTAGAGGTACTGTAGAGATTTTCTCTTTTTCAGTCTAGGAGCAGCTTTATGGCAGAGCAGGTAGGGCGCTGTCGGCTCCTTATTGGTCGAGGTTATGAGAGTAGGTGAGGCTCGTTCAAACTCCAAGGTACGATGAGTTGACTTCCTCTGAATCCTTGGACCTTCAACTGATGTATCCTCTATTAACATTCGTCTGATAAATTCACTACGCAGGCAAGAATTCCTTTATAGATTCAGTTGGTCGATAGTTGTCCAACTGACGTCATCGATACTGAGTTCTCCGGCTGAGTGCAGAATCTTCTACTGAATGCACAGCTACTGAACTCTAGCTTACTGAGTTCCTAACAAGCTGAACTCAACTAAGCTATTACAATATCGAAGGTTCATCATTCAGTTAGGGGTTCTGGGATTTTCAAATCTTATCATAGTGAATCTTATCCCAACAATTTCCCCCTATTTGATGATGCCAAAACCTTTTACAACAACTACTACTAACTATGCTAAAACATATAACAAGTTAATCTAAGCATAGTATCAGAGCAATATAGAGCAGTAAAGCTCTTTACAACAAGGCTATCTCTATCAGCAAGGCTAACTATCTAATCAACACAGATGCTATACAGCATAAGACTGAAGACTAACAATTCCCCCTTGACACATTGAAAAGCAATTTCCCTTTAAAAGATGTCTAAACAACTGAAATACAGTGAGAAGTAGTTAAATAAGCAGATGTGTGGGTGTGTGATGTGATCACTGAGGTGATTAGTAGTGTTGAAAGATAAGAACAAAGCCAAGTGACAATGAGTAGTTTTCGAAGGAATATAAAAAGATGTCATATATGATCAGAGATGATTACAGTTACAAGACAATCTAATTCTATCAACTAAGACTAGAACAAAATTAGTTGGGCGTCTTCTTGAATTGTTGCATGTGCGCCTTGAAGTCAGCAGGTTTCTTCTCAGGAAGCTCAAGGCCATAAGATGAATAGACTCTGTTCCTCAATGCCTTGATCTCTTCCCTGTCTTCAACAACATCCTTATCTAGATTTCTTTTTCTGATGGTATCATTAATTTCTTCCTCAATCTCCTTCTTACACATGTTATCTTGATGCGTGAGAGGAGGAGGTAAAGATCTGTTCTCAGGTGCTTTGAGAGTCTGACCTGACTGATCAAGAAGGGTCTGGATCTCAGCGTAGAGTGGAGGATCAACTTTTATCAGAAATTCTTTCAATTTTTCGTGAGCATCAGTTTGCTCATCAAATATATTCCAAATGTAGAATCTCTTGATAAAATCGATCTTCAACTATTCTCATCTTTGATTTAACTTTCATGGAACCCATTCATCAGTCCTTTTGTATAAGATTCTCTTCACGTCATTTCCTGGTTCCCTTCCTCTGAAGAATTGTGAAGTAGTAGGAACACTTCTATCCTTCTCCGGAACTCTCTATGGCCTCTTTTTCCGTTCTCTGTCTGAGAGCCTCAAGATCATCTTTATGAAGTCTTTCTCTAGCCTCTCTGATTTGTTGGGCTTCAGCAGTTATGTCCATGCCTATCTCATAGCTATCCCATAACTCTTTGAGTTAAGCTTCTTGTCTCTTAGAGAGCTCAGTGGATGGAATATGTTGTTGAGTTTCTGTTGGTCCCGAGAGTGAGTTCAGGTGTAGAGGGGGGGGGGGGTTGAATACACCTGAATCCAATTTTCTCAACTTTGAACACGAACAGTCCTATTCAGGATAATGCCGTACTTAAATAATTCAGCAGACCAAATAACTGTTCTGAATCGTGTTAGGCTAAAAGTCTGACTCTACTGAGATCTGCTAACTGACTGAGTCAGAATTCAGTGTCAACAGTAGAAATTCAGTGTGCGGAAATGTGTAGGCCCTAATCAGTTGAATGAAAAAACGTTTTATGCAAGTCTCAGTTCAGCAAGTGGTCAGTTCAGTATGCTGAGACAGTTGTATGATTTTAAGAAGATTTTCAGTATGAATAGTAAAATCAATGCAACAGTAAGAGAACGTAAGTAAGCGACACAGAGAGTTTTAAAGTGGTTCGGATATCAATCGATCCTACGCCCACTGTCCCGAAAGTTCAGGACGCTATTTATTATACTGAGTTAGTCTCAGTCAGCTTGTGCACAGGACAAAGTTGTGGCTTGGGGATTATACTGAGCAAGTCCCAATTTACAAATGTATCAAACTAAAGTGTTTGACAAACTTCTCCAACAGTGAAGGAGTCCTTTTACAATAAGGATTGGGTTCAAATATGAACTCCTTCGTCTAAGCTATAAATGGTTTCGGTTGAGCTTAGGGTTAGAGGGATAGGGAACGAGAGTGTAGCTTCTAGAGCGACGAACAGCTGAGTGTAGTTATAAGTTCGTGTCACGTCGCTTGGATACTAGATGCTTGGTTGTCGGTCCAGCTTGGTTCCCTTACGAGCTAAAAGGTAGTCTTACGCCGGAGATAGATCTTTAGATTCTTGCGGAAGACTTAGGCTTTATGGTTAGGCTCGTTTTAATGCTCTGAGAGGTTTTCTTCAAGCTCGCGCTTGTTCTTATGATCTCTCTCTTGTGTTTCAATTCTTGAATGATCCCTTTATTTATAGAGAAGAGATTGGGAAAGATCCGTTGGAGACGATCTTCTTCTTTCTCTCTCTTTTGGTAGCAAACGACTCTTTTGAAGTAGGTAACAGTGTACTTTCCCACCTTTTTAGGAAAAGGGTTGACTGCAGCTTAAGCAGGTGAGAAGACACGTGTGTCCTTGTCATTCGTCGAGGTGGATAGAGCGGTTGAGACAGCACAGACTTCAAGGCAAACTGAAGCTGACTTCTCTCTTCCTCGTATATGACAATGTTGATTGTCTTTCAAAAGTATTTGACAGTTCTGACTGTCTGCCGATGCTGAGTCTGATCCCGTATTCAGTAGGTAGATAGCTGGGGAAAGTCTACCAAGATCAGCTCGAGTTCGGTGAACCGCTCTCGCCGAGTCCGGTTCACCGACTCTTTCGATATCTTGCTCCTGCTGAGTCCAGTATCACTGAGTCTTCTACTTCTGGTGTTAAGGCAGATAATCTACTGAGCGCCTTGATCAGAGCAGAGTGTCTACTGAGTCTGAAACCTCAGAGACAAATAACGATTACAACGGAATGGTTCACCAATCAGATAGGGTTTTAGGATCTTCAAATCTTCTCAACAATCAGAGCACTAGGCTGCTGAGCATGGTTCAGTATAGAAGATAGAATCATTTCCCACTAAGTGAGACTATGCTGGGGACAGAATCATCACCCAACAATTTCCCACTATTTGATGATGCCAAAACCTATCATTTATGCTAACACTAAACAATCAGAAACAGAGCCCCTTACAATATTACAGGTAAGATCAGTGGAGTTGTTCCAACAGTTCTAGACTACTGAGAAAACAGGGCAAAACACAATTTCCCCCATAACATAGAAACTAGACTAGCAGAATCTAATAAAGTAATAAACTGACAAGACAGTAAATAGAAGTGAGTGTGTGAGTCAGTAATCACTTCAGTGATTCTGAGTGTTAAAGCATAATACAAACATGGCTGGATAGACAACAAGTGGTTGTCAGAGCCAAAATCAGATTTGTATATATGAGTGATTCAGTCCAGTACATTTACAAATCTTGCTAAGCTAGGAAGAATAGAACTAAGCCTAGGAGCCCTTAAACTGTTTGATCCTGTCCATGAATCCTTGAGATTGCGTCTCTGGCAGTGGCACTCCATACATCCGGTATGTGTTCTTCCTCAGCTTCAAGAATTCAGCAAAGTCTGCTGGCTCATCTTCGTCCAGTTCTCTTTTTGATGCAGCATACTTCACTTCAGCTTCTATTACCCCAAAGTGTATTGAGTCATCATTTCTTCTAGGTGGAGGTATGATTCTGGGCTCCGGAACACTGACTTCTATACCTTCAGATACGGCTTTATGCAATTATATGTATAGATCAGGTTCAATTATCATCATCCATTCTGTGTAGGCATCAGTCTTAGTCATGTTGGGCCAGAACCTCCAGAAATAATTGCGCTTGATGAACTCTATCTTTGAAGATTCCCATCTCTGAGTAAATTGAGCAGGTATCCAATTGTCTGTCTTTGGCCATCTGTGCGATTTCAGATCAGCTGGCTTCCTGAACCTTCTGTATCGATAAGGAATATCAGCTTTTGAAGGTACTCTCAGCCTGGCCTGTTCCTCAGTGCTTCAAGGTCTGCCTCCCAGATTCTGTCTTTGGCAGCCTGAACTTGTCTAGCCTCTTCGCCTCTGCATAAGTATCTGTCCATTTGGTCGAATATGGCCTCAATCTCATCATCTTGGGCTTCAGTAACTTTCTGAGGAATGTCTTCAGATTCAGCAGGGGTACTTGATTTTTCTTTTGACGTACCCTGCTTCTCAGTGCTTTGCTGCTTTTGCTCCTTCTCTTTCTCCCTATCTTCTTCATCCTCGATAATCAGTTTCCTTGGAGGTATCCTAGCAGGCTTTCTTCCTCCTCGAGCTGGAGATTTTGTCTTTCCTTTGACAGGCTTAGACTTTGGTTTATTAGCAGCTTCTGTTTCAGCAATCTCCCTTGCCAGCTTCTCATCAGCTGCAATTTGAGCCTCCTCCTCAGCTGAAATGTATCTCTTCGTTTTCTTGGCTGGAGGGGTCGGGAGAGTCAGCACTTTCTTGCCTTTTCCCTGAACAGGTGGAGGGAGAGGAGCCTCTTCCTCTTCTGACTCTTCTCGCTCAAAGCATACTCGCAACCTCCTTGATAATATCGGTCGGAGTCCGGGTTGCATGAGTAGCCCGGGTTCCTGAGCCACTTGGGCCGCTCTCGGTGTGCTCGCAGCCCAAGACACCCCGGGCCTTACCCTCCGTCCGAGTCCGAGTCCGAGTCCCGCTTATCTCGGTCACGGACTTGGTCTTTTTCTCGAGATCTCGGTGAAGTTTGTCCCCTTAAGTAATTTGGCATCAGTTTTGGTAGGGGTCGGCTTCTCAGTACTCTTTTCTTTTCCTTCCCCCTTTTTGGCATCATCAATTACAGCCGGGGTAGGGACGAGTACCTTCTTGTCTAGGCGTTTGTAGATAGCGGACATTTCGTCCAGTCTGTCATGGATCTTTGTCAGCGCCAAGTGCAGCTCATTCCTCTTATTAGTCAGTTCCTCCGAGTATTGCTTATGGGAGAGGTTAGCTGCTGCCTTGAATTCTGTCAGCTTCTCAGAAATCTTATCCTCCACGACCAGTTGAATGTTGTCAAGTCGAATTTCCGTGGCCTGGGCTTGTTCAGTGAAGGACTCAGTATGAGTGGACATTGAAGCCTTGAATGCTTTGAGAAGTTGGGCTTGTCCTTCCTGAATGATTCTGAGCTGATCATCAAACTGCTTCTGCTGCTTAGCCAAAGCTTCGGAAACAATTGCAGAGACATCAGGGGCGGCTGATTTTGATACTGATGTTTTCAGCCCCTGTAGCTCAGTGGTTGTGGCTAGCGTAGTCTGTTTCCACACCTTGTGGACGGCCTTCGCAAGAGCTCGATTCTGGATTCCCTGAGCGGTGAGTGCTTTCGCTACGGATCGAGATCTCTTGGTAGTTGGGCTGGGCGCTGCTTCGTAAGTCGACTCCAAAGAAGAGCTTAGCGGGCTCGCCGAGGACGAAGCACCAGCCGTGGACTTCGCGAGTCCAAGGATACGGAGTGGAGGTTGAGCTTGTTCGGTAGCATGTGTATCCTTGTCACGGGGATTTCCCTCATCGGGCTTTCCGGGGGCTCGAATCACGGGTGGATCTTGACCATCGTGGTCTCGATCCATCTCGAGTCTTGCTGAGCCGGTTGCTAGGCATGCGTCATGTATCATTGCCAGCATAGCAGCCCTCAGGTTCTCCATGGTGCTGAGGTCAGCAGGCTCAGAGTAGCCTATTTGCTCCCTCAACTTCAATTCTTCTTTATGAAGCTGCTGGCAGGAGTAGTGGAGTACTAGACGTTGTAGATGGGGCCACTCTTGAAATCGCAGCAACATGTGGAGCCTTGCTGATTTTGCAATGAGCAACAAATCTGAGTAGTCAGCAAGCTCTGGAATCTGTTGAAGAATCTCTCGGGATGCTCTGGATACGATCACTGAAGCTTCCATCCCAATCGTCTCTTCTTCAGATGCTGTCTCAGACTCCAAGTCTATGGGAGACGTCTGAGTCTCAGCAGGAGGCACACTGCCGAGTGGTGGAACTGAGAGGGGGCTGTCAAGACGTTGAATCTCTTCGCCATGTGCTTCTGTAGCATCCCCTTGTTCCACTTCTACGGGTTCCTCAGTGGAGACGACCTTCTCCACTGATTGAGTCTTCTCAGATAATTCTGACTCGTCTATCAGCCGCTGAGGCTGAAGAGGTTGTTGAGTAGCTTGAGCAGCAGGAACTTCAGGAGAAACCTCAGGTTCAGTAGGCACGTCCGGAATGGCTTTCCTCAGTTTCTTAGGTGGTACCTTTGGAGTTTTTGCTGGAGGTGTTCTCTTCTTCGAGGGTGTAGCCTACTGAGGCTTAGTCAGCTGAGTTACGGCTGAGGGACCTGACCCGATCTGCTGAAGAGCAGCAGTCTTGTTGTGGAATCTGACCTTCTTCACATTAAAATACTCCTTGTCATTGTAGGTTATTGGTTCAGATCCGCAGACATCCTCTATCATTATGGACAGCTTCAGTCCATAAAGAAGCTTGCCCTTTACACTCAGCGTGTAAGAAGCCTTGTCGAATTTGGCCGCCTGAGCCATGAATTCACGGATAAAGAACTCCGTCCAATTGATCTGAGCTCTATCATATATGGCCATCATGAGCTGGATCTTGAGCCTCGATACTTGATCGAATGAGCCTGCTTGGCTGGTGAGTAGCTGCGTCACAATATAAGCCAAAGCTCTGTACTGAGGCAACATGTTGTTTTTAGGAAAAGCAGCTCTGAAGGTCGTGGGCTTTCCACAGAATATTGTCAAGTAGTCATCTACAAGATCATCATTGTACCCCACAGTACTGACTCCTTCAGAAGGCAGATCAAAACTTCTCTTTAGCGCCTCCTTGATTGATATTTGCTTCAGTATCGGATAAGCATCCTTGATCTTGTGAACGGCGAATCTTCCGATTATGTCCCCGCCTACTGAGTCAGAGTTAAGATAAACTTCGGCCACCTGCCTCGGGAGGATGTATGTCAGCTTCCTTGAAAGAAAACTTTCAAGCCCTGATTCTCTAAGAGCTGAGAAGATCTCGTCCATATAATCGAGATCACAGGCGTCGAACTCCATGGTTGGCTCGAACCAAACACGGTCCTTGTCCAGGATTTCTTGCATGTCAACTGGAGTAGACACCGAAACATATTTACTTGCCATTGTACCTGTTACATGAGCATTTATCAGTATCGATTTAAGTAAAACAATTTGTATAGCGATTCTGAAAAAGAAAATTAATTCGTGTAGCAGTTGTAATAAGCATACCGAAAGAGAGATTGAGATTCTGAAAGGATATGCAAGAGGGGATTGCAAGAAATGATCTCAGAATTTTCGGATGCAGAGGATTTTAAGTGCGGTAATGGCGGTTTCTAAAGATACGATGGAATATAAGTCTATCGTGAAGATGAACCGTTTCTGATCTAAGGCTGAGTTTAAACTTGCTTTATGAGATAGACGGTCAAGATTAAAAGATATATATTAAGTAATGATCACATATGCCGCCTAAGTCAAAGCCAGTTGTAAATATGCCTAAGTAGTAACTGTGAAAAGACAAGCATTTAATGCGTGCAGAGTTCAGCAAACTTATGTATGGAATGTCGTGCAATGAATATAAGCCGTTAATAATAAATGACAAACTTAGGATATTTAATAGCATGCTGAATCTTCATCATAAATGCATTACTGTTTTATTCGTTACTACTGAGTAGAGATACGCAAACCTGTCAGTTGAACATAGTAGTCAGCTGATACCTCGTGTAGATGGTTTTCGGTCTCTACGTACTGAATTTACTCAGTATTTGAGAGTGATCATTCCCCCTTACTGAATCATCCTCTCCTGGAACCTTCTTACTGACTGGGGTCAGTAGGATCCAACAGACCTAGCTCTACTGAAAGTTCTCTGAATCTAGATTCAGCTAGAGGCTTGGTCAGTATATCAGCCCTTTGTTTGTCAGTATGGATTTTCTCCATTCTGATATCCTTCTTTTCGACATGGTCACGAATGAAGTGATGTCTGATGTCCACGTGCTTGCATCTTGTGTGAAGTACAGGGTTCTGAGTAATTGCAATGGCACTGGTACTGTCGCAGAAGATTGACACTTCATTTTGAGTGACGTCATAGTCTCGTAGCTGCTATCTCAGCCAAAGGATTTGGGCGCAGCAACTTCCAGCAGTCATGTATTCAGCTTCAGTAGTTGATGTAGCTACTGAGTGCTGTTTCTTTGAGAATCATGAGATCAGCTTACTGCCAAGGAACTGACATGTTCCTGAAGTTGATTTTCGGTCGATTCTACATCCTGCATAGTCAGCATCAGAGTAACCAGTTAGTTCAATATTATCATCAGCTGGATACCATAAACCCATGCAGGTGTTCCTCTGAGATAGCGGAGAATCTTCTTTGCTGAGTCCATATGGCTCTGCTTCGGATTCGCCTGAAATCGAGCACAGACACCTACAACATAAGTTATGTCAGGACGTGTTGCTGTTAAGTATAATAATGAACCAATTACAGCACGATATTCAGTTTGGTCTACTGATACTCCCTCTTTATCAAGATCAATCTTCATATTAGTGTTCATCGGGATCTTGATAGGTTTGTCGGATGTGCAACCGAATCTTTTGATGAGGTCTCGAGTGTATTTGCCTTGATTAATGAACATCCCCTTTTCAGATTGCTTGACTTGAAAACTAAGGAAGTAGTTCATTTCTCCCATCATTGACATCTCGAACTTATCCTTCATCATCTTTTCAAATTGCTGACACATAATGACATTCTTTGATCCAAAGATGACGTCATCCACGTAGATTAGGTCTTCTTCAGTCGAATGCTGAATGGAGTGCGATCTACTGTGCCTTTCTGAAAACCTTTCTGAAGAAGATACTCAGATAGGGTATCATACCAAGCCCTGGGTTATTGTTTTAACCCATACAGAGCCTTCTTGAGTCTATAAACTTGATGTCCCTGCTGAAAGCCGGGCGGTTGTTCCACATAGACTTCTTCTTTCGACGCCGTTCCAGAATGCGAGACTTCACATCCATTTGATATACTTTGAATTTTTGATGTGTTGCGTAGGCTAGGAATAGTCTGATTGCCTCCAATCTTGCAACTGGAGCGAAAGTTTCGTCGAAATCTATTCCCTCAGCGTGACAGTAGCCTTTAGCCACGAGTCTTGCTTTGTTCCTTACTACAACGTTGTTTTCATCTCGCTTGTTCTTAAAGACCCATTTTGTTCCAATTACACGTTGATGCAGGGGTCTATCAACAAGTTCCCAAACATCATTTTGTTTGAACTGATTTAGCTCCTCCTGCATGGCTATGATCCAGTCAGCATCTTTCAGTGCATCCTCAATCGTCTGAGGCTCTTCAGTGGACAAGAAGCAGGAGTATAATGCGCTTTCTCCTTGACAAAATCTGGATCTTGTCTTGACATGTGCTGAAGGATCTCCAATGATTAGATCAGCAGAGTGAGCATCTAGCCATGTTCTACAATGTTTTAGCTCTTCATCTGAAATTTGATCAACACAGATAGTAGGTGAGTTAGGCATTTCAGTTGTACTATTCTGAGATTGAAGAATTTCAGTAATAAGAGTGTGATCTACTGAGTCACCAGGTTCAGGGGCATTCAGCTCAGGAACATTACTAGATGTTCCCCCTGAGTTGTTACTCTTAGTAGTGGTCTCAGTTACCTCTTGGGTTTCTTCATCGACCTGAGTTACCTGGGATTGATTCTGTTCGGGAGAATCAATCTGCTCAGCTACTTGCTCTGCTGGTTGAGATTCAGTAGACTTGTCTTCAGTTTCTTCGTCTGAATCATCATCCCAACATAGCTGGATCTTTTCAGGTTTATCTTTTAAGCTTAGATCCTGTAGCTGCTTACTGATGTCCTCAGATTCAGAGTTAGAGTTATTGCTCCTGTCTTCAGTAGCAAACTCATTAAAAACAACATGAGGGCTTTCCTCCACGCAAAGAGTCCGATAATTGAATACTCTGAAAGCTTTGCTGACCCAAGAGTATCCTAAGAAAACTCCCTGATCTGACTTGCTATCAAAAGTCTTCAACTGATCTTTCCCATTATTGTGGATAAAGCATGAACAACCAAAGATATGGAAATAAGATAAAGAAGGCTTCCTGCAGTTCCACAGTTCATATGGTGTCCTCTTATGTTGCTTTGTCAGTAGAGATCGCTTCTGAGTGTAACATGCAGTGTTGTTAGCTTCTGCCCAGAATTTAGTTTGGAGTCCTGAATCTGCGAGTAGAGTTCTAGCTGCTTCTTTGAGAGTCCTGTTCTTTCGTTCAGCAACTCCATTTTGCTGAGGTGTGCGGGCAGCCGATGTCTCATGCTCTATTCCTTCTGCTTTGTAGAACTCCTCTACAGGAACTCAGTTCCTCTGTCTGAACGTATTTTTCTAATTTTGGTGTTCTTCTCAACACTGAGCCTTTTCAGAAGCGTTGGTAACTCTGTTTTGACGTCAGACTTGTTGGCAATGAATATGACCCATGTGTAGCGTGAGTAGTCATCTATGACCACTAAAGCATATTTCTTGCCTCTGATCGTCACTGGGGAGACTGGACCGAATAAATCCATATGTAGCAGCTGAAGGATTCCATTAGTGGAAGGAGATGGAATGGGTGGATTTTGTTTCTTTGTTTGCTTTCCCTTCAGACATGCTTCACACTGAGTGTCTCTGCTGAATACTTCATTCGGCAGTCCCCTTGCTAGAGTGTTTCTTGCTAGCTTGTTGAGCGTCTTAAAGTTGAGATGGCTGAGTCTTCTATGCCATAGCCACCCCGTCCGGTTGTCATTTTTCGCCAATAAGCAAGCTTCAGGTTCAGCTGAGTTCCAGTCAGCCACATATATGTTCTTTCTGCGCGAACCTGATAACACTGTTTTCCATGTGGATTTATCAATAACATCACAGAAACCAGCGTCAAATATCACTCTATTCGAGTTATCACAAAATTGACTAACAGAGAGAAGATTATGTTGAAGTCCTTCAACATATGATACTCTTGGAACTTTGGCAGTCCCAATGCTGAGTGTTCCATATCCTCTAGTATAGCCTTTGGCATTGTCTCCAAACTCGATTCTGGGTCCTTCTTCAGAGATATAATTCTTCAGTAGACTCCTTTGGTATGTCATGTGTCTTGAGCATCCGCTGTCCACATACCATGGGTCTTTACGCACCTGCAAAACAGAATTATATTCAGGTACCCTTTATTTTTGATTTTGGGTCCTTAGATGTTAGTTTTAGTAACCCAAATCCTGTCTTAACAACCCCGGTGGTTTCGATGCAGTTTCTTTCCACTTGAGTCAATATACTTGACCCATTGGACTGGTCGAGCCGACTTCTTAGGTCATTCGGGTTCGGGAGTCCGGATCTTTCGACTCTTGGAGCCTCTTCCGACTATAGGATCATAGTAATATGACCCATACCGAGCTGGATGTGTCAACCGAGGTGGTCCATACCGATCGCCCCACTTAACTTTGCTAGTTCCCCCTTGGACCGAACCGGGGTGTTTGAGTACCGATCTTCCGGTCGAATACCGATGCGTAGGATGAGGTGCTTTCATCTTTTGTTTGTTCTTTCTTTGCGGGGTCCGGAACATTTGCATTGATTGTTTCTCCTCGAACAAACCTATCGGTTAGACGCACTTCGAGTGTACGGGGGCAGATGAGGAAGCTTCCTGGTTGAAGCCAAGTTCTTCCTTACAGTGCTTGGGCCTGTTGCTTGCTAGCATGGCCATCAGCTTCTTTTCGGCGCCCATGTAACGCTCGGTCATCGAGCTTTTCCGGACATCATCACTTTTCTTCGATGTATCATGTTCGGTCCGAAGTCCCGATAGTTCTTGCTTCATGAGACTCGGGTTTAGTATCTTTCTGAGTCCAGTCATTGGTCAGAACTGAAATCCGATCTTCTTGATGCTGAGACTTGGCCATCAGAGAGTTTATCTCCTCCCTGAGTCTCAACACAAGTCCTTCGGTTTCAGTAGCAACCTGACTCTCCTGAGAAAGTCTCTGATTCTCCACTTTCAGGGTATCTAACTCCTGAAGAGTCTTACTGAGCTGCAGACTCATTTGAATTTGTTCATCTAATAATTCTTCATAGGCGGTCGTGATGTCCAAATTTCCATCTGCACCTGAAACAGTGTCGTGTGTGCAGTGTGAAGAGGAATTAAGTAGTTCATGAGAGTTTACCTCATCCTCTTCTCCTGCCATTAGGCACTTTTCAGTTGTTTCTTCAGCTTCAAGCTCTAAAGCCATGAAAGCTGCTTCATCGTCAGATGAGTCCATAAAGGAGTCGACTTCTTCTGAGTCGTCTGAGATTTCGCCGGCTATGTAGGATTGTCTTTTCTGGGCGAATTTCTCTCTCCTTGCCTTACATGCTGCACGTTCAGCACTACTGAGCTCAGGACAATCATATTGATAGTGTCCTGGCTTTTTGCAGTTGTAGCAAGTGATGACTCTTTCTTCTTTGCTTTCACTATCCTTTGATGGTGCTGAGTCATCCTTCTTTCTGCATTCAGAAGATTGTGAGTCAGGAGTGCGTTTTGGTGTATAATCTGACTTACCTTTTGTATCTCGGTATGCTTTAGTCAGTTTTCTGCGCCTCTCCTTCTCCTTCTGATACTTTATAGCGAGCAACGCGTACTTCTGAGCGAGACTTCCTTCTTGTAGATCATTGAGTGAAGGTTCAGTCTTACTCGTTGTCTTGCTCGTCGCTGGAGATGCTGCGCTAACTGATGCTTTGAAGGCATGGTCAATTTTATTGTCAGCTTCAGCTCTTTGCTTTCGTTGAGGTCTGTCGAACTCAAACTCTTCTGCCTAAAGTTCTGAAAAGATATGGTCAGGAGAGACAACATCTAAATCAGAATGTCGCAATAAAGTGGCAAAAGGTGTCCAGTGTCCGTCCGGCAGTGCCCTCAGTATCTTGAGATTCATTTCTCGGTTGCTGAATGTCTTTCCCAGCCCATTGATGGAATTCATCAGAGTCATAAATCTGACGTTCAGATCTTCTATTTTGTCACCAGGCATGAGAGACAAACTTTCTAGCTTTTGGAGTTCCAGCGCCAATTTGTTAGCTTTTATCTTCTGAGTTCCACGACTCAGTAGCGCTAGAGCGTCCCAGAGTTCCTTTGCCGTTTTGCATTCCTGAACCCTGCCAAGATAAGAATCACTAAGAGTGGTCAGTATGGCATTTCTGGCGACTCGGTCTAAGTTGTGAAGCTTCTTCTCTTCAGGAGTGAAGAGACTTCTGTCTTTAGGGATTTTCTTCCCAATCACCATTCCTCCTCCTTCAGCTGGGGCCTGAGTCACGACACTATCGATCATGGGAACAATAGGTCCATCTTCAAGCACTTCAGTCATACTATCATGGAGGGATGTCAGATGTGCTTCCATTTGACTCGCCATACTCCATAATTCTCTACCGAGAACATGGGTACCATTCTTATACCTGACATATCAGCCATATAAAAATAATGATATGAATGTAGAGTGATATGCAATGAAGAAACGTTTTCTCCGGATCCGTTCAAGTAGACCAGTTTCAAGATAACAAGAGTCTTAAAGAACTCCTGTTCTGATACCAATTGTTGGTCCCGAGAGTGAGTTCAGGTGTAGAGGGGGGGGGGTGAATACACCTGAATCCAATTTTCTCAACTTTGAACACGAACAGTCCTATTCAGGATAATGCCGCATCGAAATAATTCAGACAGACCAAATAACCGCTTCCGAATCGTGTTAGGCTAAAAGTCGACTCTACCGAGATCTCGCTAACCGACCGAGTCGAATTCAGTGTCAACAGTAGAAATTCAGTGTGCGGAAATGTGTAGGCCCTAATCAGTTGAATGAAAAACGTTTTATGCAAGTCTCAGTTCAGCAAGTGGTCAGTTCAGTATGCTGAGACAGTTGAATGATTTTAAGAAGATTTTCAGTATAAATAGTAAAATCAATGCAACAGTAAGAGAACGTAAGTAAGCGACACAGAGAGTTTTAAAGTGGTTTGGATATCAATCGATCCTACGTCCACTGTCCCGAAAGTTCAGGAGGCTATTTATTATACTGAGTTAGTCTCAGTCAGCTTGTGCACAGGACAAAGTTGTGGCTTGGGGATTATACTGAGCAAGTCCCAGTTTACAAATGTATCAAACTAAAGTGTTTGACAAACTTCTCCAACAGTGAAGGAGTCCTTTTACAATAAGGATTGGGTTCAAATATGAACTCCTTCGTCTAAGCTATAAATGGTTTCGGTTGAGCTTAGGGTTAGAGGGATAGGGAACGAGAGTGTAGCTTCTAGAGCGACGAACAGCTGAGTGTAGTTATAAGTTCGTGTCACGTCGCTTGGATACTAGATGCTTGGTTGTCGGTTCAGCTTGGTTCCCTTACGAGCTAAAAGGTAGTCTTACGCCGGAGATAGATCTTTAGATTCTTGCGGAAGACTTAGGCTTTATGGTTAGGCTCGTTTTAATGCTCTGAGAGGTTTTCTTCAAGTTCGCGCTTGTTCTTATGATCTCTCTCTTGTGTTTCAATTCTTGAATGATCCCTCTATTTATAGAGAAGAGATTGGGAAAGATCCGTTGGAGACGATCTTCTTCTTTCTCTCTCTTTTGGTAGCAAACGGCTCTTTTGAAGTAGGTAACAGTGTACTTTCCCACCTTTTTAGGAAAAGGGTTGACTGCAGCTTTAGCAGGTGAGAAGACACGTGTGTCCTTGTCATTCGTCGAGGTGGATAGAGCGGTTGAGACAGCACAGACTTCAAGGCAAACTGAAGCTGACTTCTCTCTTCCTCGTATATGACAATGTTGATTATCTTTCAAAAGTATTTGACAGTTCTGACTGTCTGCCGATGCTGAGTCTGATCCCGTATTCAGTAGGTAGATAGCTGGGGAAAGTCTACTGAAGATCAGCTCTGAGTTCGATGAGCTGCTCCGCCGAGTCCGGGTCCACCGACTCTTTCGCATATCTTGCTCCCGCCGAGTCCAAGATCACTGAGTCTTCTACTTCTGGTGTTAAGGCAGATAATCTACTGAGCGCCTTGATCAGAGCAGAGTGTCTACTGAGTCTGAAACCTCAGAGACAAATAACGATTACAACGGAATGGTTCACCAATCAGATAGGGTTTTGGGATCTTCAAATCTTCTCAACAATCAGAGCACTAGGCTGCTGAGCATGGTTCGGTATAGAAGATAGAATCATTTCCCACTAAGTGAGACTATGCTGGGGACATAATCATCACCCAACAGTTTCTGAGTCACTCGGTCTAGCTGATTTGGACTTAGATGCTCTGGGCTTCTCAGAGTCTTTGGACTTAGGAGTTTGAGCAGCTGACCTAGATTGCCTAGGCAGTACAGATCTTGTTCTAGTAGGAACTGAAGATCGGATTTGTATACCTTTCTTGGCCTTGGTCTGCTTCCTCTCATCTTGCTCTTGAAGTTCTCGCTCCAGTCTATCATCGTATGCAATCTGCTCGTCTGGCGTTCTGAACTTCAGCTTTTTTGATTTCGGAGGACTTGGGGGAGCAAGGACTTTTCCTTTGGCTACTGACCAGACTGGTGGCTCATCTTCAGTCAGTCCTTCTAAGTACTGGCCACCTCAGTGGTAGCTTCGTCAGCTTGCTCTCCTGAGCCTTCACCCTTCTCAGTAGCTTCTTCCCCCTTGCTTTCAGCCGCCTTACTCGGTCCTGCCTCTCCAGCCTTTAAGAGGGTGAGTAGTCGTTCACTCCTACTTCCTTCCCCCTTTTTGACATCATTAATTATCATGGCCAGGGCAGTGATCTTCCTCGTAAGGTCTTCTACTGACATGCTGATGGATTCAAGTTTTGCTGCAACATCCCCTGCTGCATCAGAGTATGCAATCCATCGCTTGTCATGTTCAACATTGATGGCTTGGAGTACTTCAGATTTAGAAGCATCGATCTGTCGAAGCATGCGTCAACTGAGTCAGTAGCATCCTTCTCAATCAGCTTACATGCATTGTGTTGTTCCACTAGTACTTTGGTTACACTTTCAATAGCGAGCTTGTTACGCTCATCAACTACCTTGAGGACTCAATCTATTGCAGTAGTCATATCTTCAGAGAATTGTTTGGCCTGAGACTATAGTATGTTCTGAAATTGAGTCTTCAGGTCAGTGCTCTGCTCTTGAAGTGCTTTGCTGAGGATCTCTTCAGAATTAAGATTTGTAGGAGTGTTGATCCTCTTCACTTCAGCAGATAAGTTGCCAAGCGTTTGGGTATGGGCCTCAGTGAATTGACTCCATTTAGTATTCACGTCTGTGGCTAGGAGACGGTTCTTATGAGCTTGACGCTAAATGTACTTATTGATGGACGTCGTACTTATGTCTTTAATCTCAACAGCTTGATGTCGAGACTGCTACTTCAGCTGAGATTTAGACGGCATGGGGATGATTGCGCCTGAAGATGGAGGTGGAGGTGGCGATTTATCCCTGTGAGATTTTCCCTCAGCAGAGCCTCCTTGGTATGCATCCTTGGGTTGAGATTCGTGGTGAGAGTCAGACTGAGTCAGGGGCTGAGTAGACTGTTCAGGTTGCCGCTTCTGACTTAGGAGCATATGGCAGCTCGAAGATCATCTATCGAAGCTATGTCAGTAGGCTCGCCATAGCCTATCTCCTCTCTCATCAGTTCAGGGACTGTCCTTAGGTTGATCGTCTCAGCTAAGAGATCCCACTCCAGGAATCTGAGACGAATCTGAACTATCGCCCTGACTGCGATGTCCACGAGATCCGCATGATCTAGAATCTTGGAAATCTCATCCGCTATCTCTTCAGTAGCTTGGCTCTGAGCTATCAGAACTGAAGTAGGGATGGATGTGGAGACCTGAGTCTGAGGTAAGTCAGCATGAAGGTCTGACTGGGTCTCCTCTGAGTGAATCCTCTTAACCTTGTCTTTCAGAGTCACGTCCTCCTGCCCAGACTCTGAATCTTGAATGGAGACGGTCTCGGGGATCACTACTGAAGGTTCAACTTTCTTAAGTATCTTCCTCTTCTTCTGCTGAGTTGAGCGGGGATCCTAAGTGTTTTCCTTGCTCTAAGGACTTCTCAGCAACTGCCGCATTAGAGAATTTAATGTTATTTTTATCGAACAGTTGTGCCTCAGCAAAGACCACTCGTCCCTGGCAATAGTCTTCAATCAGAATAGACACCTTGCTGCCATATAACATCTTGCCTGTGGGAATCAGTTGCATGGCGGTGTTGTCTTCATTGGCAATAAACTTCTGGAGTTGTGCCTTGAACTCTGTTCGGAAGAATTCATTCCAGTTGACCTGAACACCATCTACGATGGCCATCATTATCTGAATTCTGACCCGGGAGAGTTGATTGAAGGATCCCGCTGAGCTAGTCAGTATGTGATTCACGATGTATGCAAGGCCTCTATATTTAGGGAGCAGCTGATTCTTCGGAAAAGCTGCTTTGAATACAATATCCTTCTGCCCACTGAACCGGCAGAGGTATTGATTGATGGGTGACTCCTTATATCCTATAGGAGAGATCCCTTCGTCAATAAGATCAAAACTCTGAAGAAGACACTCGGTAATGTCGAGGTCTGCAATCTTCGCTGCCCGTCGGTTGTTACCCGTATCTTGCTGGTAATTGACGTAAGATATGTCCTTGAGATTGTCGTCTTGACGGAGATTCAAGAAGAACTTGACGACTTGCCTCGGGAGATAGTGGGACGGATCCCTAGATAATAAAGTCTGAATGCCTGAGAACTCGAGGGCATCAAAGATGACGTCCATGCACTCCACACCGTAGGATCTGAAAGCGAGTACTAGTTCGAACTAGACTCTTTTGTTGTCAATGATCTCCTGCATATCTGATGGAATCATAACTTCATTGCGTGGGGACGTCGCCATTGTAGATGAATGCTGAATCTGCAAAATGAATGTAAGCACTCGAAACTAGAGTAAGTCAATGATTAGTAGAAGCAGTTCATGAGATTTACCAAATGATTAGTGCTAGAAGTGATGGATTTCTTTAGCAAGATACATGCAGAGCACTAGATCGTTCGAAAATGGCGGAAATGTATTTAGATGAGAGATATACTAAGATATATATGCCATCTGAATATGAACGGTTTACTCACCATGCGGTTGAGATTAAACTGATTTTGAAATGTGGATGGCTCAGATTAAATGTTATAAGAGGTTATGATTACTTTGCCGCCTGTAATCTCGACCTACTTATCTTTATCATCTAAAAGGTAAGGTGAAATGGCATCCGTTTAATGCGCCGTAGTCAGTATTATGGAATGTGTTGGTCTAGAGATGAGCTTCAGGTGTAGGGGGTGTGAATACACCTGAATGCAATTCAAAACTCAGAAAGCGAAAGTCAGCTGATGCTGAAGATTGCTACTGGACTTTGTCAGTTAGCCAAATATGCTTTCTCGATCGCGTGGGCAGAGATTCTCCTACTGAGTACAATCCTACTAACTTATATCAGTGCACAGTAGTTCAACAACAGAAGTTGTGTGCGGAAGTGTAGGCCCTTAAAATAATCGTCTCAGTTAAAATCCGTTTTATGTTGTTTGATTAAAACTCAGTTATATGCAGAATTAACAGTTAATCAATGCAACAGTTAAAATCAAGACAAGTGATTTTTAAAGTGGTTCGAACATGTTGGGTCCTACGTCCATTGTCCTGAACTACGCAGGAGTTCTTCTATTAATTATACAGAGCACGCCTCAGTTGATCAGTTCACAAGACAGATTCTCACTTGTTTGCTTATATTGAGCAAGCCTCAGTCAATTTGTACGAAATTCTCTTGTTAAGACCCTATGAATTGATTACCAAAAGCGAGCATGACATCATTATGAACAAGATATCTACTTATAGTCATAGTGACTTTACAGTTCTTAACCTTTAAGGTTAGAATTTCTCCAACTAAGACGGAGTTTTACAATAAGAACAGTTCAAAAGATGAACTCCTTCGAGGTTCTAAGCTATTGAATATTACAATTAGCATGCTTAGATAGAGAAAAGAGAACAAGTATTTCTCTAGAGAGAAGAACTAAAGAATGCCTAGTTCTAATTGCAAGTTCTTCACTAAATATTGTTGTGAGTTCGCTAGAGAGTATTTGAGCTTTGATTGCTTTGGTTCCCAGTGTCTTTCTACATGAAGACTCTTCTCTATTTATAGTCTTCGATTTGTGAATAAATCCATTGGAGGGAGTCTAGACACGTGTCGAATAAGACAAGAAAAACGGCCATAATTATTTGAACGTTGATGTAGAGGTACCGTAGAGACTTCCTCTTTTTCCGGCTAGAAGCAGCTTTTTGGCAGAGTAGGTAAGGCATTGTCGGCTCCTTATTGGTTAAGGTTTATGAGAGTTGGTGAGGCTTGTTCGAACTCAAAGTACGATGAGTTGACTTCCTCTGAATCCTCGGACCTTCAACTGATGTACCTCTAGTGACCTTCGTCTAAAAGTTCAGTGCATGCTCGAATTTCTTTGCAGATCAATTGGTCGATAGCTGTTCTACTGACTTCTTCGATAGCTGAGTTCTCTAGCTGAGTGCAGAATCTTCTACTGAATGCACAACTACTGAACTCTAGCCTACTGAGTTCCTAACAATTGAACTCAACTAAGTTATTACAATATCGAAGGGTCATCATTCAGCTAGGGGGTTTGGGATCTTCAAATCTTATCATACACTCATCCCAACAATTTCCCCCTATTTGATGATGCCAAAACCTTTTACAAACAACTACTACTGACTATGTTGCAAAACTATTACAAGTTAATATAAGCACAGTATCAGAGCAAAATATAAAGTAATAATAGGCTATCTCTATCAGCAAGGCTGACATCTGATCAACACAAATGCTATTCATCATAAGAATAAAGTCTAACAAATACCCCTAATATACTTACAATCAATTTCCCTCTGTGAAAAATGTCTAAGCAACTGAACTACAGAGAAATAGATAAGCAGATATGTGGGTGTGTGATCTGATTACTTCAGTAATCGAAGTGTTGAAAGATAAAAACACAACTAAGTGACAATGAGTAGTTGTCGAAGGCCAAAAGAAAAAGATGTCATTAAAGATCTGAGAAGATTGCAAATACATGACGATCTAATTCTATAAGCCAAAAACTAGAAGACTATCAGCTGGACTTCTTAAATAGTTGCATTCGCGCCTTGAATTCAGCAGACTTCTTCTCCGGAAGGTCAAGGCCATAAGCTGAATATACAGGGTTCCTCAAGGCCTTGATCTCTTCCCTGTCTTCATCATAGTTGTCTTGAAGCGTGAGAGGAGGAGGTAATGTTCTGAACTCAGGTGCCTTGAGAGTTTTACCTAGCTGTTCCAGTAGAGTTTGAATCTCAGCGTAGAGTGGGGGATCCATCTGTATCAAAAAATCTTTGAATAGCTCCTCAGGATCAGATTGCTCGTCAAACATCTTCCAGATGTAGAATCTTTTGATGAAGTTTATCTTCACCTGTTCCCAACGTTGATTGATCTTGTATGGAACCCACTCGTTCGTCCTCTTGTAAAGTACTCTCTTCACCTCATTCACTAGTTCCCTTCTCCTAAAGAACTTGGAGGTGGTAGGGACACTCCTGTCCTTCTCTAGAACCCTTTCTCTTACTTCCTTCTCCATCCTGAGTCTGAGAGCCTCAAGATCAGCTTTGTGGATTCTTTCTCTGGCCTCTCTAATCTGTCTGGCTTCAGCTGTAATCTCCAGTCCTCTCTCACAGTTATCCCATATTTCTTTCATTTGGGATATGTTGCTGAGTATCTGTGTCGCTTGGATCTGCTGATTTGGACTTAGGAGTTTTGGGCTTCTCAGCTTGTTTGGACTTCGAAGGAGTTTTTGCAGCTGACCTGGACTGCCTAGGCATTACAGATCTTGTTCTGGTAGGAACTGGGGTCCGGATCTGTACGCCTTTCTTGGCCCTGATCTGCTTCTTCTCATCTAGCGTCTGAAGTTCTCGCGCCAACTTTCATCATATGTAATCTGTTCCTCACGCGATTTGAACTTCAGCTTCTTGGGTTTCGGAGGGTCTAGAGAAGCAAGAGCTTTGTCTTTCGCTGCTGACTTGAGTGGTAGCTCTTCTTCAGTTAAAGCGTCTAAGAACTTGGCCACATCAGTTATTACTTCGTCAGCCGGCTCTCCTGAGCCTTTACCCTTCTCTGTTTCTTCCCCCTTACTTGCTGCTGCAGCTGAGCTGGGTCCTGCCTCTTCAGATTCTAGGAGGGTCAGTAGTTATGCATTCCTACTACTTTCCCCCTTTTTGGCATCATCGATCAGCGTTGCCAGGGCAGTGACCTTCTTGTTGAGCACTTCGATAGATGAGCTGATGGTTTCAAGAGAAGCTTCTACATCTGTTGTTGCATCAGTATATGAAATCCATCTTTTGTCATGCTCTGAATTTACGACTTTGAGTAGAACTGACTTGGAGGCTTCGATACGTCAAAGGTATGCTTCAACAGACTCAGTTGCATCCTTCTTTATCAATGTGTAGGCATTGTGTTGTTCCACTAGTGCCTTGGAGACACTCTCAGTGGTGAGCTTGTTGTGCTCTTCAATTGCCTTTAGGAATCGATCTGTTGCGGTGGCCATTTCTTCAGCAAATGTCTTGGCATGTGACTGCAGTATGGTCTAAAACTGAGCTATCAAATCAGTCCTTTGAGCTTCAAGTGCCTTGGTGAGGATCTCTTTAGCATTGATATCGGTAGGAGTGTTGATCCTCTACACTTCGATAAGTTGCCAAACGTCTTGGTCTGAGCCTCAGTGAATTGACTCCATTTCGTGTTCACGTCGACCGCGAGGAGACGGTTCTTATGACCTTGACGTTTAATGCACTTATTTATTAATGCCACTTTGAGGTCCTTAATCTCAACAGCTTGATAACGCAACTGCTTCTTGGGATGAGATTTGGATGGCGTAGGGATGATTGTGCCTGATGATGGAGGAGGAGGTGGAGAGTCATCCCTGGGAGATTTTCCCTCAACAGATCCTCCCTGGTTTGCATCCATGGGTGGTGAATCATGATGCGAGTCAGACTGAGTCGCAGGCTGAGTAGATTGTTCTGGTTGCCCCTTCTGACTCAGGAGCATTAGCATGGCAACTTTAAGATCTTCCATAGAAGCGATGTCAGCAGGATCGCCATAGCCTATCTCCTCTCTGAGTGCCTGCTCTTCCTTTTTCAGTTCAGAGACTATTCTGAGGTGGATCGTCTCGTCTAATAGATCCCATTCGAGGAACCTGAGACGAATCTGCACTCTCGCTCTGACTGCAATATCCACGAGATTTGTATGGTCGAGAATCTCAGGAATCTCATCTGCTATTTCTTTAGTAGCTCGGGCCTGAGGTAGCAAGACTGAAGTAGGGATGGAAGTGGGGACCTCAGTCTGAGGTAAGTCAGCATGAATATCTAACTGAGTCTCCTCAGAGTGAACTCGCTTGACCTTATCCTTCAGAGTCATGTCCTCCTGACCGGACTCTGAATCCTGAACTGAGATGGTAACAGGGATCACCACTGAAGGTTCAGTTTTCTTCAGTGTCTTCCTTTTCTTTTACTGAGTCGGGCAGGTATCTTGAGATATTGTTAGAGGACGCTTGTCATGCAGTCCTTGCCCTAATGATTTCTCAATTGCTGCTGCATTGGAGAACTTGACGTTCTTATTGTCAAAAAAGTGTTTTTCAGCGAAGACCACTCTTCCCTTGCAGTAATATTCAATAATAATTGACACTTTGGTTCCATATAGCAGCTTGCCCTTGGGAATGAGTTGCATGCTGGAGCTATCTTCATTGGAGTGAACAAGTAGAGCTGAGCCTCGAATTCATATCTAAAAAAGGCGTTCCAGTTGACCTTAACTCCGTCCATGATGGTCATCATTATCTGAATCCTAACCCATGATAATTGATCGTAAGATCCCGCTGAACTTGTCTGTATGTTATTCACGATATAGGTCGGACCTCTATATTTATGGAGCAACTATTTTTTTGGAAATGCTGCTTTGAATACCACGTTCTCCTGACCACTGAACTTGCATAAATACTGATTAATGGAAGACTCCTTGTAGCCGATCGGAGAAATCCCTTCATCAGGCAGACTGAAGCTCTCGAGAAGACACTTAGCAATATTGATGTCTGCCATCTTCTCTGTCCAGATGTTGGTGGCAGTCTCTTGTAGATAGTTGATGCATGTAATATCAGTGACCTCGTCGTCTTGCCGGATGTTCAGGAAGAACTCGGCAACCTGCCTCGGAAGACAGTGAGATGGAGACCTAGGAAGCACAGTCGTATGACCAGAGGACTCTAGTGTATCAAAAATGATGTCCATACACTCCACATCGCAGGATCTGAAGGAGAGAACAGGTTCGAACCACACTCTCTTGTTGTCTAAGATCTCTTGAACGTTTTGAAGGGCCTAATGATGATGATGTTTTTGTTGATAGGCTCGCTGATCATGCTGTTCAGGAGATAAAAAAAAAATATAGGGCTATAATGAGGGTTGAAAGAAGGAAGATTTTGAGCAACATACGAAAGAGTATAGTTGATATAAATGAGACAATGACTTTAAATCAAGGAGCAAAAAAAAGTCTAAATGACCTAGATCTTCTAATCCATCTTTCTAGATGTCAAACAGAGTGAAGGAGGTTGGTACATGAAAAATGACTTTAAAAGTGATGAGGAGTTGGGTCCAAATATGAAATTTGACTCCAAAAAGAAGAGGACAATGAAATGTGGAAAGAGAAGAATTATCCTAACACGGATAAATTTGAGATGAGAGTTGGTACGAAATTTTAATCAAGAGTTGTGCATTGAACGATAGTTAGAGATTGGGTTGTTAGAAAAGAATGAGACATAAAATTGGTAAAAAGTGAGAAGAAAAAGATAACAGTTGTGTGCAAAGCTTTATGCAGTAGGCACATTCATGCCTCGTATCAAGGTAAGACAAGTACATTCCAAGTAAAAAGTATATGAGGAACATTCATGTTCTCATGTGACTAAGAACTCACAAGCCAACTATAAGTATCTAGGTAAGAAGCTTCTGCCCGACTTTAGGATAGCTCCTATACACGACCTGAAATTATTAACAAGAAAAGTCATGGCATTGGTAAAGTTGGTGGCAAGCGAGCATGCATTGTATAAGGCTAAGAGGTATGGACTACACCTAATTAAAGGAGGCGTTGAAGTAAAGTACAATAAATTGTGGGATTATTGTGCCACGGTCAGTAAAGAGAATGTTGGTAGCAAGCTGCAGATGAAATTGAACAAGGAGTTGAATCCTCCAGCTTTGGAGCGAATGTACTTTGGCTTGAAAGGGTTAAAACATGACCTTTTAGCTGGGTGCGGGCCAATCATTAGCCTTGATGGTTGTTTGTTTGAAAGGGACATTTGGTAGGCATTTGTTATCTGGTATTGGGAGAGATGCAAATGATAATATATCCAATTGCTATGGCTTATGTTTGAAGTGAATGTCATGAAACATGGCATAGGTTTTTGCAGATTTTGAGGGAAGAGATCGGAACATATGAGGAAAGCGGTTGGGCATTTATGTCTGATAGATAGAAGGGTCTTACTAATGCAGTAGAAGAACTCTTTGGAGATGCAGAACACGACTTTGTTTTAGACATATGTACAATAACTTTAAGCAAAGGTTCAAGGGATTGGATATGAAAATTGTGTTCTCGAGAGCAGCAGCAGCATGTACAACATATGAGTTCAAAAAAAATAATGAAAAAAAAAATTAATGATGCAAAACTAGCTATGTATGAACATGAAGTGACACCATAGGTTTGGTTGTATAGGATTGATCTTGTTCACTAGACCTGATCACATTTTCCTACAAGGATCAAATGTAACTCATTGATAAACATGTGTGAATAGTTACATATTGGGTTCAAAAGATTTACCTATAATCTCCATGTGGGAATAGATAAGAAACAAGCTAGTGAAGAGACTCCAAGTCAAGCATCTGGGAGTGGAGAGATACGAGGGTCTGTATGCCCTAATATTGTTAGGAAGATGCTAAGGGACAAAGTGGAGAATGACCACGAATGTTTCAAAACTTGGGCTGGTGGAGAAAAGTTTTCTATGGAATACAAAGATGACGTTCATGTGGTAAATCTTGATGAGAGGATTTCTAGTTGTGGACTATTTCAACTCCAATGTTATCCTTGCTGCATGCAATATTAATGACTGAACTTCATAAAAGACAACTAGAAGATTATGTAGGTCATTGGTATAAAAAGAGACATTCTTGACTAGTTATAGCCATATGATTTCTTTTGTACCTGGGTTGAAGTTTTATGAAGACGCCGACAATGACATAATTCAACCTCTAATTATGTTGGTCAAGATTGATACTATTGGAGGACAAACTAGCAATTCAATAGTAATTCCTCCAAAAAGAAAATTACCTATTGTAAGAACAAAACAAAACTTGCAGGTACATTTAATGGTTTGGAAATAAGTATTTTACTATGTTTTTGTTATGACAAGCATTTTTATTTATGATTATGACAGCCTAGGTCAAATATATATGTGGTGCCACCATCGAAGCTAACCTCAACTATTGCTCAGTTTTATAAGTTGTTAAGCATACCACATTTGTGGATTATCATTAATTCTTCTTCTAGCATTTTTATCCTAGAAAAATGTATAAGAACAAATTGCAGGAGCTATGCCAGGGACAGAGCTAGGAGTTTCCAAAGTACACTCCCATCAAAGACGGCCCCAATCACTATTAGTGTCCGCGACCAGCTCTCCAAGACTTCTGCCCCTTGCAAGTCCTTAAAGAAGGCCCAAAATACTGCAACTCACATTGCGTTCGAGCACTTGACTTCTCCACCTGCGGTCTCTCAACCATCCAACATAATTTTATCCACCGCATCATCCATATTCCCGAAATTTTGGGAGTTATGGGATTATGTCTAATTATCTACATTTCACCTTCAATCCACCAAATATCTGAATTTTTCATCCAACCCACCTAATATTACAAAATCTCCATCTAACCAATTGCCAAATTTCACTTGCAATCATTCACACGTTTAAATTTTCTACTCCAGCATCAACAAATAAATCTGTGATGATTATGGATGCTTTCCAAAGAAAGGTAACATCCGTTGACAGGCTGTACTACTATTTGATTTCTCTTGTAACTGGGCTGAAGTTTTATGAAGATCCTGACAATGACATAATTCAACCTCCAATTGTGCCAGTCAAGTTGGTAGGCCACAGAGAAAGAGAAGGAAAGATGGTAATGACATTAGAGATCCAACTAGGGCTTTAGGAAAATGACACCATAAAACTTGTTCTAAATGTTTGGGTGTTGGGCACAATTACTTGAACTGAAAAAATCCAATACAAATAAATTCAAAACACCACAAGGTAATTTTACTTAAAGCATTTCTATTTTTGTACTAAATGTATTTCCACTATAATACTCTTTTTTATGTAGGAAATAGAAATAACATTTTCATAAGCTCGAGCAATTGATCGGGGTGTACGTATCGGAGGACAACCTAGCAATTCAATGGTAACTTCACCAAAAAGAAATTTATCTATTGTAAGAACAAAAGAAAACTCGCAGGTACATTTAGTGGTTTAAAAACCAGTATTTTATTATTTTTTTTTTGTTATGATAAGCATTTTTATTTATAATTATGACAACTTAGGTCTATGTGATGCCACCATTGAAGCGAACCTTCACTATTGCTTAGTTTTATATGTTGTTAAGCATATCAAAATTTGTTGATTGATAACATCATTAATTCTTCTTTTAGCATTTTTATCCTGGAAAAATGTACAAGAACAAATTGCAGGAGCTATGCCAGCTACAGAGCTGGGAGTTTTGGAGTACACTCCCATCAAAGACGGCCCCAATCACTAGTGTCCACGATTAGCTCTCCAAGACTCCTGCCCCTTGCAAGTCCTTAAAGGAGGCACAAAACACTGCCGCTCACATTGCGTTTCTCCACCCGTGGTTTCTCAACCATTCAAAACAATTTAATCCACCGAATTATATTCCCAAAGTTTTGGGAGTTATGAAATTATGCATAATTATCCACATTTCACATTCAATCCACCAAAAAAATTCAAAATTTCCATCCAACCCACCTAATATTACAAAATCTCCGTCTAACAATATGCCAAATTTCACTTACAATTCTTAATACATGTTTAAATTTTCTATTCCAACACCAACAAATAAATTTGTGCTGATTATGGATGCTTTCCAAGGAAAGGTAACATTATACTATTAACTAACAGGTTGTACTTCAACAGTTTCATACTGTTGAAGTGCATCAGCACACATTAATTTCCACCCACAAACAACTTATGTATCCAAAAACTGTAGATACATATTAGGTCTCTACAAAAAATAATCAGAATAACAAATACAATTAAAAAAAAATAAAAACACCTGGAGATGTTCAAATGGCGGCTTTGGAAAAAGAAGATAATATGATAACTCAAAAAATGAAAAATCGTACATAATGTCCAGATACAAAGATGAAACTCAACTAAGAAACCTAAATTTGATTTGATATGGAAATTACTGTATGTGAATTTATGTAAAGAGAATGAAGAATGATAAAAGAAATGAAGATTATGAATTTACGTAGATTGCGGTTGCAAAATAAAGGAAACAAATTGACACAAATAACCTTAATGATACTTAATTAATGATAAAGTATTAAAGAAATGCATAAATTTAAAATAATAACCATATATTAAATAAAATAGAGGGTTAATATACATTCTTATTTGCATTTAAAGTCTGATTCTCATATGATCAATGTTGGGTGATGATTCTATCCTCAGCAATGTTGGTAAATAGTGGGAAATGACTCAGTCTTCTGTGTTGATATTCACTCAATAGCCCTGTGCTCTGAAAGAGTATGTGAAGATTTGAAGATCTCAAAACCCTATATTGATTGGTGAACCATTACGTTGTAATCTGTTTTTGTCTCTGAGGTTTTAGACTCAGCAGACACTCTGCTCTAGCTCAGGCACTCAGTAGATTATCTGCCTCAGCACCAGAAGTAGAAGACTCAGTTATACTGGACTCGGTAGGAGCAGTATACTGAAAGGAGTCAATGGAACTGAACTCAGCATGTGTAGTTCACTGAACTCAGAGCTGATCTTCAGTAGAGCCGACTCAGCAGGAGCATGCCACTGAATCAGAGATCAGACTCAGCAACGGCCAGACAGTCTTCTGACTGTCAGGATCTTTAAAAGTCAAGTCAGCAGAGTCAATACGAGGAAGAAAGAAGTCAGCTTCAGATCTCCTTGAAGTCTGTTCTGTCTCAACCACTTTCTGAACCTCGGCCAATGACAAGCAGCCACATACCCTATATCTACTAAAGCTGCAAGTCAACAACTTTCCAGAAATGGAGGGAAAGGACACTGCCACCATACTTCAAAAGAGCTGTTAGCTACCCAAAAGAGAGAGACAAAGGATCGTCGTCTCCAACGGATCTATCCTAATCTCTTCTCTATAAATAGAGGGATAAATCAAATTTGAAGCTCACGAACCTCACCAAGAACTCACGAACACACGAGAGAACACACAGAGCATTCAACGAGCAAACTCGAAAAAGCCTAAGTCTTCCGCAAGAAGTTCGAAGAATCTATCTCTGGCGAAAGACTACATTTCTGCTCTTAGGGAACCAAGCTGAACTGCTTAATACAGCCTCTAGTATCCAAACGACGATACACGAACCCAAAGCTAACACTCAGTTGTTCGTCGTTCTAGAAGCCACATCTTTGTTCCCTATCCCTCTAACCTAAGCTCAATAGAATATATCCATAGCTTAGACGAAGGAGTTCACTTCTGAACCAATCCTTATTGTAAAGGACTCCTTCACTGTTGGAGAGTTTTTCAAACACTTAGTTTGATAACCGTGTAAACTGAGACTTGCTCAATATAAATCTCAAGACCAGTGTTTGTCCTGCGTACAAACCGACTGAGACTATCTCAGTATAATAAATAACTTCCTGATCTTTCGGGACAGTGGACGTAGGATTTTTGTGTCCGAACCACTTTAAAAATCTCTGTGTCTTGTGTTCTGTTTTTCACTGTAGCATTGATTTACTGTTCATACTGAAAACCTTCTTTAAATCATTCAACTGAGTTTCAGCAAACTTAACAGACTGCACTAATCAACTGAAACTGCTTTGATAAAAACGTTTTCCTAACTCAACTGAATTTGGGCTTACACTATTCCGCACTACTGAACTCTATCTGGAAGATACTGAATTATAACTCTAAGTCAGCTAGCAGATCTCAGTAGAGTCAGTTACTCTGCCACACGATTCAAAACAGCTTGTCTGGTCTGCAGTACGACACTATCCTAAAAAGGACTGTTCGTGTTTAAGTTGAGAAATCGGTTTTCAGGTGCCCTCCCCCCCCCCCCCCCCCCCCCCCTCTACACCTAAACGTAATTTCGGGACCAACAATCAATTTCATATTAAGGCAAATATTTTATTTAAAAAATAAAAATAAGCTCATACCATAACAATATTTTCAAACACTATTTTTTTATTTAAAAATAAAAGTAAGCTACTCCAAACTCCGTTATGTTTTAGTCTAAGAATATTGGGAGGGGATATCCATCAGGTGGGTTTTGCAGCAAAAAAAGAAAAGAAAAAATAGGTGAGGGAGGAGAGAGAAAGAGTGACCCAAGTGATTTTGCCCTCAAAATGCTACCAGGTGGTTGGAAATGCCTTGGCCAATGGGGTGCTGCCACTTGGCATCATCCCATTAGCGCTTAATTTTTTTTCTAAATAGAAAAATTTGTATTTTTTTATAAATATATATTATACAAATAAATAAAAATTATATCAAAATTCATGATTTTTCATTCTCTATAAATATATCCAATATCGCTATACTTATTCACAACTTAAAAAACCTTCATTTTCTCTCCTTCCATTATTTACTACAAATCTCAATCTCTCTTTTAATTATCATGAATCCATATAATAACAACTTCTCCAATTCCCCAAATTTTCCTCTTTTTAATGATGTCTTAGAAGGTCGAGCACCGAAGGGAAAAATAATGAGAGTTTGTATCATCATGCATAATATGAATGTGGAAGATAAAAGAAGCACTTATTTAAACTATCAAGATCCCACAGAATTTATACAAGATCAACTTAGTAGGAGTGATCATCAGACTGGAGATGGAGCGGAAAATAATAATTTTGCTTATTCTACAGAAAGGATTGCAAGCCTAGCTAGTCATATGACAACCAAGTCACAACTTGAGAATAGAGAAGCACATAGAGATCTTCGAGACAACTTGATCGAGCATATTTGATGTAAATTTGGCGATGATAACTGAATTTTATTTACTTTGTTGTCTTTAAATTTTTTCGAGCTTTGTAATTTTTTCTACAATTTCAGTTAATTTTTATGTCTTTAAATTTAAATAATTATTATTAATATATAATAATATAAATATTAAATAATTAAAATATATAAAAAATATAGTTGGTGGGGTATGGTTGCGGTGGTTAGGGATAAATGATAAAAAGTAGAGATGGTTGGGTTGAAAGTAAAATGAGGTATAGAGAGGAGAGAGAAATTAATTAAATACTCCATCCGTCCCTATTTTATATGCCAATTTATTTTTTCACATAAATTAAGAAAAAAATTAATGATATGAAAGTTAGATAAATGTTGGTATTGGAGTTTAAGTAAATTAAAGTAAATTATTAAAAAGTTAATGTCATAATTGTGTTTGCTATTATAAAAGTTGGATAAAATAGTAATTTCCATATTATCATATTAATTAGATCTATAAAAGTTGGTGAAAGATTTAATTAAACACAAAAAAATTATTAATAGGCATATAGATTTGGGACAGACGAAAAAGGAAAGTATGCATATATATTTGGGACGGAGGGAGTATTAGAATAGTTGGGTTGGTTGGGTATTTAGATGGTCAGGGATATTCGTAGTCTTAGCCGAGTCAATGAAAACCAAATGTTACCAAATTTCACACAAAACAAACACAAACTTGACCACGGTCCGCAGTGGCGGAACTAGAGCTATGAAGTTGGGGGGTCAAAGCAGAGGAACAACGGTGGCCGAAGGCAGAGAAAAAAATCGAGAGTTGCTAAATATACTTTTAAATGGTTCGAATACAAACACGATATGAAATATATAATATATATTATTTCTTATATTTGTTACGTTGAGAAAAATACTTATACAACTAGTAGAAAAAAGAGAGAGAGAAAAATACTTATAACATGTGAGAGATGCATATATATTGAATTAATTATAATTGTAATAAAACTAAAAAAAATTAGAAAATAAATAATTTAAAAGTCTAACTAGTAGAAAAAAGAGAGAGAGAAAAATACTTAACGTATGAGAGAGATGCATATATATTGAATTAATTATACTTGTAATAAAACTAAAGAAAACTAGGATATGAATAATTTAAAAGTCTAAAAATAAAAGTTAAATGAGTGCATTGGGTTTTGAACATGAGACCTCCCTTAAGAGAGACAAAGTCATTAACCAACTATACTACAAGTAAATAATTAGTTATATTTTTAATTAAAATTATTTATAGGCCATACAAATCCACCCTATTCGATCGAAGTTCCGTCGGCCGGGGGGTCGGTCGACCCACCCGACCCCTCTCTAGTTCCGCCCCTGACGGTCCGCGTGAAACCAGAATAGACTAACCAGTCCCCATGGGATGGCGTAGTGGTGAAGGTGGGTGCCCCGGGACCGAAAGGTCATGGGTTCAGTTCCCACTGAACACGCTATGTGTGTCTGTCACCTTATGGTGGTTTAACTCTCATGTGGGGTTTGCAAGCTATTACACAGGAGCGAAGTTTACCCTGTACGCACCAAAGGTAGCTGCTGCGGGTTCCTCGATATCCAAAAAAAAAAAAAAAACCAATTGTAACCGTCCAAAAGCGGTTAAACAGAGTCCTGGTTCCGATGATTTTTGACAAGTCCGATTCCCCACATTTAAGTGCCGTTATACCCAACCAAGTCCACGTGTCATAACCGACCTACCCCTCTCCTTCCCTATATATATACTGCCTCCCTCTCATCCGCCTTACAAATTAACCTCCACTTTTAGGCTTCATCATTTTCGTTTAAGCTTTATTGACAAGTCATGGCTCGTACGAAGCAGACCGCTCGCAAATCTACCGGTGGAAAAGCTCCTAGGAAGCAGCTTGCTACAAAGGTATGTGGATTCAATTATGTCTTAATTTTAATGTTTCATTCTCTGAAACTCTTTTCATATTAATATTTGAAGGCTGCGAGGAAATCGGCACCGACTACCGGCGGCGTGAAGAAGCCCCACCGTTACCGTCCTGGAACCGTCGCTCTCCGGTAAACCTTAGGCTCCGTTCCAATTAACTTAATTTACGTTCAGAGTTGAATTGAGTTTTTAATGAATTTTCGATTGCAAACAGTGAAATCCGGAAATACCAGAAGAGCACAGAGCTTCTGATTCGTAAGCTGCCGTTTCAGCGATTGGTTCGTGAAATCGCTCAGGATTTCAAGACTGATTTGAGGTTCCAAAGCCACGCCGTGTTGGCGCTGCAGGAGGCAACGGAGGCGTATCTCGTAGGGTTGTTCGAAGACACTAATCTTTGCGCCATTCACGCAAAGAGGGTGACGATCATGCCCAAGGACATTCAGCTTGCTAGGCGAATTCGCGGCGAGCGTGCTTAGGCCCCGTTTGGTTAGAGTGGAGGAATGGAATCAGGAATCATTTTAAAGGAATGATTTCATTCCTCGTGTTTGGTATCGAAAAAATTGCTCGGGTATCATTCCTCATTCCCCCTTCCATCCCCTCAAACAACACTTTCCCAAAACCTCATCACTTTGGATTTTGATTCCGCCCATCTCTCGCTAAAAACATTTTCACTCCCAAAACATTTTCTCTTCTCTCCCAATCTCTCCCAAAACATTTTCTCCTCTGCCAAAACATTTCTCCTCTACCGCTCCATTTCTGCCGCCGCCGCCACTCCTCCCATTCTGCCGCCGCTCCACCTCGCCGCCTTCTCGCCGCGTTCAGGTAAGATTTCTCTGTTTCTCTTGGGGGTTCTTTCTGGGGTTTCTTTCTGGGTATTATATGGGTGGGGGACGGATGCTTCTTGAAGTTTGGAGGTGGGTAGAGAAAAAACCTAGATCTATTTCACAACATGGATAATGCATAATCCCGGTTAGAAAATGAATATGAACCAGGGTTTTTAATGTGACTGGTAATTACATCTTCGGAGTATATTTAAAAAAGCAAAATTACCGTTACGGTTCTGAATTGATACAATCATGAAAATGCTGCTTCGGAAGTGGTAATTGGGAGTTTTCTAGTGAGAGAAGATGAATCTGCAATCTGCTGCTTGTTGTTGCGGGTTATGGTCCTATGGAAAGGAAGAAGATGAAAGGGGGATTATTAAACAAAACATAAAATCCTAAATATATATATATATATATATATTCTAATTTGCATATATTGAAAATAATAACATATCACTATATATATCAGTATATATATATATATATATATTCTAATTTGCATATATTGAAAATAATAACATATCACTATATATATCAGCATGACTCCTTTAATTTTTGTTTGTTCTTATGTTAGAAGTATGAAAAAGTAGAGACAAGATTATGCCGGATTTAATTATGTATGATTGATTTATGTTTATGTTTATGTATGACTGATTACTATGGTTTTTATTTACAATTATGTAAGACATTATCATTTTATGTTCAATTAGATTTTTTTATGTTTAAATTTTATTTTTTTTTGTTTCAAAATGTTATAATATATAATAGAATATGATATTTTGTGTACAAATTTATTTAATAAATTTATTAAGTTGATTTCATTCCTTCAATCAAACCAAATAGGTTTTGGAATCAAGTTCATTCCTGCTGCAACCAAACAATTGTTTTCAGGAATCATTCCTTCATTCCATACCTCCAGGAATGATTCCTGATTCCGATTTCATTCATTTCTGTCAACCAAACGGGGCCTTAATAGATTCGATTTAGGGTTTCTGGTAGTTGCATAGTTTTTAATCGTTTTTCTCGATTTTGCCCTGATGGTAGGGCAGGCACCACACCCCGTAATTGGTTGGCTTTAGTTTTTGTTTCTGTAAATTTTACAGATTATTATGAATTAATTTTAAAGCATTTTATTAGTTTTTCTTCTCTGTTCTTGGTTAACAATTTTTTAAATATTGTTTGAATTCGAGTGTTTTTTAGGAGGTTGGGTTGGATCATTGGGATTCTTTGAATCTGGGCTGTAAAACTAAAGTTTATTTGGAAATCAAAACTGAATAGGTCCAGACTTGACAAAATAGGGTAGTTTATGGTGAAAAAATACTTTCGAATTCTCTCTTTCAATTTTGATTATTTCAGAGCTCACACATCTAACCTACGAAAAAAAATCTCAACACGTTATGACTGAGTTATGGTATTTAGATCAAGTTCAACTTGATAGAGAGCTCTTTGAGTTCGACCACAACACTTAAAAACATGCATATTAAGGCATACCGTATTAACATTGTTTGAGAACTAAATAAAACTTGATAAAATGAACTAATACATGAGATTCATACAAATTCGTACAATAATAGTCCCATCTAAACAAACCAAACAAATCATCTAAAGACAAGTATGCACATTACACAAATTGCATTTCGGTTGTTTTTATATGTGAGTAATTGACGAATTAACCCCCACTAAGAGCTATTATTACCAATATCATTGTCCATGATATACCTTTACTCTTCGTAATTAGATAGCTTGCATTTGTTTGAATTTTCTTGAAGTAATCACTTCGGAAAATGGTGATTTTTGTCTCGTACCTTTCATTTATTGCGATTTTTGTCCCGTATTATTAAAGTGTCGTTTTTAGTTCTGTATTTTTTAATTTACTTGTGATTTTGGTCCCGTGTCTATTAAAGCGATGTTTTTGGTCCCATATCTTTTAATTATTTACGGTTTTGGTCTCGTAACTTTTAATGTGACATTTTTTGTCTCATATCTTTTAATTACTTTCAGTCTTGGTCCCACAACTTTTAACGCGATGATTCTGGTCCCGTAATTTTTATTTGCTCGTGATTTAGATCCCATAACTTTTGATACAACAATTTTAATTTCATATGTTTTTAATACCGGTGATTTTGATCCTGTACGTTTTCAAAATCAGATTTTAATTACGTAACTATTTGATTTATGCATTGAACTCGGTAACATTAAACTTAATTGATGTAGAATAGTTGATTTTTTTAGTCGCTTATCTTAGCTATAAATTATAATACTAAAAAATCGGTAACAGTAGACTTTTTTTCATTAATCAAAACAATTGTGAACATCAAATTTTAGTTATACATATAACAATATAATATCCATGTTTTTTATGAGTTTTTAGTTTGAATGCATAAATCAAAGAGTTACGTTATTAAAATTCGATTTTGATAACGTACGAGATTAAAATCGTTGGTATTGAAAAGATATGAGATTAAAATTATTGTATAAAAAATAATGGGATCAAAATCACAAGTAAATAAAAAAAAAATAAGAGACCAAATGGTCGCGTTAAAAATTACGGGACAAAAATACAAGTAATTAAAAAAGATATGGGGACCAAAGATACCACATTACAAGTTAGGGACAAAATTGCAAGGAATTAAAAGATACGGGCCCAAAAACGCCGCATTAAAATTCCTGGACCAAAATCGCAACTAATTAAAAGATATGAGACCAAAAACACCGCTTTAAAAGATACGAGACAAAAATTGCAAGCAATTAAAGGACATAAGATTAAAAATGCCACTTTAAAAGCTATGGGACCAAAATCACAAGTAAAGGAAATATACAAGACCAAAATCATCATTTTCCCGTAATCACTAATAATCCAAGGGGGATAACATAGTACAAAATTAGCAAGCTTGATGAGTTTGAGAAGATGAGTTTGAGAAGCCTATCAAGCTGAGTATCCTAAAGCTCAAGATCGAATTTGGAAGCTACTCAAGCTTAACTTTACTAGCTTCCAATATTTCTGTATGAACTAGCTTGATTCTCCTTCTTTAACTAGTAAACACTTGACGTTCAATGTATTTATGAGAGGACTCTTTATTTAGGCCATTATGGATAACTATATATCTTTTTTAGCCACAGATTTAATTATTTATCTTTTATAGTCACTCTTGTATTTTTATGTTTAAATATAACTAGACCCATACTGTTTTTTGTTCTTGACTATTTCCTTCAAGTTTAAAATCTGGATTCCACACTTTTCCATTTTTTTCAATAACAATTTACGATTACACGAATTAATTAGGCCATTTATAGTAACGATAACAATTAAGGAATCCAGATTTCGATAGCGATTAACTGATTGGCGATTTGATTATAACGATTGCCGATTAACTATTAACGATTGATGAATGAGTTAGGCAACTTGAAAATAACGATAACGATTATCGAATAAAAAAAGCATTCAACGATTAACGATATATTATATTATAGATAATAATATTATAACTATATATTAGGTCAGGAAAAAACATATATATCCTGGCCTAATCCCCCATTTAAAAAAAATGATATTCGTAGAAGCTGGATGGATGGATGGTTGCATGTGTGGCTAACTGGCTTCTTCCCCTCCCCCCTCGTCGCCTACCCCAACCCTAATGCAGCGGAAGATTAGAAATAATAATCTATTAAATTGAAATACAAGGATAAAAGGGTAGGTGATCGAAATCCGTTGATTCTTCTGAATACCGAAAGTCGATCTATCAAGATCCATTGATCCGACACACGGATACTGGAAATTGATTTGCGTTAATCCATTGATCTGACACACAAATAACTAGATTAACGGCTTTCAAAAATCGATCTTCCACGCGGATGACTTGAGGGGAGACTATGCACCGTCGATTTCTTCAATTCATTCCCAAAACTATCTATTACAATATACAAAGGTGCTAAATATATAGAACAAAAATAAACCCTAAAAGCCCAATAACAAAAGTCCAAGCAGAAAATAATTAAATGGATCCCAAATCCAATAAGCCAAAATCTTCCCTTCATCATTCTCTCCGGGTGGACAAAATTCGCCCTCGAATTTTCATTGTTAAAAATAACACCCACCAACTAAGCCGGAACATCCAATCTGAAAAGCCCAACAAGCTCAGTCTAAAGATTGCCTCAACCAACAACCAGTTTCAAGTCCAAAGCAAAGCCCAAAAATATATCACAAGCCCACAAGAGTTGAGCCCAATGGAACAAACCCATTCTCGGCGGGCTGCAGTGTGAGCAACTCTCTGCGGAGAAGGGAGAAAGTGAATCTGAGCAAACTTGAACGGCGGCAGCGTGGCTGCTGTGTGATGGAGGAGCAAATCTGAACTGACTCGATCGGCAGCAGTGCGACGCTAGCATCTCTCTGTGCTACGGGCGGCGCGAGAGCAGCGGCTTCTTCAGCAAGACCTTCTCCGGTCCAAACACTCTCTTCTCTTTTAAGCTGGGGAAAATCAATGGCAATGTTTTTTTTTTTTTTTGCACAACAGATCCGGATTTGAACGGAATTGACAAAGCTCTCTCAACGCCGGATTTGGCTCTGATACCAGGCTGATGCAGCAAAAGATTAGAAATAATAATCTATTAAATTGAAATACAAGGATAAAGGGGTAGGTGATCGAAATCCATTGATTCTTCGAAATACCGGAAGTTGATTTATCAAGATCTGTTGATCCGCTAAACGGATACCGAAAATTGATCTATGTTAATCCATTAATTAGCACACGGAGAGCTAGATTAACGGCTTCCAAACATCAATCCGCCACGCGGATGACTTGGGGGGAGACGACGCACAGTCGATTTCTTCATTTCATTCCCAAAACTATCTATTACTCCTTAGTTTTACCGAAAGAAGTTGTTACGTCTGCGAGTTAGCTTCGCGACGCCATTCAAACGGGGTCAATCCGATGACTAACGAGGGAGATATGACCAAAATCAGGAAACCGCGCAAGTTACGCCTTTCCGGTAGGCGTCTGCATTTCACACCATATCTCCCTCATTTCTCATCCATTTGACCCAATTTTTCTGTCGTTGCGAAACTAACTCAGAGAGCTACGACTACAGGTTGCCCCTGTCCGTCGGAGTACAATATACAAATGTGCTAAATATATAGAACTAAAATAAACCATAAAAGCTCAATAACAAAAGCCCATGTAGAAAATAATAAAATGGAGCCTAAATTCAACAAGCCCAAATCTTCCCTTCATCAGACCCCTAATCTCCTCGACCGGCTACCTAGTCCCCCCATCTTGGCTTTTCCTTTGGTGTCCACATCCATCCGTGAGGCCGACCCCTTTTCAGGCCGACGGTTTCGAGATGTCATAGATACGGGACCTCCATTCGGTAGCTTCAGGATCCATTTAAGGCCGAGAACGACATCTACCACATTTAGGGGGACCGGGAGAAATTCACCCACCATCGTTTTGCCGTCGAACTATAAGATGACGGTCTCACAAATGCTTTGGCCTTGGATGGGGGATCATTTGGTCATGTTGATGCGGTACGAAAATGTAGGTTTCACGGGAATCCCCATGCAGGCACACCAGAGCAGTCGAAATGAAACTTCGGCTTATCGAAGAGTTGATGATAATGAGCACCGGCCAGCCTGCTATTTTTCCTGTTACAATCAAAGAGATTAGGTCAAACAAATGTTGAGGATTAGTAAACGCAATGATAGTTTCATCGACGGCCATGAGGGTTCCGTCGGCTTCATCTGGCTGCTCTGTGGGGGACGTGATCATCACCGTCTCCAGTCGGCTCTCCAAGAGTTTTTGATCTTCTACCACCGTTTGCAGCTTTTGCTGCATGGCCACGAGGTCATCCTGCATGAGCCCGACTACACGTTCAAGTTTTGCTAAACGGTCGGCAGATATGCTTGGATCAAAGTGAGGGTGAGTGTGTGATCCAAGTGAGGGTGTGCGCGTGATCAGAGAGGCGGTTCGATGGGATTTAATAGCCAATAATTTTTTCCATTAATGGTGAAACGATAGCAAATCTATCCAACTTGATGGAGGAAGATATATCATCATAGCAAATTTGAGTGATTATCGAGAAAAATCGTGCAATAAATGGGTTGCTTCTTGCTCATACTGTCAGTATGATGTAATGACGAATGTTGTTTCAACTTCCACTAATTTCTACGTAATCGTATTCATCAGGCTAATTTAATTTTAGGGTGCTGAACCCTATTAAAAGCTTTAATTTTGAGGTCATGCTATTCGCGTCAAACGAGTAATCATATTAAAAGCAATAATTGAGTAATCGTAGTAAAGGCTTTAATCGTGAGACCGTGTTATTCGCGTCAATCGAGTAATCGTGTTAAAAGCAATAATCGAGTTATCATATTATATGCTTTAATCGTGAGACCGTGCTATTCACGTTAATCGAGTAATCGTATTAAAAGCAAAAATCGAGTAATCGTATTAAAGGCTTTAATCGTGAGGCCGTGCTATTCGCGTCAATCCAGTAATCATATTAAAAACCATAATCAAGTAATCATATTAAAAGCATTAATCGTGAAACCGTGTTACTGCAAGAAAGTAATCGTCTTAAAAGCAGTAATCGAGTAATCGTATTAAAGACTTTAATCGTGAGACTGTTATTTGCGTTAATCGAGTAATCGTATTAAAAGCACTAATCGTGTTATCGTGTTAGTCTCTTCAATTGAGTTATCGTATTAAAACCATTAATCGAGTAATCGTCTTAATTGTGTAATCATCTTGATCGTGCAACTAAGAACAGGGTCTCAACCCTGAACCCTGTTCAAACCCTAAACATTGTTCATACCCTAAATCATAAAACCCTAAGCTCTAAACCTAACTAAGATAACTAAAATGAGTTTCAGCAATTTGATTATAATGCATTAATACCCCTTAATATATTTGATTTGATAACGTGATCATTACTTATATCTGCATTCATGTAAAATCTTAAACTATAAGTAATGTTTTAAGGTTCTCTTACATATAGTTGCTATATTTACATCACATATATGTAAGAGCGATTGATCGATTTCTTTTATTAATTACTGTAATATGCGTCATGAGATAGTCAAATCCTATGATTTTGTATCCTGTCCTAACGATATGTGCGTGTATCATATCTGTGTTAATGGATCAATAGTGTTTTTTGCACTTTACGTAGATGACATCCTTCTCATTGGGAACAATGTTGAAGTGTTATCCGACATAAAGAAGTACTTATCCGAGCAGTATCAAATGAAGGACTTAGGTGAAGTTGGTTATATCCTTGGGATCAAAGTTATTCAAAATCATTAGAAAATGATATTAAGCTTGTCACAAACATCCTACATTGATACTGTCATTACTCCTTTTAGCATGTAAGATGCTAAGAAAGATTCAGTACATTTTCGAACTATTCTCTTGAAGCTCATCCCCTTCATCATAAATGATCTGCTTGCCCCGAAATGACCTGGACCAATAGGGAAGAAATCCCAATTAATTGGGCCTTTCGATACAATCAAATAGAAACCCCCAAGGGCGCCATATTCTAGGACATGACATTTTTCTATCCAATAATCAGTGCCCTAAAATGCTAGAGATTGTAGGCTTGTTTTTTACCAATCAGACAGTCTAGTCCCTTTGGGTTATAGAGACTCGGATTTCCAGGCTGACAGTGATGAGAAGAAATCTACCAAGGGTTATGTGTTTACCTTGGGAGGTGGAGTCATCTTATGGAGGAGTGCAAAGCAGAAATGCATTGCGGACTCAACCATGGAAGCAGAGTATGTGGCTTCTTCAAAAGTCTCAAAAGAGGCAGTTTGTCTCAAGAATTTCCTCCTAGATCTTGATATTATTCCGAATTTGCCTAAGACTATCACAATATATTGTGATAATTCGGGTGCAGTGGCAAATTCAAAAGAACCCCGATCCCACAAGGCGTCTAAACACAAAGACAAGAAGTAGCATATTATACGAGATTTCATAAACCAAGGTGATGTTTTGGTAGACAAGATCGAAACTGCAGACAATCTAGCTGATCCTTTCACGAAGAGCTTGCTCATCTCTGCTTTTATGAAGCATGTTCGTGGATTGTGAGTGTGTGAGATTCCCCCACTTAGAACTGCAGAAACTTTTGTATAAGTGGGAGAAGTAGTGATAGATAGCTTAGTTAGTATTTTGGAATTGACACATTGTATACTAAAAGTTAACTTTAGTATAAGTGGGAGAATTTTTGGAATTTTGTATAATGGAAGCAACCTTTTTTCTTGTATACAATGTGTTTTTCCTTTTCACTATTTCAATCTCCTATCTGATTAATTATATTCTCGCATGTTGGTCATTTATCATGTATAAGAGTTAGATTGTGCAATGTGTTGTAGATCACAAAAGAGTGCACAATTGATTGAACTAACCGTTGGAATTTTGTATACTGGAAGCAACCTTTTTGCTTGTATACATTGTGTTTTTTCTTTCACTATTCATTCTCCTATCCGATTAAATATATTTGCACATGTAGTCCTTTATCTTGTATAAAAGTTAGATTATGTAGTGTGTCGGGTATCATAGAAGACTACATACTTGGTTGAACTGACAAGATATAAGCAGTTATCACAGCTGAGACAACTTAAGGATAAGTTGTCGTTTAAGTTGCAGTTTAGATAAGAAGTACCTTGTCTTAGCTACTTGTCTATAGTGGTACACTGAAGGTGGTGTATTGATGGATCACGGTGAGATGTGTTCTCCTAACTTACCTTAGTGGAGAGCTAAAGATCTCAGTGACTTAGCTGATCTTAAGGTTGATAAGATTTCAGCTGATTGCGTTTAGCTATCTATCACCTTGACTTACTACGATGAATGTCATCGCGACTTGATCTACGTATCTCGGGTGATAGTAGTTATTTGTAGCTCAGGTTGATTATCTGTATCTTGCATCCTTATCCCTGCTAAATGGGTTGATAATATCTCATGAGGAACTCGTAAGGATTAGCGCACTAAACTCGGTCGGTTGATTAATTTCAGGTGCGTTAATAAGGTCGAGTGATACTACTTAGGAATATAATAAGATGTTCATAATTTAAGCCGTCAGTGGCCTTAATTAATTAACAGATATTTATATCTTAAATACGGGGATCAATTAAGTCTAAAATACAAACCCTTGCTAAAATTCAGATAAAATGGTAAGTCAACACGGATTCTCCAATCGAATGAATCCGTGTTTATTAATTAATTTTGCTCTTGGCTGAGCATAGAGAATTAATTAATTTGAGACCCTATTTTATTTCTTGTATTGGATCTCTAGTCTGGCCCAAGTAGGTTGCCTAATCATTGACTGCACTCTCGTGTGATTATTAATATATTAATGTATTTTATACATTATTTAATAAGTTGGAAAAACATTTATCTAGAATTAATTGGTTGGGCCAATTAATTAATAAATAAGTGGTCCAGTATTTATTAATTATATTATGGGCTGATTATTATTATTATTAATTGAAGCCCATTAGCAATATAATTACTAATGGGCCAAAATATTATTAAAAGTGATTTTATTGTTAATAAAAGTAACACACACACACATATTGACATACATTTTATCATGAGTATGAGAGAGAGCGATTATGATTTTTTCTCTCAGTTTTCTGCCCGCACGGAAGAGAGAAATGCAAAGATCACTGATCAGAAGACCTGAAACGGGAGCGATAATCAAAGCAGCGATAACATACGCGAAGGAAAGGTACAATTTATTCTTCATATTCTATCACTAACAAGATATAAACAGTTACCACAGCTGAGACAACTTAAGGACAAGTTGTTTGTTTCAGCTGCAGTTTAGATAAGAAGTGGCATGTCTTGACTGTTTATCTATACCAGTACACTGAAAGTGGTGTCTTGATGGATAACAGTGAGATGTGTTCTCCTAGCTGACCTTAGTGGAGAACCAAAGATCTCGGACACTTAATTTGGTCTTAAGCTTGATAAGATTTTAGCTAAGTGCATTTAGCTATCTATCACTTTGACTTACAATAGTGAATGTCATCGCGACTGGATCTACGTGTCTTGGGTGACAGTAATTATTTGTAACTCAGACTGGTTATCTGTGTCTTGCATCCATATCCCTATTAATTGAGTTGATAACATCCCTTGAAGAACTCATAAGGATTAACACACTAAACACGACCGATTTCAGGTGTGTTAATAAGGTCGAGTGGTGTTACTCAGGAATATAATAAAATATTAATTAATTTAAGATGTTCGTGAGCTTAGTTAATTAACAGATATTTATTTCTTAAATACGGAGATCATTTAAGTCTATAAATACAAACACATGCTCAAGTTGAGATAAAGGGGTAAGTCAGCACGGATTCTCTAGTGGAATGGATCTGTGTTTATTAATTAATTTTGATATGGGCTAAGCATAATTAATTAATTAATTAATTTGATGCCCAATATTTATTCTGCTCTCTCGAAAATTATTATTAATAGGTTAATGTATTTAATTAGTTGTCCCAATTATTATTAGTTATTTTCCCAATTAATTAATTTGATGCCCAATATTTATTTTTTTGGAATTAATTAATTGAGCCAATTAATTGATAAATAGGTGTCCCAATTATTATTAGTTATATTATGGGGTGATATTAATTTATTAAAAACTCATTAGCAATATAATTACTAATGTGGCACAATTATAATATAATGTTTATTTATATTATATTATAAGTAAACACACGTAAAAGTTGTAAACACGTCACTTCATTATTCTACATTCACAGAAACGGTGAGTGTAGTACGTGTGAGAGCAGTTAATTATTTCCTTCAAATCTCTGTCCACGCGGCGGAAGAAAAGGGCCGGGATACAGTCCAGAAGCTCAAAACATGAGCAAAAATCAGAGGCTTTCCAAGGAAGCAGGTATGATTCGTCCTCCCAATCCGCCAGAATAAACAATAGGATCATTTCTACTCTCAAAAAGCATCGGCATTAAATCTTCGTCGCAATTAAGAGGAACCTTAATCTTTCTACCATCATAAGTGTTTGCATGATAAAACAAATCATAGTGTGTGGTCTAAGAATCGGTTTTCAGGTTCCCGTGAATATCTTATACTAACTTTTGAATTGTAAAATTCACTGACATATATCATAACAATTCATCGCCACCTACGTATTCAGATATGTTCCACTGACCACTATATCGAAGAATAATACGTTGCCACCTCATCTATATTAAGATAAATAAATTGTTATCGTCTAGTTATGAACATCAGGATGCATTGACGATTATTTGCAATAATCTATATCGTCTACTTATGAACATGATGATGCAGATTTCTAGAGAAAACGTATATTTGCAGGTATGAATTAGAGAAAACATATATTTGCACAAAATTCCTCAAAACTAAAAAAATAAGATGACTTTGGAATCCATCTCTGATATATACTGTCACTTTAAGAAAACTCCAGGGTGTTGAATATTTTTGGACGGATTGTTTGTGTCTTAAATCTATTTTTATTGTTTAAAATGAGATATGTTTTTCAAATTCAACCTATTATATATATATAAATAAATTCAACCATTAATGCTCTATGTCAGAAAAATTGAATGTTGTAAGAAAGGTAGTTGCCTTTCATTAAATAACGAAAGTTGTATTTCATTATACTATTTTTATACATACATAAATAAAACTATTTTATTAACGATTACTCGATTAAGTCAACAACTAATTAATGCTTTTAATATGATTAATTACTCGATTATTTTAATTAATGTTTTTAATAGGATTAAACGTTTCACACAATTAATGCATTTAATACGATTACTCGATTAAGTTAACTACTCGATTAATGCTTTTAATACAATTACTCGATTAAGTTGACTACTCGATTAATGCTATTCCTATGATTACTCGATTAATGCTTTTAATATGACTACTCGATTAATGCTTTCAAGCATGATTACCAAAGAATGTTCGAAGTTCAAACATTGTTCCTGATTATACAAAACCGTTAGTTCGTCCTTTATTACTCAATTTTTCTCGATAATCATTAAGATTTGCTAAGATGATATATCTCCCTCCATCAGGTTTAATAGATTTTCAATCGTCTCAGCACTAATGATCACACACATACACACACACTCCTCTCTCACATTTCCCATAATCACTACCCATTAAATCCCCTCAAACTGCCACTTTCATCACACACACACCCTACTATCTCATAATTTTTACTATTTCACGATCCAAGCAAGATTTCACGAAGCCACGATGTTTGTCGACCGCGTAGCAGAACTTGAATATGTTGTATACCTCATAAAGGAAGAGCTCATTGGCATGCACGAAAAGCTGCAAACGACGCTCGAAGATCTCAAAATATCGGAATGCAAGGTGGAGAAGATGACGGGATCGGAGGGGTCAGCCTCGCGGTCGCGGTTGGACACGGCCCACCAAAGGGAAAGCGAAAAACAGGGTATTAGGCCAATTTAACCTTTTTTTAATGGGGGTTAAGTTAGGATATTACATGTTTTCTGGCCTAATGTACTGTAATTTTAATATTAATATTTTAATTTAATATCGTTAATCATGTTATGCTTTCTATTATTCAATTTTGTTAGCATCAATCGTGAATCGTTAAATTTAAATCGAATCTATCAATCGTCAATTGTTACGTCAATCGTGTAATCGTCAAATCGACATACTGGAAAGATTTTAATTTTTCACAAAATATTTTTATCAATAACTTGCAGTCCACTTAATATTATATACAAAAAACAAAGAAAGTGGTTGAAAATTTTCTAGTTTTAAATTCGTGGCTAAAAAAATTATTTTCTTATCTAAAATAACTATTTTTGTACATTTACCCTTTATTTATTTCCCAGACTGCTATGAAATTGACCTATTTCTCCAAGTTAAGAGCATCTCCAACCGGTGTTAAAATAGTGTTTGCAGTAGGAAAAGAATCACCAACCGAACTGGATTCTCAACACCAAAATGGTGTTATGCAGTTTTTCTCTCTCCTTGAACTGCAAAAATGGTGTGCTGTTGTTCATGGCACCATTTCACTTTTTAACTTCTAAAAATTGCCACTTATTAATTACTATTATATAATAATTATTATTATTTTAGTTTTATGATTGTATAAAATTAACTTTTAATTTTATGATTGTATACATTAATTTCTTGTTATAGAAATCTATTTTTTATTTATCTATTTAGTACTTATAGTATATTACATAGAATATGAATGTATATAATAACAATTGTATCTTAGTTAATTAATATTTTTTGTTATATAATACAATTATACCAACAATAATAGAAAATAATGAAACAGAAAATACAATATTATATTAAAAACAACAACAATAATAGAAAATTACTAGGAAATACATAACATAGCCGAATAAAAAAACTATGATAGCAATATGAAAACACTAATAATAGGGTGGTAAATCGGAACCCGATCCTCCAATGTTGTTTAAAAAAAAAACTACGATAGCAATACCGACGCTTATTCTAGAAGCGGTAGCAGATTATGATCTTTGGATATGGCATGCGTATTTCGGTATGCCAGGAACAAACAACGACATCAACGTTTTAGAGTCTTCTCCTCTTTTTCATAATCTATCTGAAGGTATTGCTCCTCCGGCTTATTATGTACTTCAAGGGAAAGAATTTAATATGGGCTATTACTTAGCTGATGGTATATATTCGAAATGGAGTACCATTGTGCAAACGATTCAACAGTCTCGCACTCCACCTCATAAGCATTTTGCACTAAAACAAGAAGCTTGTAGAAAAGACGTAGAACGTGTATTCGGTGTTCTCAAGCAGCGCTTCGCAATTGTAGCGCGTCCAGCACGTTATTGGAGGAAAGAAGTGCTAAAGGACATAATGTCTGCATGTATAATTCTGCACAACATGATCGTGGAAGATGAACGTGATCTTACCGCTCCAATTGAAGCTACAATAGAGACTACTCCACAACCAAATCTCTCGTCGAATGAACGGGAATCAATGAATGATTATGTTCGTCGTTACAATAACATAAGAGATCAAAATGATCATTTTGAACTTCGAAATGCATTAATTGCTCATTTGCATGTGGGCGGAGTATACCAATTCCGAAGATTGAATACTAATCTTCATTGACTACTAAAGAATGTGTACAGATTTATCTTTTTTATTGTAATTTTATTTTATCATGTTATGTAATTTTATATTATTTAATGCACAAGTAATTTATTTTTATTTATTTATTTATTTTTCAGTTACATAATAAAAAATATTTCATGTATAATTGTTTTTTGAAATTGTTGTGGATCTAATGTATAATATTGAGAAATATATAGGTATTGTTGTACAAATAGAAAAAGTAGTATGAAATTGAATATATGGGGAATATTTTTTTTGAGGATGAATTTGAGGTTGTGGGTTGGAGTGAGATTATTGTTTGATGTGACAGAAACTGAAAAATGGTGTTAAAAATAGAGTATTCGGTTGGAGATGGCTAACGAAATAACTTTACTAGGGGACTGAAGTAATTAATGAGCACCAAAAACGGATGTTTCTCGTGAGCAAACAACTCGATAAAATTCCAACTGGCTTAATTGAGAATGACCTTTTGTCACAAGTCACAACTCTTGCAATTTCTGGGTTAAAAAGCACTTGTAAATGCAAATATTGTCTAGTCTTTTAGCCAATCCAAATAAATAGATATAGCAAAAGCTTGTGTTTTGATTAAAACATAATAGTAGCCACATGCAAATAGAAACATATATTACCACTTAAATTTTCTTATATTGCAAAGAACAAACATCTCTTTCTCTCTCTGTCGGTTAGCACGATTTAGAAGAAATAAATTTGTTAAGTAGATGCCAGGTCACTGCTCGCCCGTGAAGAGCAGACCAACTCTCTAAGAGTTCCGTGACGAGCGAAAAAGTGTTTACATGCATAGTTTTTGTCTTTGTTATCATCACCTTCACGCGCTCACAAATGCATTGTCAATATATGAAATAATACACAATATAAATATGTTTCCGTAATAGTAATTCTTTGAATAAGTCAGACAAGGAATACAGTGTTTCTTCTTTACATGTAGCATTTGTCGAGCTATATATACTTTATGAGAATAAATGGTAACATTTCAACGACTTGAGTTCATGTCCGGAGTTTCGATTAAATAAACAGCCAACATATAGAAAAAGACATGTATGATATTTACAGAAGAATGTATCTTTAATTTATCTCCTTCCATTTATTTGGACCCAAATACCTTCACTAGGAACATTTTGATGAACCACGAAAAGAAGATAGTAACCGGGTGGTGCAATTTTGCCTGAACCCGGTGTGACGACCCGAATTTGATATGAAGCCCCAACCACCGTGACATTCCCTCCTCCTAGTACCAATAACCTTTGATTCATCGAAAATGAGTGGGTTGCAAAAGAGGGCGCAACCATTGTTACTACAACGGAATTGATATTGACTTGACCTGAAGGAATGGTGAAACCCACTATGAGTTGATGCGTATACCCGATTCTCGATTGTGAGACCGGGGAAAAAATGTACGGTCGCATGCTTGTAAATGTTGAATTCAAGTATGATGGAGAAAATGCTTCCAAAGTTAAATCAGTAGGAAATTGAACTCCCGTAAAATTATAGTACGTGTGAGGATTGCTACCACCGACAAGAACTCGACCATCACGGAGTAATATTGCTGTTGAGTGGTACATACGAGGAGTGTTACTCGAACTTTGAACCTCAAATCTTGATCCGATTGGATTATCGGGTCGATAAATAATCGGTGACAAAATCGGATTCCTACTTACTTCCCATCCGGCTGTACCCGAGCCCGCCCCGTTTATAATCAAAGCATCTCCATTTGGTAACAAAACCATATCACCCATCACCCGTGGACTAGGCATAGTCTCCATGACCCATTGAGGATTCGGGTCACTCACCCGAATCCTACCACACGTGTTGAGTGCTTTGACAAACATTCCGTTATTAGCACTAACATAAGAATCTTTAGGAGCACCGCCACATACCAAAACTTCAGCTCTTAAGCTGCTCTTCAATGGAAGCAACACTGCAGAACCCGAACTAGGGTAGTTTCTCGGATCCCCACCCGGAATGACCGGGTAATTCTTCACCACGACCCGGTTCACATAATCGAACAAAATAGCTCTATTGTTTGCGAAGATGAATAAATTTCCATCCACATTCAAGAAAACAAAGGGGTATAGATTGTTCTCAATCTTAGGATCATTTGTCTGAACCAGAAATGGTAGGCTATACGACTTATCCTCCGCTGATCTCTTCGGATAAAACTCATAGTTGAACTGGCGGCGACCGCCGATGATGATCACCCTCCCGTCCGGCAGAATGTGATTGGTGGCGTACCATCTTCTCTGCGAGAGAGCCGGATTGATTTCCTCCCAATCGCAGGAATTACTACTACATGGCTTGTAGATTCTTACAGCACGGTCGCCGTCGTTGAATCCGCCGGTCTGGACGAGGGTGCCGTCGGGCATGACGGCGGAGGAGGAGCACCATGTGTCGGTGAGAACCATGAGGGGGCGGACGGAGCGGGAAGCGACGTCGTACTCGACGGAGTGGGCGGTGCAGTCGACTGTCAACGCGGTGTCGTTTGGGTCGTTGCGGCATTTGTCGGAGGGTAAGGAAATGTTGGAGGCGCCGAAATCGGTCCGATCGAAGATGAGGATGCGGTCGGAGATGAGGAGCTGCATGTGCATTGCTGATACTCCGATGTTGGAGTGGAGGAGGTTCCAGTTTCCGTTGGCTGCGCGTGTGAGGACGCTCCGGTGAGGAAGAAGGAGGAGGAGGAGCTGAAGAAGATGAGGAATTAGTGATGGAGGCATGATTGGAAGTAAATGGCGGTGATGGGGTGTATTTTTGTTTTTTGGGCTTAATGCAGAGCAGTAGAAGACTCAAGCTATGTTTTAAATTTATAATTGAGTAGAAATATATCCGTTGTGTGACGGAGCAGCTTGTATGTACCACTTTCGTATACCATTGTGTGTACCACATTACAAATGTATTGACATGTGATATTTCTTATTAAATCAAGTTAACCATATTTAACACATGTCAATACCCTTGTGGTGTGGTACACACAAGGGTATACGAAAGTGATAGCTTTTGTGATCGTGTGAGCATGTTTTAAATTTACAATTGAGTTTGAAACATATTAATTAGTGTATATGCAAGCCATTAATTAAGTGATTAAAAAGAGAAGTCACTCACAAAAATCAGAAACCGCACTTATTTTTCATGTCATAAATGCAAGGCAAATGTGTATACTGTCAACCGCCAATATGATTTAAAAACAGTGTTTTTTTAAATCCAATTTTACTACACAATTTTTTTAAGGATTAATACAAAATTTAAAGTTGACTCTAGCGGCTTCAAATCTGAAGCCACCTATGGGCATAGACATAGTTGTATCAATGGTAAGAGAAGGGGTGAAATTTGAATTTTGGCACAGAGGAAAGGAATATGTAAATTTGGTTTTTGAATATAAAATGTTTCAAAAATTAGGTTAATAATTTAGCTTCAGCATAATTTAAGGTGGCCATGCATGCATACCTTGTATTCAAAGGCTGATTTAATGGTTACGAGTGAATGCGACTGCCCTGCCCGAATTTTCGTGTAATATTACGTATTGCCTTCAACTTTTAGTAGGTTATAATTTTGTCCCAATTAAATTTTTGCCTATCCCAAGTAAAAATTAATAATTTATGAATTTGTGTAAGTGTGATAACTTATTTTAAAAAAGACTTTTAAAATGTATATTAAGTGTCACTAATTTTAGTGAACTACATATGTAATTTAACATCTACATTTTATGCTATTAATATATTATGTTTATGTTTACCTTTTTATTCTTGATTGTCATTTGAGTAAAATTAGCAACATTTGAAGCATGAAAAAACTATAACTATTAAATACTTGATTGATTCATATGTTCGAAGTTGTTATTCTTCTGAATATCCTCTAACTAAAGTGGGACACTGTCAAAATAGACTTTTATACTACCTTTTAGATAAATTACAAAGAATATACCAATACATATTGGTATAAGAAAAATATAATATCCCTAAATAAGTCTCAAGTAGTAAGTATACTTAAACCTAAATAAAAACAAACACCCCAAAAAATTTCTCAAAGACACTCATTAACAAGGAACACTATAAATCCTGAATCCGCCACTACCAGCTACCTGCATCCAGAGGCGTAGCCACATGGGTGCTGGTGGGGTTCAGTGCCCCAAATGGAGCTCTTGAAAATCATTAAGTATGTAAAATTCCCAGCTAAGGATCCGCTAGTCTAGTGGAGTCTAATGGTCAAGGTATTTGGTTCTTGGGCTGTTGATGCGACGTTTTTTCAAAAAATTTCCTCATTCCCTTCTCATTTCTTAATTTATCTAGTTATCATTCTCTCTTTTTCCCTTCAACTCTTCTAAAATAATTTAAATCAGATATTCTTCTAAATCAAAACTATTATACTTTAATTTAAAATCCCCATGACAAGTTTTATTTGGTCAATTTAATTTAATAAATTGAATAAAAGAAGGATTGTGTTTTTATTCTCTACTAGTATATTTTAAAAAAAATTTAATAATCTTCTACGTACAATAGAATCACACGATACATTTCATAAAATAGATATATATTTTAAATCCTACCAACAATTCTACACTCTAAAGTTTACTAGTTGATAATAAATTTATTTTAGATTTACTAGAATTTGAGTTTTTTAGCTTCATATTTAAAGATGTAGATTAGAATTTTATTCATATTCTTATGGAAAAAATTCAAACATTATGTGAACGTTAGTAATATAAATAATAATATGCAATGCACGTCATATAAAAGGCACATCAATAATATTTTTTAAGGTAAACTTTTACAAACACGCTTACTTCGAACCGATATCTCTAGCTACACCACTGCTTGCATCCATTTGTGATTACGACTAAACATTATAGATTCAAATCTCATAAGAAACATGATTGCATATGGAATATTCAAATTATAATGTCCCAAGACAAAAATATTGTACATTTTCTGAGCGACGTTCTTGAATGATCAAATTTTACGTAAACTCAGCAATTAAAAAAAAGAAAAGAAAAAGAAAAAACACACACAATCACATGGGTTCGAACTTCGAAGTTTGGAGGGGAAAAAATGTAATATCGAAGTGAGTGACAAGCAAGCCCTCCACTCCGCAATCCCATCAAAACTAGATATGCATGTAATATAATGAATTCATAATTGTGGTAATACCCACTGGGGCCAAAATGGAAAAAAAAAAACACAAAGATAGCCTAAAACTTAAAAAAAATATAAAAGTAGTTATTTTGTTTTTATCCGGCGGGGCCGATGGGAGGGCCGATGAATCCATCGGCCCTTTATATTTTTTTATTGTTTTTTTTCAGTAAGGGCTGATGGTCTTCCCTCCTTCATGTTTTTTTGTTTTTTTTCCTTTCTTCTTTGAGGGCCATCGGCCCTCCTTCATATTTTTTTTTTTTTTTTCTTTTCTACTGAGCCCCTTATTGATTATTTTTTTCTTAGTAATTTTTTTTTTTAAATTTGAATATATATGAGGGCCCTCCTTCTTAGTAATTTTTTTTTAAAATTTGTATACATATGAGGGCCGATGCCCTCAAAGAAGAAAAAAAAATAATGAAAAAAAAAAAGAACTACTAATTTGTATACATATGAGGGCCGATCCCATTTAAAGTGATGTATCTCAAATAAATTACTATGAGGGGCCAGGGGGAAATTCCATCTTTAGGACAGCGCCTACAACTAATATTGTAGACCTTGTGGTCCAGAAACTTCCACGTCATCACCCCCTTCTCCTCCTCCTCCACTGCCGACACAAACCCCTTTTTATAGCAGTGCCACTTACAAACATTAAAATAAAGGAAATACAATAAAAAGAAATATAAAGCAAAACACGACTTCAACGGCTAAGAAATATAAAGCACGACTTCAGCTGAACTTCAGCTGACGCCTTCAGCTGCACTTCAGAGTCGGCTCCAGAGTAGGCCGATCTCCTGCGCCTCTCATACACCAGCCAAGGTCTTTCACTCGTGTCCACGTTCACCGCGTCTTCGTCCTCCCGTGGTATCGTATCAGTCACTCAGTAGCTACTGACACTCAGTAGCTCAAGACTCAGTCGTTGTTATCAGTAGCTACTGACACTCAGTAGCTCAAGGCAAAAGGTCTACGAAAGAAAGAAATAATGGTTCCTCTCAAGTGGATAGAGAGGTTGGAGAGAGAGACGGGGTGAGTTGGAGGGAGTGGGAGACTGAGAGTGGTGGGGGGAGGAGGAGAAGGGGGTGATGACGTGGAAGTTTCTGGACCACAAGGTCTACAACATTAGTTGTAGACCTGGTCTAGCATAGAATTTTCCGGCCGGCTCTCACATGGCCGATGCCCTTTCAATTTATTTTTTTTTATTTTTTATTTTTTATTGGAGGGCTTATGGATTCCATCGGCCCCCATCGACCCTGCGCCGTATAAGGACAAAATGGCTACATTTGTATTTTTTTTTAGTGATGGGCTATATATGTGTGTGTATATTCACTGTGTAGCTACAGTTAAAAATGCCTCTTCATAATTTAATAGTGCATTAAATTACTCTCTCACTCTCTCTGCGGAGTCTCGACCAAAAACCAGTCAGATCCCATCTCTGCAAAAATTCAAACCGATCCAAAATGTCGTCTACCTTCAGCGGCGATGAAACGGCACCGTTCTTCGGCTTCCTCGGTGCTGCTGCCGCTCTAGTCTTCTCCTGTGAGCTCCGCATGATCCAACGATCCACCGCTCAAATAACCAGATCTAAACTTGTTACTGCTGTATAATTCTGACTGCATACTGTGGCAGGGGCGGATCTGCGTAGGGGGCTGAGTAGGCTATAGCCCAAGGTGAATTTTTCCAAAAAAATCAGTAGTATATTTTAGGAAGGCTCATATATAAGTCGTCTCAATATAATATTTCTCATTAGTTAGCCCAAGTAATTAGGAGACTTAATTCAAATACAACCCCCCATTTTCTCTAATCATATGCAAATATAAATTTAACAGCAGCCCATTTTCTATATTTGTATGCAAATATAAATAGATTAAATATAAGCATTCAATAGCCCATTGTCTAATCTATTTATTCTTGAAAATAAGTTTAATAGGTTCATTTTTTTTCTTTTCTAAGTACCTATTTATTCCTACATAAAAATGACATAATTCTTGAAAATAAGTTTAATAATTTTATTAAATAATTAATACAAATAATGGAACCCATAGCAAGTTATCATCTATATTTGCTAAAGAATTTTATTAGGTTCATTTTGGTGTTGAGATAATTGTTATTTATATTCATTGAAGTATTTCATTTATTTTGTAAGGTATTTTTGATTATAAAAAAAAAGATATTACTAATATTGTGTATTTGTTTCTTTTAAATATAAATTATTAAAAATAATTTTTTTCTGCACGATCAACCCAGTCCAAGGTCGTTGAAATTTCTGGATCCGCCCCTGTACTATGGTGGGTTGATGTGTAGTGTAGGTATGGGAGCGGCGTACGGAACTGCCAAGAGCGGCGTCGGAGTGGCGTCGATGGGCGTGATGAGGCCTGAGCTGGTGATGAAGTCTATTGTTCCGGTGGTCATGGCTGGTGTGCTGGGTATTTACGGTTTGATTATTGCTGTGATTATTAGTACTGGTATTAACCCTAAGGCCAAGTCTTACTACTTGTTTGATGGCTATGCTCACCTCTCTTCGGGACTTGCCTGTGGTCTGGCCAGCCTTGCCGCCGGTATGGCCATCGGGATCGTTGGAGATGCTGGTGTTAGGTATTTCTGCGACTTGATCCTTGTTAGAATTGGGCGATTATGTGTTTTTAGATTTTTTAATTAATTAATTGTTGATATTACATTATTTTCTTTTTTCTTAATTTCGATTAGGATGTTATCTTTCAGTTCTGATGTTACGTTCTCTCCATGATCACCGTGCTTTATTGATGGGAATTTGTTTTAAAAAAAATCTTAGATTTGAAAGGGGGCATCGTGATTTAGTTATGTTTGAAATTTGCTGTGTACTGAATTGAATTTTTAGAATTTGTTATTGAGGCATACTGTTGTGTTCTCTTTGATGCCCTTGCAACACTTAATCTAGATTATTTGGATCTTAATGGCATAATGCTTCAGTACATTCTTGAAGTAGTGTTGGTCTCCTTCTCATGAAGACCACAATTAAGTAGCATGCTGCATCCTGGAACTCTTTTCTAGTTTTGTGATTCTGCTCTTTTTTCCTTTCATAACGATATCTTCAATCATAAGTAAATTTATTATACTAATCACAAAATTTATACGAGTGAATGAAACCTTGGGTATTGGGATCTTGGTCTTTGTTTTCCATGTTATATATTACCATTCGTCGTAGGGATATTTGCTTTTCACATATCATGGATGAGAGAGGGATACATTTTAAAAGTGTCACTGAAACTTGTGAATTGGACTTTTAACTCTAGATGTGTGCAAACAGAGGCTGGGTTCAAGGTAAATTGGTGAAGTATTAGGTAAATGCGGAGATATGGGAAACAAATCGGATCTACACAAATTTTAGTGAAATAAGTATTCTCTGTTTTTTTCTTGGGAAGGCATGAGGCAGCTGTAGTTCACTAGATTTGTGCATCTTTGGTCATTTTTATTTTGATTCAAAACATGGTATCCATTGTACAAAGTTTGATAATAACTTCTTTCCTTGATTGAGGAAAATGATTTTACTTAAATGTGTTTTTTTTTTTTTCTAGCTACCTGATGTGTTTTTACAAGATCCAATAGCGTTTAACTCACTTCACTGTTTTATATGACAGAGCCAATGCGCAGCAGCCAAAGCTCTTTGTGGGCATGATTCTTATCCTCATTTTTGCTGAAGCCTTGGCTCTTTACGGTCTCATTGTTGGCATCATCCTCTCTTCTCGTGCTGGTCAGTCTAGAGCGGATTAGATGAGTAATCTCAGCTTGCTATTCTTCCCATACATTAAGAGATGGACTATTATAAGTATGTTCTCCCTGTTTGGCCATGGCTTCCGAGTCTCAATTTTTCTATTGCGCTTGGCCGGTGGAACTGAGGATTGTGTTAGTAAGATGTAGGGAAGTTGATTTTGTTAGACCATTACCTGTATTTATTTTGTTAAAACTGCATATATATAATTCTCTTGAGCTTTTTATTAATTTTTATTGTTGAGCTTTACTTCATGTATAAGGTGGTTCTTCTCTTTTCCATGTCGTGGATGCTGAATATCAACATATGTTCCTCTAGCGTTAGATTCTAATGAAAAAGTCTTGAAGTCGTTATCTTTACTATGTGTGTGTCATTCTGTCACATTAAGGGTGATTTAACTCTCATGTGTGGTTTCTTTACTATTACACAGGAGCAAGGTTTACCAAAAGTAGCGGCTACGGGTTCCTCGTCATTAAAAAATATATATATATTAGTTGAAGTATAAATTGGCAGGTGAACATATTTAATGTGACCTAAGATGCAGCATGCCTGTCTTTATTTTTCTTTTGAATAATAAAAGAAGGAAGATGTTAACTTTTACAAAATTAAATTGGACTCGTAGTTGTCTTTTGGACGTTCGTTTGGGTATATACTTACACCTGTAAAGAGGCGATTCCAGAATCCTGATTAGTTTAATTAATTATATACTACTATTAATTTATTTAATTAAACAAGGTTCAGCACTAGAACTTTGCTATATGAACAGCATTTATATTTTATAGACCAGTCCAGTGATGCAAATTAATGAATCATATTTATAAAGACTCCGCTCCAAGAATGAATGATAAGCCATGTGATTTGCTTTTGTTGTATGATTCATGGGGGCACGTGTGTACATAATGCAAAGTTTAAGAATTTAGCGGAATCAAACAAAAGTTCGTGGATTCAATCTGTGTTCTTAAAACCGGCTCGGTCATTGACCCGAAAAAATATTTTTTATCGGACCGGTGGGTTGATCCGGTGTGACGTCATAAATATATGATTATTAAATTATATAAATACATAGGTATTTTAATAATACTAATAAATATTAAAAATGACTTACAAATATATAAAATAAATATAAGCATATTTACGACTCCCAACCGATGTGGGATGAGTGTAAGTAGTTAGATGGAAAAAAAATTGATGAAAAAGAAGAAGAAACCATCCCACATCGAATAGAGAAGAAAACCAAACAGAAAATTAACCTATAAATCCCTCCCTCCTTGTTTTAACAACCTGTCAACAGTTGGTAATAATAATTAGTCTACCAACATTAACATAAATGCAGTTTAAATTTATTAAGAATTTCTCATTTATGAAAATAGGGTTTTGCTTTCGGTTATCATACTAATTGAAACCGAACATGGATCGGTTATCGGCCAACAGAAAAACCGATCGGTTTTCAATTTCTGAAATCGAACCGATTTGCAACCCTATTTTTTTCAACGGTTTTGAATTTCTGAAATCGAACCGATTTGCAACCCTATTTTTTTCAATTTTGTTTTTTTTACATTCAAACCGAGTTATCGGCTCACGTGTAGTGTAGTTGGTATTCCCACTTCTGCGCAAGTGGTTGATCTTGTGTAAGGTCTTGGGTTCGATTCCCGTTAGAGACGATTTCTAATAAAAAAATTAAAAAAAAAAAAATCAAACCGAGTTGACCCGGGTACCGGTTCAACCGGTCGAATCGGCCTAATCGCACCGGGTCGATAGCCAAAACGAGCCAGTACGTAACCCGGCCCGGATTTTTGACCGGGTCCGGATCAAACCGGTTGAACCGGCCGGGCCGGGCCGGGTTTCAAAACATAGGATTCAATTACTTTATGATGCAAAGTTCAAAGATGCCTTTCAACTAAGCAAAATTTCATAAATTTAATTACAAAAATAAATATACTTTATAAACATACTCATCCATTATTCTCATTAAAATAATGAGCTTAGCAATCATAGTTAAAACCTGATATCTGGAATCTTAGACCACATATTTGTTTATAATTTGAAATATAAAGTAAAAATTATAAAATCGTCGATGAACACATAATAATTTAGAATCGTAACATATATTACTAATTACTAAAAAGAATTTCATTGAATTGGAAATCATGATAGAAGCTGGACTATTCTATTACACTCTCCTCTCGACTTTAACTTGCAATGAAAAGGTGGATGAAAAGCAAATGTGATAATGGGAAAGTGAAATCTAATCCACCTACTTCATTATTTCTAATAGATCCCTACTATATTTGCATGTGACAATAAAGTTTGATAACTTTTCCGAAATTTCGTAAACTTGTTTCCCACAAAGATATTAGTGAATACTTTTTTTGGGGGAGCTACTTACAAGTTTACTTACCAAATATATCATAGACTTCGATTCAGTTTTCAATCGCAAGACGAACATTCATCTATACTGTATATATGTAAGTTTCTATATAGAAACTCAAAATAATACCCCACTCTTCTTTGAAGAAATAATGGCCATTAAGAATAAAAGGGAGCAAATTTTGATAGTGAACTTGAAGATATGGTTTTATCCCAACTTTATACGTGTCAACATATAAACAAAAATAAAAAATGAAGAAAATGGAAGGTGACACTCTTTTTTTTAGCTGAAAATGTAGTTAATTATGTTTTATTACCGATATACTCACTTCCCAATTTGAAAAAATAACTATCACCATTTCTCCTATTTTATTATTTTCTCTTTCTTACTTTATCATGTATATATATATATCTCTCATACTTTATCATTTTAATTTCCATATCGAAAAGAAGTAAGACATAAATAATAGTACAAAAATAGTATAACAATACATATTTTTTAGCTAGTTACAATTTTAGTCAGTTAGGTAGAACCACGATCTATCCACTTTATGAATAAAATAAATTAAAAATTGGACCCACACACTATCACTTTCGAGAAAGCCAATCGTCGAAAAGCCCTAGTCGTGAAGCCGTTTGTGCAGCCATCGCCCAACACCAAAGTAGTCAATTGTTGTTTAAACTTGATTGAAATCTAAATACACAGAATGAATTCCCCGTTTCAAGTAAGACATTCTTCCTTTTTTATGTGTTAATTGCAACTGTAGAGCACTAGTCTATTTATCGATGTATATTGGTGGAGTAAGCTTTATGCGTTGAAAAAAATTATTATTTATGTGTCGAAAATCATTGTTCATGGAATGAGTTTATTCGTATACTAGTCTATTTAGTGAAATACGTGAATAGGAGTTGAGATTTTCTTATTTTTCGGTTGAAATGTGATGTGCTTTTGAACATATCCTGGTATCGAAAAACTTTGAATCATTAGTAACGAAACGTGGAAATATAAATTACATAGTCATATCACTTTTGGTAGGTTGACAAATTTGTTCACACCGGCGCACACGTTGCGGCGGTGAAATGTTATACTTCCTCCGTCCCAAAATTCTTGTCCGTTATTCTATTTTGGGTTGTCCCAAAATTCTTGTTCATTTTTCTTTTTAAGTAAATTATTACACATAACTTTTTTGTGGGACCCACAACTTTATACCAATCTACAAACAACTAACAACTCTCTTTAAAAACCGTGCAAAAAATAAATTGGACAAGAATTTTGGGACGGACAGAGTAATTTGGAAAAGAAATTAGTTCCGAACTGTCGACCATCTGTTGCATTCACATTTTTCTCTGTCATAAATCTTATTAGTACATCTGTCATATCCAGCAAATAATGACACCCGCTCAGTCATCATTGACTCATATTGGACCATATTGAATAATACTCCTTTCTTCCACTAATCTTGTTTTATTTTTTTACGCTACCATTATTTATATGTATTGGTTTGAATTTATAAAAGTGTTAAATTTGTATAATTAATTAATAATTTAAAATTAATTTGTGTGATAAAGATTTTGGATCATATACTTATTTAGTTGGTTAAAATTAATTTTAATTGATAAATGTGTGATATCTATTTTTTTATTTAAAAAAAAAATGTAATTAAACAATCCAAAAATGAATACAATAGTTTAATGAGACTGAGGAAGTAGTAATAGTTTTGTTTGTTTGTTTTTTTTGTTAATGTTGGGAGAAACTCATCGGTTGCAGCTTTTATCAAAGTGCGCCATGGTAATCCCCACTCTTATTACAAATCATATAAGAAAAGTAAATAAGTTTAGGCTAACCATATACTCTCTCCGTCCCATTATTTATGTTTTGTTTTTCTAATCGGATTGTCCCATTAGTTCGGGCCTATTTCCAAAAATGGAAAAACATTAAGCTCGTAATTTTAAAATAAAGTGAGTCACTCCTTACTTACTATCCACACCACATTTTATTTTCTCTCCAAAAGTCTTTCTTTCTCAAGATTTTGTTTCACTTTAAAGTCATAAAATTTTTCTTTTTTGAAATTTTAAATTATTTCTTCAATTACAATATGAAATATAAAAATATAGAAAACAAAAATCAATTGTCTCAACTATGTTTTAATAGAATTTGGATGAATTATCATTAATTTAAAATAATTATTATTCAAAAAATGTATTAATTTTTAATACAATTAAAACTTATAAAATAAATATTTAAATAAAATTTCTTAATATCCATATCAAGAAAACCGAATACTAGAATAATGAGATGGAATAAATATAAGACTTACACATAAAAATAAACTTCTAACTAATAAAATTGGCTTTAAATTAATAACCTTCGATCATAAATTAAATACCTTAAATCGATATATTATCAGCCAAGAAAAACATAGGTTTTGAGTTATACAAAAGATTGAATTAAATTCCCATCTGTCTTGGCCCCCACCAAACCATTCCATCATCAAAGACAATAATTATGATTGATGGCATATTAAATTGGAAAGAAACAATAAAAAGAAAAAGAAATAAAAAACAATGGAAAAAGAATTTAGAGGGAGAAACAAATGGCACTCTTTTCTTTTTCTTCCTCTCTGTCTCTCTAGATCCTATCCAATCAACATAACAACAGAGGTTCACTCTCTCACCCCAACTTTAAATCGCGAAATAGAATTTTTCCCATTTTATTTCGATTTCTCAGCAGGTGGTGTAACTATATTTGCTCGATTCTTCTGTTCCATAGCTGTTTATTATATTCATGTAAAGCCCTAGCTCCAGATATGTTGAGGTGCCAATTCGTTGGCTCTGAAGAGATATTGATGATTGAAGCCCTGATCTAGGCCCCCTTTGTTCTCAATTTCGGATCCAGCAGATTCAGGTTTCCAAATAAAGCTTCAATTTAGCCGGCATTCCCGATTCGAAACCCTAGAATATCTCGAAAATAGGGGTCAATACGAGGGATGACGACTCGAGGGAGCAGATCGGAGAAAGTGAGGAGAATATTCCAGCAATTCGACGCGGACCGAGATGGGGGCTTGAATCGAGAGGAGATGGCGGCGTTGGTGGTGGCCGTGAACCCTAGGGTTAAGTTCAGCGAGGAGCAGATCAGCGCAATCCTCGACGAGGTTTTCCGTACGTACGGGGAATTCATCGACGGCGAGAAAGGTCTCACGTTTGATGGCCTTCTTCGGACTTACGACGACGGAGCCGGCGACGTCGACAGAGATTTTGATGCCCTCGGCCTCGAGCTTAAGCCATCGGAGGACAAAAATGGAATTTCTCAGGCCTCGGAGGAAGCGGCGTCGTCCTCCTCCGTCGCGGATGAGCGCGTGATGGAGCCGCACAAGAAACAACGCACTGCTGCGTGGGCTGCTTCACCTAACCACGGCATTGTGTTCGACGATACGTGGAAGCTCGTTGATGATCTGGAGGTTCTGATTAAGAGGTTGAAGACGAAGCAAATGAAGGATGGGAAGATAAAGAATGATAATTCAGACGTTTTCTCGGATCCTGGTTGGTCAAGGGAGCTTGGCCCCTCAACCGAGATATCAGATAAGAGAGTGATTTGGGATGAATCTGCTGCAGACTATGCAGCCTTTGTTAAGGAGTTGGGAGTCTTGAGGTCTAGGGCGGATAGGTCTAGATCTAGACCGGAGGCGTTTGATGGACAAATGGCCATCGGTCGTGTGTTGTACGAGCATTACTTATTCAAGGAGGCGTTGGTAAGTTTCAAGAGGGCTTGTGAATTGACACCATTTGATGTGAAGCCTCATTTTAGAGCAGGGAATTGTTTGTATGTTCTTGGTAGGCATAGTGAGGCGAAAGCCGAGTTTCTTCTAGCCTTAGAGGCTGCAGAGGCTGGTGGGAATCAATGGGCTTATTTATTACCTCAGATTCATGTGAATTTGGGGATTGCACTTGAAGGTGAAGGGATGGTTCTTAGTGCTTGTGAGCATTATAGAGAGGCTGCTATCTTGTGTCCCACTCATTTCCGAGCGTTGAAGCTTCTTGGCAGTGCTCTGTTTGGTGTTGGGGAGTATAAGGCTGCTGTGAAGGCCTTAGAAGAGGCTATTTACATGAAAAATGATTATGCAGATGCACATTGTGATCTGGCTTCTGCTTTGCATGCCATGGGTGATGATGAGAATGCTATTAAGGAGTTCCAAAAGGCGATTGATCTGAAGCCCGGTCATGTGGATGCTTTGTACAATTTGGGAGGTTTGTATATGGATATGGGTAGGTATCAGAGAGCATCGGAGATGTACACTCGGGTTCTAGCCGTGTGTCCAAACCATTGGAGGGCGCAGTTGAATAAGGCTGTCTCTTTCTTAGGAGCTGGAGAAACTGATGAAGCCAAGAAAGCACTGAAAGAAGCTTTGAAAATGACTAACAGAGTCGAGCTGCATGATGCTATATCACATCTGAAGCAGCTGCAGAAGAGGAAGTTAAGGGGGAATGGGAATGGTAATGGTGAGGCAGCCTTCACTACCATCGAGCCCTCGAAATTTAAGGTTGTGGGTGAGAAAACCACGTTAAGGCCAGAACTAGCTATAGCTCTTGATATCAGATCCTTTCAGAGGATCACTAGGTTGAACCGGTGTGATGTTGATCTGATAAAGAAAGAAATGAGTGAAGGGGATGTGCCGATTTCCTATTCTGGTAGCGGCGTGCCTGAAAAGTCCATTAGAAAAGCCTCACTCGAAGGCATTCTCTACAAGTTACTTAGTTTCTTGAAGCCTGAAACTTTTGTAGGGGCAGTCAAAGCTATAAACCAGAAAATCCTTTGTGTTTTGGATGAATCGGAATCCGGAAGGGTAGATTTAGGCATGCTGTTTGCTATTCTTGCTCCTCTATGTGGTGGCTCTGCAGATAAAAGGAAGCAAATTGCATATGAGTCCCTCTTATGGAGGCCGGTGAATGAAGGCAATGCCCAGATCAAGAAATCTGATGCTCAGAGATATATCAAGCTGTTGAGGACAATCTACATCCCCACACATGGGATAAGTGAAATTCTTGAAATCCATGGAGAGACAGACAACTCTTTAGTTTCCTCAGCAGAGTTTGTCACCATGTTCGACGATCAAGAATGGGGTTTTAGCATCATGTCGACTCTATTGAAGCTTGAGACCGGGGATAGGAGTCGCCATGGCAGCCACGTTTGTGCTACGTGTCGATATCCCATAATTGGATCGCGGTTCAAGGAGATGAAAGCGCGGTTCAGCTTGTGCAGCCAGTGCTACAGTGAAGGGAAAGTGCCTGCTTCGAGCAAGCAAGAAGAGTATAGGTTTAAAGAGTATGCTAATGAGGCAGAAGCTGTGAAGGATAAATGCTTGTGGTTTGGTTCCAAAGGCTCCTCTCCTGCTGGCTCCTAACTTTGTGTGATTTTTTTTAGCTGTTTAAATTAGTGTGAATTTTATTTAACTTTGTGGGATGTTTTGTTAGAGCTTTAGGCTTCTTTTGCTCCTTTGTACAATAATATCATTTTGATATGTTTATTCCTATGGATTCTTTGTTGTCTAGGATTTGTCCATTTTTGTTGCCACTTGCTTTCTCTCACTTCTTAGTTCTTCCAATGTACTTGAGTTTGAGCCTCTCTCACTACGTAAATTTTACATTAATTTGTGGAGTTGTGTATTTGAGTACACTCTGTGCTTTGTTTCTTTATCATTATTATCTGTAATTTACTAATAAATTATGATAAAATACCCTAATTTAATTTGTTATTTACTAAAAGCTGAAATAACAATTACTATATATTTTGATAAGGTAGGAGGATTATTATTGAACCGGTAACTATATAAAAGATTTGAATCTGAAAAATCTCATAAGATTGGCATAATCTTATGAAGTTTCCTAATATACATATTATCTTTGGCTCAAACTTGCGTACAAAGTAAAAACATATTATAAATTCTCTCTCTCTCTCTCTCTCTCTCTCTCTCTCTCTATTTTGTTGCTCTAATCCGTCGAACGAGATACTTACCATTCACTGCAATATAATGGTGATGGAAATTTGCCAGAAGAATCACGATGCCTTCAGCCGTCTCCACAAACCGAAATTGGATTATCGAAGAATTTTCGGCAGAAGAAGATTCGCGCGCAGAACCGAGCCGAAAGGTGATATTAAAGTGAAGAAATCGCCACGAAACGAGGAAAAGAAGAGGAAGCCGGAGTCCCATTCTTCCGGAAGTGATGGTTTGAAGAAGAGCAGAATTTCTGAATATTTTGAATATAGTCTGAGGGTTGATGGGTATGAGGATTTGGGTGCGATTAGTAAAGGCTCTTTTGGAGTAGTCTACAGAGTTCGAGATGACAAAACCGGAGAAATATTGGCTGTGAAGGAGGAGTTGGATGGCTTATGTCCCACGACATTGATGGAAATCGATCTCCTTAAATCCCTCGGCCATCATCCCTCCATTGTCGGATTCAAGAGAGTGTTGGCGGACGAATACGCCGGCGTTTACGTGGTTATGGAGTATATGGAGTTTGATCTAAAAAGATATATAGCTTTCAAGAAAGAGGGTTTGGGCATTCGTGAAGTGAAGCGGTTGATGAAGCAGTTGTTGGAGGGTGTGAAGTTCTTACACGAGAATGGGGTGATGCACAGAGACCTTAAGCCTTCAAACCTTCTTGTAAACAAGGAGGGTGAGTTGAAGATATGCGATTTCGGACTCTCTACTCGCACGCTGGATTCAGATTCATCTCGTGTTGGGACGCTGTGGTACCGAGCTCCGGAGCAACTTCTCGGAGCCAAGAAGATGCATTGGGGTGCGGTTGATATGTGGGCAGTTGGATGTATAATGGCGGAATTGGTGTTGAAGAAGGTGTTGTTTGCAGGGGAGTCGGAATCCGATCAGTTTCTTGAAATATCAAGGATTCTTGGGACCCCAGATGAGGATCAGCCTTGTTACTTGCTCCTAAAAGCGTGTGAATCTGCAGAGTCGAAGCTTACAGAAGATGGATTCCATCTACTGAAGAGATTATTGAGGTATGATCCGGATGAGAGGATCACGGCAGAAGAAGCTCTGAATCATGTTTGGTTCGAGGAATTGAGCTCATAGTTGGAGAGATATTAGATGTATAGGGTCATGAATGAATCTCTTTTGTTAATGCTGTATAGTTTTGTTCAATTTATGTAATGGTATTGTAAATGACCAACATTCTTTTGTTCTATTCATTTGTTGTTTGTTGGGAATTCAATGAATCACTCTTCTTCATCATATTTTTGGTGCATATGATTTGATGATTCTGAATCTGATTGCGAAATTTAGCAAAAATTATAAGAAGAGAAAGAACAATGGAGGAGGTGGGTGGGGCTACGATGGGCTTCTCCATTGCATTGTGGAGGCCCTTGTTTTTCTAGTATTATTTTGCTTGCTACAGCAAACAAAGCAATTATACCATTATTCATACCAGCAACAAACAGTGTTATATTGTGTAGCAAAAACATATATTGTTTACAAATCAAACGGAAACACCATGCCTCAACTAGGGAAGAATAGTGAAGCATAATATATAGTTGAAGCTTGTGTTAGCTTTAGATCCACATTCATCAGAATGTGGTTGGCTCAACTGAAGTGAGGATAATTTAATGGTCATACATAGTAAGTATAAAGTTGCAGGTAACTGTTCAAAAGGTTTTTCTTAACCATCACAGTACCCTTGTAGGAAGAGATAGATTTTAGGTAAATGCCAAGAATACCCACTACCAAGTCAAAATAGCAACAATTGCCATTTTCATTTTGAAAATACAAGAATACTCATAAGGACATTTTTGTCCCTACTCTACCCAGTTAGCCACTTTACTTGTTGCAAAACTGAAAAGTTGCGTCCAAGAGGTGAGTTGATCGACAATTTCCTGCAGCTTGCTTGGAGGGTGCGAACTGCTACAGTGCAGATTCCCATGCCTACTAGCTTGGGCAGATTCTCACTTGGTCTTCTGCAGCTAGCACCTGCAACTAGCTTGGGCAGATTCTCACATGCTCACTTGGTCTTCTGCAGCTAGCACCTGCAACTAGCTTGGGCAGATTCTCACGCCATGCATGCAGGACAACAAGGGAGATTGACATACGAAATTCAGGGGGTTTTTCTTTCAATTAGGGTTTTCTTTTCTCTTTTTCCATTTACTTATTTTCTCTCCAATTCCATTTATCAAAGCCGAACAAATTATTAATTATGATATTGTTTATTTTTCTCTATTTAAAATGTAAGAAATAGATAAATAAATAGAAAATAAATAACAAATAAATACGAATTTATGGATGGGATATTTTTCTAGAAAATAAATGGATCATATATTAATAATAAATAATAAATTAGAATGCAATATCTATTAATATTTAGAATAATATGAATCCCAAAAAATAGGGATTTCAACCCACTAACACCATTTATGTTTGCCTCACCACTCTCACATATTTTTCTTCATCTTTAGCGTACAAACATCTCTCTTTATGAGAAAAATGAATCGAGATTGAAGAAATTTAAAACTGTCACTACTCTCTTCTCAAGCTCTCCTTCGCACATATTCTCAAGATATTCTCAAGTTTAGAAACCGCCCTCAAGATCTTCTCAAGCTCTCCAAGATTGTGAGATAAATGAAGAGTATACTTGGTGGAATCTGGCATATCTTAACTAAACCCTTAGCGTGGGCTCGACGCGCCCTTGTATGGTCTGGAGAGGCTTATTTATCTTACGGTTTAGTTAAGTGCAAAAATCGACACCTCTCTCTTCTTAAGCAGACAAACTATTGTGAAGCTCTCCGCCGCACATTCTCTGGTAGCCTCTATCTTTGAAGATCTCTTGGTCGAAATAACTGACAATATTGCTCGCGAGCAGGTTAGCAGACTTAGAATCCGATTTTTAAAAAATAAAGACTAGGGTTTTTATGGTGTAATAATGATCGGTGCTCTAATGATAGGCTTATCTCAAACTTCTGTACTTTATTTGATATTTTTAAGGTCCATGGAATCAATTAATTTGATTTTTTGAAGGCGAATGATCGGTTATCGTATGTAGAGATGTTCTATAAATTAGGGCTTGTATTATTGTAAATATTGTAAGTGATAATTCACATATTATGAATAAAACGATTATAATTTATGTATTTAAGTCTTTCAAAGTTTTATATCCCCAAAGAAAATGTCCGATATAGAATATATTAATTAAACATAATTATTAATTATACTAGAACTATACAGAGAACGAATATATTTTCATGATTCACTAGTATATATATAATCATTTTATATACTTACATTCTAAAATAGTATCTATATATCTGACAAATTTAAAGATTAAAATATTAAAGGAGATTAAGAAACTTTATTTAAGTGTCTATTTTATTAGATTTAATTGTATTAAGAAATGAGCACAATTTTCGTGGAGTGGTTAGTGGAAGAAATGAGAATTTATCCAAATTTTTGTAGGGCATAGTTGAGACAATCGATATTTTTTTTCATATTGTATCCAAAAAGTTAAAAATGATAAATTTCCGAGTATGGAGTAGAACGAAAATCGTGTACGAGATATATTTTTGGAGAGAGAGTATGATAATGTGGATGAGTATTAAGTAGGAGGAGCCCAATTTATTTTTTTGTTTAATAGTAGTTTTTGCTATTTTAGGAAAGATGATAGTAATAGCGGGGCAACTCGATTAAAAAAGTAGGATAGTAATAGCGGGACAGAGGTAGTATATACTGAAATGTATTAATACATGTTATTTTAAATTGAAGTATAAAACTATTTAAATGCATATTTACATATTAAAATATTTTATTTTAAATTTATTTTTATTAGAGTGCAGTATATATATTTTTAATATAATACATTTAAATATATTAGTATAGTTTTTACATATTAATATATATAAAATAGTTGAATATATTTTAATATATCAATAAATTTTATCTTAAATTTATTATTATTATAATATAATATGTTTTATTACAATATAATACATTTAAATATATTAATAATTTGAATATATTTTAATATATTAATAAATTTTATCTTAACTTTATTTTTATTATAATATAATATGTTTTATTACAATATAATACATTTAAATATATTGATACATATTTACATATTAATATATATAAAATAATGTTTGTATATTATAACGTAATAATATATTTTATCTTAAATGTTTATTAATATAATATAATATATTTAAATGTATCAATACATAATTAAAAAAATCAAATATATATATATAATTCATCTATATATTTTAATATCTTAATATATATATATATAGGGAATGGATATTATGAGATCCAAATCTTAAAAGAGATACGAGAACCGATCTCGTCCCTTCATTTCGCAAATCTAAGGCTCTCATTTTATCCCCAAAAGCATTTAAATTTAAATCAAAAAAGGAATAAATATCCTCATTAAGGGTAAATTTGTAATCTTCTCTTTTCTTTTTCCCTATTAGTGTTTTCAGTTGTTTGGTTGTATTCTTTGTCTGTTTTTTCGTAGTCATGTTCAAGGTTTGATATTTCATGCATACCGTAGTGTATTTATATGCTTATGGTATGTAATTTTTTTGCATATCTCTTTTTTATGTACATGTGTGTTTATATATCTGCATAGTGTCCAATTTTGATTTGCATGAAAAACACTTTATATATGCATAACTTCTAATACTTAAATATACCAAAACAAGTGTTCGCCTACATTAGTTCAACTACTGTATCAATAAAAAACATAAGTACCACCATAACTTCTAAGTTTTACATCCCAAGTTGCTCCAACAAAAGAGCTTTCACACATTCTTTAGAATCAAGTTCATTCTCATCGCCATGACCAACATCCTCTTGTTTCACTGTCTCCTTCATTTTGTTATCATCGAAATTGACTATGCTCAAGCAATACCGCATCCTCAAAAGTTTAATTTGCTTCACACCTTTCCTCAAAAATCCCGTGTCCTAGTTGATTATATCACCCTTGAACGTCTCCATATGTCTCATCAAATACACTCCTTCAAGAAATAATTCATATTTATCATATTTTACCGTTACAAATTGATTTATGCTTACCTTTATCAGAAATCATGCACACAAGTATATAATTTCATGCTAACCTTTCGGTCAAGTTATGCACACATTTTATGCATTTGACTCAATCTTTTCATGCTAACCTTTCGATCAAGTTATGCACACCACCAATATTAATTATGCACAAAAATCCAAAATAATACTCCCCCTGTCCCATTGGAAGCGTCTTGCTTTCAATGGGCACGGATGTTAAGAAAATGATAATGTGTGGTGTATATTGTTTGACTTTTGGATAGTTAAATCTTGTCCACATATTCTTGCCTTTTTTAGAAACAAGACGCTTCCAATGGAACGCCCAAAATGGAAAACAAGACGCTTCCAATGGAACGGAGGGAGTATGTACCAATGGACAAAAAATTTATGCTTACTATTTCATATTTTTATGCTAATATATAAAATATTTTATGCTTACGCTTATAAAAAAGGCAAACGAAAAAAAGGGTGTGCATACCAATATTAAAACTTTCATGCACACAGACACTCAATTTCATGCTAATAATACAAGAGATTCATGCATATCAATAAAACCGGGATAGAAAAAACAATAAATTAGAAAATGAGGACAAAGTAAAGAAAGAAATATGTATTTAGGCTTTTTTTTAACCACTATTAAGATGCACCACTTACGATAATCCATTCACTCTTAACAGAAAGCATTCAAACTCCTACCAAGCAATATAAACACTCTGAAAAAATCACAACTTCACTTAAAGGATTAAATCACCCTTGAACGTCTCCACGTGTCTCATCAAATAAACTCCTGCAAGAAATCATTCATATTTATCAGTTAGTATTGTGGCAAAAATATTAATGCTTACCTTTCTCAAAATATATGCACACAATTATATTATTTATGTTCTCTTCCTCTTTCCTTTACCTCGCGATGTTCCTGCTTTTTTAGAATATTCACTTAGTACGCATGTAGTTTTTTCACTGAATTTATGCATATAACTATCATATTTCTTGCATATCAGTATCAAAATTTATGCATACTAGTAACACACAAAACTTTTTAGAATATTTTCATTTTATGCATATGAATATCGTATTTTATGCTAACCATTACGTTTGTTTATGCTCACCACCCTAAATATTTATGCAGAAACAACATATATTATATGTACCAAAGAAATTTTAATTTATGCTAATGATTTTCTATATTTATGCTAATATAGATATACTTTAATGCTGATGCGCAATAATCAAATAAAATTTCGTTGATTAACATCTACTTCCTACTGAAGAGGCTTCAATCAACAAACTCTGCAGAAACACATCAGCTTCGACGTCTATGATTCGACGCACAATGCTTGCATGAATCTCCTTGCCTAATTCTATCGAACAGAGTCCAGAACAAGCACGAAGAGCAGAGGATAAAGTGAAGTTGTCTGCTTCCAAACACAACTTAGGCATCCTCCTAACAAGCTCAATCCCTTCTCCCCATATCTTAGCCTCTGCATAGCCAGACAATAGCGCATTGACGCACACAGTGCTCTTGTCAGGAATTTCGTCGAACACCTTTGCTGCATCATTCAAGCACAGCAGTTTAACGTAGAAATCCACCATAGCACTACCGACGAATACACTAGCTAACCACCCCGATTTCTCCACATAAGCATGAACAGGGTAAAAACATTATATGAGCATCAATTGTTTAGGGTTTCAGAATTTGTTCAATTGTTTCTTAATTACTTCAAATAACGAATTCGTACCCTTCCATATTCACAAATCTCATTTGGTTCCCATAGGGTTTCATTCACATTAACAATCATATCTCTACAACACCAAATAATCTATGGGTTTCATAATTTAAGTAACGAATAAGTAAAACATACCTGAATACTCGTCGATTCGAGGGAAATCGTCTCTAAATCTTCGATTTCGTACTCGATTGCTGTCGGTTCTTCTCGGTGGTCGGTTATGGAGGAAAACTGTGTCTTCTCGATCGTCGATTACGGAGGAGAAATGGGTCTTCTCAGTTCTGTATCTGTCGGTTGTGGAGTGTGGATGGAAGTTTTGGAGTAGTGGGTCTTGTAGGTTTTCGATGGAATGGAACCGCCGAGCTCGAAAACTTTTTTGAAACTGGTGGAATGAACCGAGGGAATGAACGAAATGTTTTGTAGCGCCCAAATCTATAATTCAATTCTATGCCCAAAACACCCTTTTCTCATTTTTTTTTTAAGAAAGAAGGGGTTGATATTGGCCATTAGATTAGGATCGGTTCTCATATCTCTTTTGAGTGTTGGATCTCCCTAGACATGGTCTTTTGTGAGGTATGCAGCAAGATCCACTAAGCCTCAAATAATGATTCATTATAAGTGGGATGTAATCCCACTCATTCGAGATATGCTTACGGCACTCAGTGGATTGACCCTCTATCAGCAATTCTTTGAGACGAGCCCTTTCGGGAATTTAACGGAATGGGAGGGGAGGGTCAATGCAAGCAAAGCCCTCCACCAACTAATGTGCCGTGAGATTTGGTGCGGCGAGAATGAAGCGATTCAAATTTGGTTCCACATCACAGATCACAATATCAAGTTTGGTTCAGAGGAGTTCGCTCTGATCTCGGGGGATGCATCAACGGTCCGTACAAGGGCACCATTTTGTGGTAACCATAGATTGAAAATATTTGAGTTGTGGGATATTTTCAGAACACACACGGTGAACGGCGCTTCGGTGGCCGACTACTTGAAGGTTGCAAATATTTTGATGTTGCACCTATTTGTCTTGGGTGTTCCGAGGCCGAGGCTAATTGATGACTTCGTTTGGGTATTAGTGGACCACTTAGATGTATGAAAAACTTCCCTTGGGGTGCGTATCCATACCAAACATTGCTTCACTACAAGTAATTCGTCCCGCACACTCTAGCAGGATGCAAAATGTCATATGTAGCAGGATGCAAAATGTCATATGTCGAAGAATATACTGATAAAACAGAAAAGGCCATATGACCGAGCATCACACGCAGCGGGCAGAAAATACTACCATTACAAAAAAAATATAAAAACTGTCTGACAATTATTACTTCTGATAATTATATACCATACATTTAAAAAATAAACTGTTGAGATAAATAAACAAGGCCAGTATTAAAACGCCAGGGACATGTTGTACTAGCGTACCTTGCCATCACAATTATATATATATATATATATATATATATATATATATATGGTATGGTTCTCATGAGAACCAATTCCTATATGAGAACTAAGAAGTATTATGTATCATAGATCCTAATTTAATCTATGGTCAAAATTAATCTAACAAATCCTAATTTCTAATTATCATATTAGTGAGAAGGATATATTTGTCTAATGTATTAAAAACCATATTAGGAAATCTCGTGAATATAGGAATAGTTTCAATCTTTTAGTGCATAATTTATTAGGAAATATAGGAAATCTCGTGAATATATGAAATCTTTTAGTAAGAATGGTATAGGAATATAGAAAATCTCGTGAATATAGTAATATATTTGTCTAATGTATTAAAAACCATATCAGGAAACCATACTAGGAAATCTCGTGAATATAGGAAGTCTACGTAGTACTTGGAATAGATAATATTGATCAAATATGAATTATTTATTAATATTCATAATTTATAGAATTTGATTCAATAATAATTTTAACTTTGTTTCTGCATTAATAATTTTGCATGTTTATGCATAATTGGGTATATATACATGCATGACGTTTATGCATAATTTTTTTACATACACATGCATTACAATTTTATGATATATTGTGCATTAATTTTGTCACATTTTATGTATAGACTTATGCATGTACATATTATAATTGATGCATCACCATATTTGGAATTATGCATATACACATTTAAATTAATGCATCAAAGTATTGGATTTCAAAATCTATTGAGCAATTGGAAAACGCCTCTTAAATTTTAAAAATTATGGTAAATCTATTGATGCATAATGGTATACGGTTTAATGCATGCTACAGATTTTTTGATGCATATATTAATAATTAATGTAGCTTAAATATGGCATAATATTATAATTAATTACTATTATTAATTAATAAAATAATATTAATAATTAGTAAACTGAATATGGTAAGATATTTAATAACACAAAAAATTATTATTTTTATAATAGCAAAAAAAATGGGACGTGATTGATATTTAATAATTAGTAAACTGATTAGTTTGTTTAATAACACATGATTAGTTTCTTTAATTATGTAGTATAAATAAGGAATTTCAATCGTCCCAACTTAAATAATGGGACGTGATTGATGACAATAACCGATGTAATAAATCAGATGCATAAAGAAATTACCAGAATACCCTTTTAGAATTGATTTTAATTGAAAATATCAAATTAAATGAAAAGAATCTTTAGCCATTAATTCAGTAAGATCTATGGACCAAATTAGTTCTTATTTCTTACTTAAATATAAGGTTCTTATTTGAACCATTTCATATATATATATATATATATATATATATATATATATATATATATATATATATAAAGAGTGCCATGGAGCTACGCTCTCCTAATTCTCTAACGCCGACAAATGAAACCAATAGGGTTTTAACCAGCCGCGGCGACTAGGGGTGTTAAAAAATACCGAAAAATCGGTATACCACTCATATCGTATCGAAAATGTATCGAAATACCGAAATTTTTGGTATACCGAGATTTTCGGTACGGTATGATACCGTACCGAAGTTTTTTGGTACGGTAAAGGTATGAGTTTTCCTATACAGCGGTATACCGTAGCATACCATGGATACGGTACATACCGAAAGTAACGGTACATACCGTATACCGATAGATACCGTTTGAAACCGAACCACCGGTATGTACCGATGTTCCGACACATACCGTGTACCAAAATATACCGATCACGGGACATACCGAAATGATACCGAATGTCGATCTATACCAATCACGGTATATACCGTATACCCGAAAACATACCGTATATATCTTGTAATATAGTATCTTTTAAATGCAAATTTAATATTTTAGAATTTAGATACATTAAAAAGTGGTACTTTACTTACATTAGTCATTACGAAAATCATAAAGAGTTCATAAAGTATTTCATGATATTATTATAAAACTATGATATAATATATACTTTTGTATGAAATGATCAATTGAAATTACTTTTTAATTTTTGTGTCGAAAACGGACACAACAAGTCTACTACGAAGGAGGAATTGAAAATATCATGAAGAACTTTGAAATATAATAATATAGATATATAATTAAAGAAAAAAAATATGACCTCTTCATGTTTTCCGAAAAATGAGCTCGTTTTTCAAAAGAAGAGATCTCTACTTCCTTGTTTCATAAAGAGTTCATATTTTATTTTTTAAAGGTATAGTTATATTATAAAGTATTTCATGATATTATTATAATGTTATGATATAATATATACTTTTGTTTGAAATGATCAATTGAAATTACTTTTTAATTTTTTTATCGAAAACGGGACACAAAAAGTCTACTACGAAGGAGGAATTGAAAATATCATGAAGAACTTTGAAATATAATAATATAGATATATAATTACAGAAAAAAGAAAATATGACCTCTTCATATTTTCGAAAAATGAGTTCGTTTTTCAAAAGAAGAGATCTCTACTTCCATGTTTCATAAAGAGTTCATATTTTATTTTTTAAAGATATAATTATATTATAAAGTATTTCATGATATTATTATAATACTATGATATAATATATACTTTTGTATAAAATGATCAACTGAAATTACTTTTTAATTTTTGTGTCGAAAATGGAACACAAAAAGTCTACTACGAATGAGGAATTGAAAATATCATGAAGAACTTTGAAATATAATATATATATATATATATATATATATAATTAAAGAAAAAAGAAAATATGACCTCTTCATATTTTCCAAAAATGAGTTCGTTTTTCAAAAGAAGAGATCTCTACTTCCATGTTTCATAAAGAGTTCATATTTTATTTTTTAAAGGTATAGTTATATTATAAAGTATTTCATGATATTATTATAATACTATGATATAATATATACTTTTGTGTGAAATGATCAATTGAAATTACTTTTTAATTTTTGTGTCGAAAACGGGACACAAAAAGTCTACTACGAAGAAGAAATTGAAAATATCATTAAGAACTTTGAAATATAATAATATAGATATATAGTTAAAGAAAAAAGAAAATATGACATCTTCATGTTTTCCGAAAAATGAGTTCGTTTTACAAATGAAGAGATCTCTACTTCCATGTTTCATAAAGAGTTCATATTTTATTTTTTAAAGGTATAGTTATATTATAAAGTATTTCATGATATTATTAAAATACTATGATATAATATATATTTTTGTATGAAATGCTCAATTGAAATTACTTTTTAATTTTTGTGTCGAAAACGGGACACAAAAAGTCTACTACGAAGGAGGAATTGAAAATATCATGAAGAACTTTGAAATATAATAATATATATAATTAAAGAAAAAAGAAAATATGACCTCTTCATGTTTTCCGAAAAATGAGTTCGTTTTTCAAAAGAAGAGATCTCTACTTCCATGTTTCATAAAGAGTTCATATTTTATTTTTTAAAGGTATAGTTATATTATAAAGTGTTGGTCCCGAGTGTACGGTCAGGTGTAGAGGGGGGGGGGGGTGAATACACCTGATTCGATTTCTCAACTTTGAACACGAACAGTCCTATTCAGGATGGTGTCTCGATCGAAACATTCGGCGAGACCAAACAATGTTTCGAATCGTGTGCGGCAAAGAGTCTGACTCTACTGAGACCTGCTAGCTGACTGAGTCAGAAATTCAGTATCTACAGTAAGAGTTCAGCGTGCGGAAATGTGTATAGGCCCAAATCAGTTGAGTGGTGAAAACGTTTTATGAAAGTCTCAGTTCAGTAGATATAAAGTTCAGTATGCTGAGACAGTTGATTGATTTTAAGAAATGATGTTCAGTATGAATAGTAAAATCAATGCAACAGTTAAGAAAGCAATAGAGACACAGGATTTTTAAAGTGGTTCGGATATCGCTCAAATCCTACGTCCACTGTCCCGAAAGATCGGGAGGCTATTATTTATCCCGAGTTAGTCTCGGTCGCCTTGCGACCGGGCAAAGCCGCGTCTTGGTTTTTAGGATCGATCCAAGTCTCAGTTTACAAACATCAAACTTAGAAGTGTTTGACAAACTTTCTCCAACAGTGAAGGAGTCCTTATACAATAAGGATCGGGTTCAAAGGTGAACTCCTTCGTCTAAGCTATAGATAAGAATGGTTGAGCTTAGGGTTAGAGGGATAGGGAATATGAGTGAGTAGCTTCTAGATCGACGAACAGCTGAAGGTAAGCTATAAGATCGTGTAACGTCGATTGGATACTAGAGGCTTTGTATGTCGGTTCAGCTTGATTCCCTATGAGCTAGAATGTAGTCTTTCGCCGGAAGATTGTTCTTCGAGTTCTTGCTAAGACGTAGTTCTTTGGGTTCTTTGCTCGTTGAATGCTTTCGTGATTTTTGCTCTAGATACGTGCATTTGGTGCATTCGGGTTGTGCATTCTTCTTGAATAATCCCTCTATTTATAGAGCAGAGATTGAAATAGATCCGTTGGAGACGATCTTCTTCTCTCTCTCTCTTTTGGTAGCAAACGGCTCTTTTTGACGTAGGTAACAGTGCCTTTTTCCTCCTTTTCCGGAAAGTGTTGACTAGCAGCTTTAGTAGGTAGGATGACACGTGTATGCTTGTCATTTGTCGAGGTGAATAAAGTGGTTGAGACAGAACAGACTTCGAGGCTAATTGAAGCTGACTTCTCTCTTCCTCGTATATGACTATGCTGATTGCATTTCAAAAAGATCTGACAATTCAGAAGATTGTCTGTCGTACTGAGTCTGATCCTGTAGTCAGTAGGTATAATGCTGAGGTACAATACTGAAGGTCAGCTCTGAGTTCAGTGAACTACTCCTGCTGAGTTCAGTTCGACTGACTCTCTCGGTGTCTCGCTCCCGCTCGAGTCCAAGATCACCGAGTCTTCTACACTGGTGCTGAGGCAAATAGGCTACTGAGCGCCTTGACCAGAGCAGAGTGTCTACTGAGTCTGAAACCTCAGAGACAAACAACATATACAACGGAATGGTTCACCAATCAGATAGGGTTTTGGGATCTTCAAATCTTCAGACAAGTACAGAGCACAAGGCTACTGAGCTTAAGATCAGTGTCTAAGACCGAATCATTTCCCACTAAGAGTAACAGTGCTGAGGATGGAATCATCACCCAACAATTTCCCCCTATTTGATGATGCCAAAACCTATCATCTGTGCTAAATACTAACTTACTCAGGAACAGAGCTCCTTACATAATTACAAGAAGGATCAGTGGAGTTGTTTGGTAAGTGCTAGACTACTGAGGGAGCAGGGCAGAGACAATTTCCCCCTTTACAACAATTTCCCCCATGGGCAATAATTACCCTCTATGAGAAGTAATAACTCTATGAAAGTCTAGTCTATCAGAAATCTAACCGAGCAAAAACTGACAAGTAAATAAACAAAGTGTGTGTGTGTCAGTAATCACTTCAGTGATTCTGAGTGTTAAAGCATAAAGCAAACACGGCTATTTAGACAACAAGTAGTTGTCAAAGCCAAAAAGCAGATTGTATATATATGATAGTCAGTTAAGTACAATACAAATCTTGCTAAGCTAAGAAGAGAACTAAGGAGGAGAACCCTTAAACTGCTGAAATCTATTCATGAAACCTTGAGATTGATCTTCAGGCAGTGGGACTCCATACATTCTGAACGTGTTCTTCCTCGCCTTCAAGTATTCGCGAAGTCTGTTTGGATCATCTTGTTCTAGACCCCGTTCATCGCAAGCATTCTTCACTTCTCGTTCAATTACTCCGAGATGGACTGAGTCGTCTTGTCTTCCGGGTGGAGGAATGATTCTTGCTTCGAGAACGCCGACTACTACCCCTTCGATTACGGCTCGTGCAAATATGGGTAAAGATCGGGTTCCGTAATGTGACCCATCCACTCGACGTAGGCATCGGCCCTTAGACATTTCGAGCCGAATCTCCGTAAATAATTTCTCTTGATAAACTCAATCTTGGCCGATTCCCATCTCTCGATTGAACCGAATAGGCATCCATTCGTCTCGATCTCGGCCATCTATGTGTTTTCGGATCAGTTGGCTTCCCGAACCTTCAGATCGGTAAGGAATGTCGACTTTCGAAGGAACTCTCGGCCCGGCCTCTTGCTCAGCACGACTCGAGTGCCTCGAGGTTCCGCCAAATGTATCCTCCGCCCGGCGACCTCTAACTGTCTAGCTTCCTCTCATCGGTAGAGATATCTCTCCATCTCGAGCGAATATTGCTTCAATTTCGCATCTTGCTCTTGAGGCTTCGAGGAGCTTGTTCGGTAGTCGCAGAGGTACTAGATTTGTTTTTGGACGTACCTTGCCGCTTGAGTGCCTTTTTTGCTGTTGTTGTTGCCTCTCCCTATCTTCATCATCCTCGATTATGAGTTTTCTCGGGAGGCAACCTAGCGTGCGCTTTCTTCTTTCCACCGCGTCTTTGGTGCCTTTGTCTTTCCTTTAGCGAGGCTTAGACTTTGGCTTGTTGGCAGCTTCAAAGATCGGCAATCTCCCTAGCGAGCTTCTCATCGGCCGCTATCCGAGCCTCCTCCTCGGCGAAATATATCTCTTGGTTTTCTTCTTTCTTTGGAGGGGTCGGGAGATCTATTACTTTCTTACCTTTTCCCTGAACAGGTGGAGGTAGAGGAACCTCTTCTTCATCATCTGAGTCCTCATTCTGTTCAGCATACTCGCAACCTCCTTGATGATATCGGTAGGAGTCGGTGGTTGCATGAGTAGCACGGGATCCCGAGCCAATGGGCCGGTCTCAACCGTGCTCGCAGTTGGGACACCCCGGGCCTCACCCGTCTGAGTCTGAGTCTGAGTCTGAGATGACTTCAGTGTAGCTTCCCCCTTAGGAGTAGGCTTCTCAGTACTCTGTTTCTTGCCTTTTCTTTGGCTCGGTACTCTTTTTCTTCCCTCTTTCACTTTCCCCCTTTTTGGCATCATCAATAGCGACCTGGGTAGGGATAAGTACCTTTTTCTCGAAGGTCGTTGAAGGAGGTTGACAAATGACCGAATTTGATCCTTAAGGTGCATCGTTGCCTCATGCAGCTCGTTCCTCTCGAAGTCGAGCTTCATTGTATCGCTTGTAGGAGAGTTCACTGCAGCCTTAAAATCATTCGGCTTCTCGGAGATCTTATCCTCCGGGACCAGTTGAATATTATCAAGTCTTATGTCCCGTGGCCCGGGATTGTTCGATAATAGCTTCGGTATGAGCCAATTTGGAAGCTCCGAAATTCCTCAAGTAGTTTGGCTTGGCTCTCCTGAAAGATCCTGAGATGAGATTCAAATTGGACCTGCTGCTGAGCCAATGCGTCTGAAATAAGTGCAGAAACATCAGGGGCGGCTGATTGAGAAACAGAAGACTTCAGCCCCTGAAGTTCATTAGCGGTGGCTTGAGCAGTTTGCTTCCATGTACGATGGATAGCCTTCTCAAGATCTCGATTCTTGATCCCTTGAGCATTTAAGGCCTTAGCCACTGATCGAGATCTCTTTGCGGTCTGGCTGGGCGCTGCTTCGAAAGTCGACTGCAACAAGAGCTGAGCGGGCTCTGCTGAGGACGAAGCACCAGCCGTGGACTTCTTAGGTCCAAGGATACTGAGTGGAATATCAGGAATGTCAGCATGTGTATCCTGGAGTGATCCCTCATCAGGTTGTCCAGGGCCTGAATCCTTGGGTGGGTCCTGGTCGTCATGATCTGACCCATCTGAGGGTGTTGAGCCTTCTGCTTGTTTGTCATGTATCATCGCAAGCATAGCGGCCCTCAGATTCTCCATGGTGCTGAGGTCAGCAGGCTCTGAGTAGCCTATTTGCTGCCTCAACTTCATCTCCTCCTCATGGAGTTGCTGACAGGAGTAGTGGAGAACAAGGCGAAGTAGATGCGGCCACTCCTGAAAGCGTAGAAGCATGTGGAGCCTTGCTGATTTGGCAATGATCATCAAATCTGAATGATCAGCAAGCTCTGGTATCTGTTGAAGGATCTCGCGGGTTGCTCGAGATAAGATCATTGAGGCTTCCATCCCGGTCGATTCACCTTTAGATGCAGTCTCAGACTCCAAGTTAATGTGAGACTTTAGTTCTTCAGTTGGCAGGACTGAGCTGAGTGGAGGAACGGAAAGGGGGTTGTCTAGGCGCTGAATATCTGCGCTCTGAGCTTCAGAAGCATCCCCTTGGTCCCTTTCAGTGGAGACGATCTTCTCCACTGACTGAGTCTTCTCAGAAGACTCGGACTCATCAACCAGCTGCATGGGCTGAGTAGTCCTCTCAGGAGCCTGTTCAACAGGCACTTCTGGAACCTCCTCAGTAGCTGGCACCTCATCGGCTTTCTTCAGTTTCTTCGTCGGTGCCTTAGGAGTTTTTGCGGGAGGGGTTCTTTTCTTTGTAGGCGTAGCCTGCTGAGGCTTAGATTACTGAATGACTGCTGAGGATCCTGACCCTATTTGCTGAAGCGCTGCTGTCCTGTTGTGAAATCTGACCTTCTTCATATTGAAGTACTCCTTGTCACTGTAGGTGATAGGCTCAGATCCACATAAATCTTCAATCATGATGGACAGCTTGAGTCCATACAGCAACTTGCCCTTGGCGCTCAGCATATTCGATGCTTTGTCGAACTTAGCAGCTTGAGCCATGAATTCACGGAGAAAGAACTCCGTCCAATTAATCTGGGCTCGATCGTATATGGCCATCATCATCTGAATCTTTGGCCTTGATACTTGGTCAAACGACCCTGCTTGACTTGTCAGTAGCTGTGTGACAATGTAAGCAAGTGCCCTGAACTGAGGCAACACATCTTGTTCTTCGGAAAAGCTACCCGAAAGTAGTGGGCTTTCCACAGAAGACGGTAAGATATTCATCAACTCTGTCGTCTCTGTACCCAACTGTACTAATTCCTTCGGAGGGCAGATCAAAGCTCCGCTTCAGGGCTTCCTTGATGGACATCTGCTTCAGCTCCGTAGTGGCGTCTTTAATGGAATGAGCAACAAACTTCACCACTATATCTTCAGACACAGCGTCTGAATTCAAGTACAGTTGTGCAACCTGTCTCGGGAGGAAGAAAGTAAGCCTCCTAGACAGAAATTTCTCCAGCCCTGACTCGCGCAGAGCTGAGAAGATCTCATCCATAAACTCCAGATCGCACGAGTAGAAATCCATGGTGGGTTCAAACCACACGCGATCCTTCTCCAAAATATTCTGCATATCTGCTGGAGAGATCACAGAGATATTGGTTTCCGCCATTGTACCTGTTACACGAAGCTGTTATCAGTATCAATTTTTAAATAAAACATTTTTATATATGATACCAATCAATAATGATCAACACATAAGTAACTTCATGTAGGCATACCGAGAATTTGATCGAAGTGAAAGTAAGCAAATGAGGGTTTTTGCAAAAAGGTATTCTCGGATTTTTCGGAGGTAAGATATGTTAAGTGCGAATATGGCGGTTCTTAAGATTTGATCGAAATATATGCATATCTAGAAGATGAACAGTTATCGTTCTAAGGCTGAGTTTAAACCTACTTTATGAGATGGACGGTTAAGATTCAATATTATAAAAGGTAATGATCACATATGCCGCCTAATTCAAAGCCAGTTGTAAAATAGCCTAAGTAGTAACTGTGAAAAGACATGCATTAAATGCGCGCAGAGTTCAGCAAGCTTATTTATGGAATATCGTGCATTAAATGAAATCCGTTAATAATAAAGACAAACCAAGAGATATTAATATCATGCTGAATCTTTGTCATAAATGCAAGGTTCTATAATATAAATTACTACTGAGTAGAGATACGCAAACCTATCACCTGAACATAGTAGTCAACTGATACCTCGTGTAGATGGTTTCTGAATCTCTACGTACTGAATACATTCAGTACTGAGAGTGATCATTCCCCCTCACTGGAATGTTCCTCTCCTGAAACCTTATTACTGACTGGGGTCAGTAGGGTCCAGCAGACCTAGCTCTACTGAAAGTTCTCTGAATTTGGATTCAGCTAGAGGCTTGGTCAGTATATCAGCCCTTTGTTTGTCAGTATGGATCTTTTCCATCCTGATATCCTTCTTTTCGACATGGTCACGAATGAAGTGATGTCTGATGTCCACGTGCTTGCATCTCGTGTGTAGTACGGGATTTCGAGTGATTGTAATGGCACCGGTACTATCGCGAGAAGATCGGCACTTCATTTCGAATGACGTCATAGTCTTTTTTCCTTTGTCTCTCACCAAAGGATTTGGGCGCAACAACTTCCGGCAGCTATGTATTCAGCTTCAGTAGTCGACGTAGCTACTGAGTGTTGTTTCTTTGAAAACCATGAGATCAGCTTGCTGCCAAGGAACTGACATGTTCCTGAAGTTGATTTTCGGTCAATTCTACATCCTGCATAGTCAGCATCAGAATAGCCAGTTAGTTCAATATTATCATCAGCTGGATACCATAAACCCATGTCAGGTGTTCCTCGGAGATAGCGGAGAATTTTCTTTGCTGAGTCCATATGGCTCTGCTTGGGATTCGCCTGAAATCGAGCACAGACACCTACAGCATAAGTTATGTCAGGACGAGTAGCTGTTAAATATAATAATGAACCAATTATAGCACGATATTCGGTTTGGTCTACTGATACTCCCTCCTTATCAAGATCGATTTTCATATTCGTGTTCATCGGGGGATCTTGATAGGTTTGCCGAATGTGCCGCCGAATCTTTTGATGAGGTCTCGAGTGTATTTGCTTTGATTGATGAACGTTCCTTTGTCAGATTGCTTGACTTGAAAACCAAGGAAGTAGTTCATTTCTCCCATCATTGACATCTCGAATTTATCCTTCATCATCTTTTCAAATTGTTGACACATGATGACATTCTTCGAACCGAAGATAATATCATCTACATAGATCTGCACGAGTAATAGGTCGTCTTCCAGTCGAATGCTGAACAACGTGCGATCTACTGTGCCCTTCTGAAAACCTTTCTGAAGAAGAAACTCTGACAAGGTATCGTACCAAGCCCTGGGTGCTTGTTTTAACCCGTAAAGAGCCTTTCTGAGTCTATATACTTGATGTCCCTGCTGAAAGCCGGGCGGTTGTTCCACATAGACTTCTTCTTTCAGTACGCCATTCAGGAACGCAGACTTCACATCCATTTGATAGACTCTGAATCTTTGATGTGTTGCGTAGGCAAGGAATAGTCTTATGGCCTCCAATCTTGCAACTGGAGCAAATGTTTCATCGAAATCTATTCCCTCGGCTTGACAGTAGCCTTTTTCCACGAGCCTTGCTTTGTTCCTTACTATAACGTTGTTTTCATCTCGCTTGTTCTTGAAGACCCATTTGGTTCCAATGACATGTTGATGCCGGGGTCTGTCTACAAGCTCCCATACTTCGTTTCTCGTGAACTGATTCAGCTCCTCCTGCATAGCAATAATCCAGTCAGCATCATTAAGTGCATCCTCAATATTCTGAGGCTCTTCAGTAGACAAGAAGCAGGAAAATAATGCGCTTTCTCCTTGACAGAATCTGGATCTTGTCTTGACATGTGTTGAAGGATCTCCAATTATAAGATCAGCAGTGTGAGCATCTAGCCACGATCTACGATGTTTTAACTCTTCATCTGAAATTTGTTCAACACAGATAGTAGGTGAGTTAGGCATTTCAGTTGTACTATTATGAGATTGAAGAATTTCAGTGATAAGAGTATGATCTACCGAGTCACCAGGTTCAGGGGCATTCAGCTCAGGAACATTACTAGATGTTCCCCCTGAGTTGTTATTCTCAGTAGTGGTCTCAGTTACCTCTACGGTTTCCTCATCGACCTGAGTTACCTGGGATTGATTCTGTTCGGGAGAATCAATCCGCTCGCCTACTTGCTCTCTGGTTGAGATTCAAGTAGATTTGTCTTCGGTTTCTTCGTCCGAATCATCATCCCAACATAGGCTGGATCTTTTCGGGTTTGTTCTTTAAGCTTAGATCATGTAGTCGTCACCGATGTCCTCGATTCGAGAATTTGAGTTATTGCTCCTGTCTTCGATAGCAAACTCGTTAAAAACAACATGAGAGCTTTCCTCCACGCAAAGAGTCCGATAGTTGAATACTCACGAAAGCTTTGCCTGACCCGAGAGTATCCTAAGAATACTCCCTGATCTGACTTGCTATCAAAAGTCTTCAGCTGATCTTTCCCATTATTGTGGATAAAGCATGAACAACCAAAGATATGGAAATAAGATAGAGAAGGCTTCCTGCCGTTCCATAGTTCATATGGTGTCCTCTTATGCTGCTTTGTCAGTAAAGATCGGTTCTGAGTGTAACATGCATTGTCAGTAGCTTCTGCCCAGAATTTGGATGGGAGTCCTGAATCTGCGAGTAGAGTTCTAGCTGCTTCTTTGAGAGTTCTGTTCTTTCGTTCAGCAACTCCATTTTGCTGAGGTGTGCGGGCAGCCGATGTCTCATGCTCTATTCCTTCTGCTTCGCAGAACTCCTCTACCATGGAATTAAGGAACTCAGTTCCTCTGTCTGAACGTATTTTTCTAATCTTGGTGTTCTTCTCGACACTGAGCCTTTTCAGAAGCTTTGGTAACTCTGTTTTGACGTCAGACTTGTTGGCAATAAATATGACCCATGTGTAGCGCGAGTAGTCATCTATGACCACTAAAGCATATTTCTTGCCTCTGATCGTCACTGGAGAGACTGGACCGAACAAATCCATATGTAGCAGCTGAAGGATTCCATCAGTGGAAGGAGATGGAACTGTTGGATTTTGATTCTTCGTTTGCTTTCCCTTCAGACATGCTTCACACTGAGTGTCTTTGCTGAACACCTCATTCGGCAATCCTCTTGCTAGAGTGTTCCTAGCTAGTTTGCTGAGTGTCTTGAAGTTGAGATGACTGAGCCTTCTATGCCATAGCCATCCCGTCTCGTTTTCATTCTTCGCCAACAAACAAGCTTCGTGTTCGACTGAGTTCCGATCGACCACGTAGATATTCTTTTTGCGCGAACCTGATAACACTGTTTTCCCTGTAGATTTATCAATGACATCACAGAAACCAGCGTCAAAAATCACTCTATTCGAGTTATCACAAAATTGACTAATAGAGAGAAGATTATGTTGAAGTCCTTCAACATAGGATACTCTAGGAACGTTGGCAGTTCCTATGCTGAGTGTGCCGTATCCTCTCGTGTAGCCTTTGGCATTATCTCCAAACTCGATTCTGGGTCCATCTTCAGCAATATAATCCTTCAGTAGACTCCTTTGGTATGTCATGTGTCTTGAGCATCCGCTGTCCACATACCATGGGTCTTTATGCACCTGCAAAACAGAATTATATTTAGGTACCCTTTATTTTTGATTTTGGGTCCTTAGATGTTAGCTTTTGTAACCCAAATTTGTCTCACAACCCTGGTGGTTTCAGACAACTTCTTTCCGTTTGAGTCAACAAACTTGACCACTGGACTGGTCGAGGCTGACTTCTTAGGCTTCTCAGGTTCAGGAGTCCGGATCTTCTGAGCTGGTGGACTGCTGACCTTTGCCTTTTGTGTGTTCTTCTTCTTTTTCTGACTCTTGGAACCTCCTCTGACTATAGGATCATAGTAATATGACCCATACTGAGCTGGATGTGTCACCTGAGGTGGTCCATACTGATCAGCCCACTTAACTCTGCTAGTTCCCCCTTGACTGAGTTGGGGTTTCTGGGTACTAATCTTCTGGTCAGTATACTGATACTTAGGATGAGGTGCTTTCATCTTCTGTTTGTTCTTTGCTGAGGGGTTCAGTAGATTTGCATTGATTGTTTCCCCTCGAACAAACCTACCAGTAAGACGCACTTCTGAGCGAACGGGGGCAGATGAGGAAGCTTCCTGGTTGAAGCCAAGTCCTTCCTTGCAATGCTTGGGCTTGTTGCTTGCGAGCATAGCCTCCAACTTCTTTTCAGCGCCCATGTAACGCTCAGTCATCAGGTTTCTCCAAACATCATCACTCTTCTTCAGTGTGTCGTGCTCGGTCTGAAGTCCTGACAATTCTTACTTCAGTAGACTCAGTTCAGTATCTTTCTGAGTCAAGTCATTGGTCAAAACTGAAATCCGATCTTCTTGATGCTGAGACTTGGCCATCAGAGAGTTTATCTCCTCCCTGAGTCTCAACACAAGTCCTTCGGCCTCAGTAGCAACCTGACTCTCCTGAGAAAGTCTCTGATTCTCCACTTTCAGGGTATCCAACTCCTGAAGAGTCTTACTGAGCTGCAGACTCATCTGAATTTGTTCGTCGAGCAGTTCTTCGTATGCGGTCGCGACGTCCAAATTCTCATCTGCACCTGAAATAGTGTCGTGTGTGCAATGTGAAGAGGAATTGACTTGTTCAAGAGAGTTTACCTCATCCTCTTCGCCCGCCATTAGGCACTTTTCGCTTGTTTCTTCGACTTCAAGCTCTAGGGCCATGAAAGCCGCATCATCATCCGATGAATCCATAAAGGAGTCGACTTCTTCGAGTCGTCCGAGATTTCGCCAGCTATGTAGGATTGTCTTTTCTGGGTGAATTTCTCTCTCCTTGCCTTACGTATTGCGCGTTCAGCACTACTGAGCTCAGGACAGTCGTATTGATAGTGTCCTGGCTTCTTGCAGTTGTAGCAAGCGATGACTCTTTCTTCTTTGCTTTCGCTATTCTTTGATGGTTCTGAGTCATCCTTCTTTCTGCATTCAGAAGATTGAGAATCAGGAGTGTGTTTTGACATATAATTTGACTTACCTTTTGTTTCCCGATAGGCTTTAGTCACTTTTCTGCGTCGCTCCTTCTCCTTCTGATATTTCACAGCGAGCAGCGCGTACTTCTGAGCCAGACTCCCTTCTTGTAGGTCGTTGAGTGAAGGTTCAGTCTTACTCGTCGTCTTGCTCGTCGCGGGAGATGTTATGCTGACTGACGCTTTGAAAGCATGATCAATCTTTGTGTCAGCTTCAGCTCTCAGCTTTCTTTGAGGTCCGTCGAACTCAAACTCCCTCGCCTGTAATTACGAAAAGATATGGTCGGGAGACACAAGCATCTAAGTCGAATGTCGCAATAAAGTGGCAAAAGGTGTCCAGGTGTCCGTCCGGCAGTGCCCTCAGTATCTTCAGATTCATTTCTCGGTTGCTGAATGTCTTTCCCAGCCCGTTGATGGACTTCATCAGATTCGTGAATCTGACATTTAGATCTTCAATTTTGTCACCGGGCATGAGAGAGAGGCTTTCCGGCTTTTGGAGTTCCGGCGCTAACTTGTTAGCTTTAATCTTCTCGAGTCCCCCGACTCGGTAGCGCTAGGGCGTCCCGAGTTCTTTTGCGAGTCTTGCATTCCCGAACCCCGCCAAGATAAGAATCACTAAGGGTGGTCGGTATAGCGTTTACGGCAACACGGTCTAAGTTGTGAAGCTTCTTCTCCTCGGGAGTGAAGAGACTTCTATCTTTGGGAATCTTCTTCCCGGTGGCCACCATTCCTCCTCCTCCCGGCTTGGTCTTGAGTTACAACACTATCGATCATGGGAACGATAGGTCCTTCCTCAAGCACTTCGGCCATGCTATCGTGGAGAGAAGTCGGATGAGCCTCCATTTCGACTCGCCACACTCCATAGTTCTCTACTGAGAACATGGGTACCATCCTTATACCTGACATATCAGCCATAGAAGATAAAGATATGAATGTAGAGTGATATGCAGTGAAAACGTTTTCTCCGGATCCGTTCAGTAGACCAGTTTGAGAATGACAAGAGTCTTAAGAACTCGGTGCTCGATACCAATTGTTGGTCCCGAGTGTACGGTCGAGTGTAGGAGGGGGGGTGAATACACCCGATTCGATTTCTCAACTTTGAACGTAACGAGTCCTATTCGGGATGGTGTCCGATCAAAAAGCTTGATTCAACAGACCAAACAACCGTTTCCGAATCATGTGCGGCAAAGAGTCTGACTCTACTGAGACCTGCTAGCTGACTGAGTCAGAAATTCAGTATCTACAGTAAGAGTTCAGCGTGCGGAAATGTGTGTAGGCCCAAATCAGTTGAGTGGTGAAAACGTTTTATGAAAGTCTCAGTTCAGTAGCTATAAAGTTCAGTATGCTGAGACAGTTGATTGATTTTAAGAAATGATGTTCAGTATGAATAGTAAAATCAATGCAACAGTTAAGAAAGCAATAGAGACACATGATTTTTAAAGTGGTTCGGATATCGCTCAAATCCTACGTCCACTGTCCCGAAAGATCAGGAGGCTATTATTTATCCTGAGTTAGTCTCAGTCAGCTTGCGCACTGGGCAAAGCCGCGTCTTGGTTTTTAGACTGATCCAAGTCTCAGTTTACAAACATCAAACTTAGAAGTGTTTGACAAACTTTCTCCAACAGTGAAGGAGTCCTTATACAATAAGGATCGGGTTCAAAGGTGAACTCCTTCGTCTAAGCTATAGATAAGAATGGTTGAGCTTAGGGTTAGAGGGATAGGGAATATGAGTGAGTAGCTTCTAGATCGACGAACAGCTGAAGGTAAGCTATAAGATCGTGTAACGTCGATTGGATACTAGAGGCTTTGTATGTCGGTTCAGCTTGATTCCCTATGAGCTAGAATGTAGTCTTTCGCCGGAAGATTGTTCTTCGAGTTCTTGCTAAGACGTAGTTCTTTGGGTTCTTTGCTCGTTGAATGCTTTCGTGATTTTTGCTCTAGATACGTGCATTTGGTGCATTCGGGTTGTGCATTCTTCTTGAATAATCCCTCTATTTATAGAGCAGAGATTGAAATAGATCCGTTGGAGACGATCTTCTTCTCTCTCTCTCTTTTGGTAGCAAACGGCTCTTTTTGACGTAGGTAACGGTGCCGCTTTTCCTCCTTTTCTCGGAAAGTGTTGACTTGCGGCTTTAGTAGGTAGGATGACACGTGTATGCTTGTCATTTGTCGAGGTGAATAAAGTGGTTGAGACAGAACAGACTTCGAGGCTAATTGAAGCTGACTTCTCTCTTCCTCGTATATGACTATGCCGATTGCATTTCAAAAAGATCTCGACAATTCGGTAAGATTGTCCGTCGTGGCCGAGTCCGATCCCGTAGTCGGCAGGTATAATGCCGAGGTACACTATCGAAGGTCGGCTACGAGTTCGATGAACTACTCCTGCCGAGTTCGGGTCCGATCGACTCTCTCGCAGATCTTGCTCCCGCCGAGTCCAAGTATCACTGAGTCTTCTACACTGGTGCTGAGGCAAATAGGCTACTGAGCGCCTTGACCAGAGCAGAGTGTCTACTGAGTCTGAAACCTCAGAGACAAACAACATATACAACGGAATGGTTCACCAATCAGATAGGGTTTTGGGATCTTCAAATCTTCAGACAAGTACAGAGCACAAGGCTACTGAGCTTAAGATCAGTGTCTAAGACCGAATCATTTCCCACTAAGAGTAACAGTGCTGAGGATGGAATCATCACCCAACATAAAGTATTTCATGATATTATTATAATACTATGATATAATATATACTTTTGTATGAAATGATCAATTGAAATTACTTTTTAATTTTTGTGTCGAAAACGGGACACAAAAAGTCTACTACGAAGGAGGAATTGAAAATATCATGAAGAACTTTGAAATATAATAATATAGATATATAATTAAAGCAAAAAAGAAAATATGATTTCTTCATGTTTTCCGAAAAATGAGTTCGTTTTTCAAAAGAAGAGATCTCTACTTCTATGTTTCATAAATAGTTCATATTTTATTTTTTAAAGATATAGTTATATTATAAAGTATTTCATGATATTATTATAAAACTGTGATATAATATATACTTTTGTATGAAATGATCAATTGAAATTACTTTCTAATTTTTGTGTCGGAAACGGGATACAAAAAGTCTACCACGAAATAAATAATGGTAGTATATTTAATAGTAATATATTTAAAATAAATAAAGTAACAAAAATATTTAACCCTCCCCTACTAATTCCCTAATCCCTAATCTCGATTCTCGATCCCCCCCCCCCACCCCACCCCACCAACGCCCTAGTCGCGACTAGCTCCCGTCGCCCGCCGCCTGTTGCCCGCCGGCCGCCGCCTATCTGTTCCTAATTTTTCGAGCAAGAGAGAGAGACCAAATTTTCAGTGCGTGAGTTGTTGTATTAGGTAAAAGTAAAACTCATATTTGTGTTGGTATTTTGATGTATTATTGTATTGCTGTATCAAATTGTTGATATTTGTGGATGAGTTGCTGTATTGCTGTATCAAATTTGTGTTGATTTTTCGAGCTAGAGAGAGACCAATCGATTGTTGTATTGATGTATTGCTGGATGAGTTGATATTTTGAGTTGCTGTATCTAAACTTCAAGAATTTGTGTTGATATTTTGCACCAATGACCTCCCTTCTGCTCCTTTACATTCTGTTATGGCCTAAATTTCAAGAATCTTGTCCAATAAGTTGCAGTTCCCTTCAGCAAAAGATTCAATTAGAGCCCTTGCACCAATCTGTTTTAGACTTGAACAAAAATTTGTTATGTTATTTAGTAGATTTTTGGATTGTTAGATGGTGGCTTGTGCTCTTGTTTGGGTTTTCTGTTTTCTGCATTTGGATTGTTTTGAGATGTTAGATGGTGCTCGTGTTGGATTTTTTGGTTTCTTCATCTATTCATTATCTTAGATATTTACGGATGTAATTTGTTGGACGGAAATTGTATGTTTTCTGCATTTGTTCATCTTTATATTCTTATTTTTAATAGGATTTTTTTTCCGGTATACTTTATGCTTCGGTATACCGAAAGAATAAGGCATACCGCACGGCCGGTATGACAACGGTATGAATACTTGCTCATACCACGCTTACGGCATACTGATCAACGGTATACCGCAATGATCGGTACGGTAACGGTATGAAATTTCTCATACCGCACGTTTTCGGCACGGTATGCGATATGGGAAAATTTGGACGGTACCGTAACACCCCTAGCCGCGACTACGATTTGGGGATTAAGGCATATGCGTTTTACCTTTTTTAATAAATAAATGAATACCAATAGTCACTACACTCAATTCTCGGGCAAAATCCGAACTGGGCCCATTTTATAACTGCACATCAACTTTCTCATATATTATGGTAATTAAAAAATTTCGGCTCATCTTATAACTACGTATAATTTTACACATTGATAATATAAATATAAATATAATAATATTAGAAAATACCTTAGTAATGGCATTGAAATAATTGTAATGATTCGTAAGTAAATTATGTAATAACGGTGTATAAACACGATAATAATGTATTATATTATAAATAAATATATACAATAAAATAATAATATATTAACCGTGCAACGCATGGGTGTCGCCATAGTGCAAGATATATACCGTTACTTTATTTTCAAGCGATGATTCATCTGAATGCGGCTATAATTTAGAAGAGATATTATCATCTTGGAAACCTCAAAAACTATCTTCAGCCCAACCAAATGTGATAATTCTTGAAGTCTTGATTGACCAGCTCAGCATTCAAAACATTATATATGATCCTAGTAGCAACAATCACACTTATTTGTTATTATCAAGAACTCTATCTACATAATTAATATATACTCCATCCGTTCCAATATTAGTGTTCCCTTACTTTTAAGCACGAAAATTAAGAAAGTTAGAGAAAATGAATAAAGTGGGGTGTAGATGTATATAGTGATCGAATCCACTTCATTAAACTGATTGTGGTCCACACATTTTTTTCCGTTTCGGAAAGGGACATTAATAATAAAACGGACCATAATGGTATATGAGACATTAATATTGAGACGGAGGTAGTATAATGGAAAAAGGACAGCCTGGTGTATCAATTATACAAATAATTCCTTCACTTCAATTACTAGATCTTTCAATATATAAAACTAAAGTATAACATAAAAATCAAAAGGTCAGATACGACCTCGTTTTTCCAAGTTATAAAAATAGAAATCCATTTGGAGCAGATAAGTAGTAACAATAATACAGCAGAGTTGCAAATTGAAAAAAATCTTGCCATCCCAAATGAGGAAATGACAAACCTTATTCAACTGTCACTCGAATACTTGTATCTGGATCTCTTCAAGGCAGCATTGGAAGGAGGAGGTATGATCTGTGGAACAGCGAAAGAGTTATCTAATTCGCTTCTTTTTCTGCAACCATTTGTTAATCCAGAGGTCACATTGTTGTGATTACAATTATTATCTACAGATGATTGAAATGGAACTTGAACTTGTGGGACCCATAATCCCATTTTGCTACTGTGGAAATCAGCATCCCACGATGGCAGCAGTGGATCATTTTCTCCACTCTGGAGAAAGACAAATTAATAAAAATCAGTTATTTGGCAAAATATTCTCGAATATTTAGATTCTGAAGAAGCAAACCTTGCGGCCAACGGAAGGAGAAGGCGAAGAAGAATCTAGAAGGTCCTCGACGTGCCAGCCTGGAAGCGTTTCTATCAAGTATTCTGAAATGCTACTTGTTGAGAAGTGGAGATTGCTATTACTTTGTTCAGAGGGCTCTTGAATTGTACCCTTTGCAGTTGCAGGAGCAGCCTTGTTCTTGGAAACGGCGTCGTCTTTCAGATTTGTAGATGCAGATTCCGCAGGAGATTCGGAAGAAAGCGTAACGCCGGTGAGGAGGAATCTTGTGTGGTTTTGTGTGTGTTGATTGGGTTTGTGGATTGGGATGTCGCACTCCCTGCAAAGAATTGCTCTGTCTTGCAGGCAAAATAAGAACGCGCTTCTTTCCTACATTAATAGTGAAAGGATATGATTTTTATGTTCATAAAGTTTTTAAGTTTTGATTGTGTGTGTGTGTGTGTGTGATTGTTTACCTGGCAGATGTCGCAGAGAGGGGTTTGGTTGGGGGAGGGGTGGAGGAGGGAGAAGCGGTGGTGTTTCCCGGCGAGTTTGTTGGCGTGGTGGACGCGGTGGTCGCAGGCGGCGCAGAGGGAGGCTTCGTCGGCGGCGCAGTAGAAGGAGGCCTCCCCTTTGCCGCATACATCGCAGAGGATCTTCATTTGTAATTATTATTTGATGAATGAGAAACGGAATTAGGTGAATTGATGAGACAAAAAGAGGCAAAAGAGATGGGATGGGAATATGGGATTTATCTATACATACATAAATCGTGTGTATGTATAGATATGCGTTTATGGATGGGTTGAAATGAATAACATATTAAAAAATTAATTTATTTAATAATCACTATTATATAGTATCATGGACCATGGTGTACTAGAAAAAATAAAATCGAGTTTTGTTGTGCATCATTTTGAGAACATTAATGTACAACAAGCATATGGTTAAGGTGGTGATTGACAGGGGCACCTAGATTAGGACCAGCTTAAGGTCTAAATTTTGAAAAAATTAGGATTTAGTTATCGTCGCTCTAATCTAGTTTAAGGTGGTTCAAAGGCTTAGATCCGTATATAATGATAAAAGTGGATGGCTTTTCTATTTAACGATATAATCTATCTTAATTTTAGGCATCCTAGAAAGAGAAAGAAATCTTATACCTAACTTTAAAGACGGTGAGATGTGAATTTTATTTGATGATTATATATTCTATTTGAATTTCTTAACCCTAAGATAAGATTTAATTTAGAAAAAAAATCATATATTATTATTTTATTATTGGAACATGAGATGAAACATAATAAATACAAACAAGTATCCATATTGCTTTAAAGAGGTATGTGTAAAAAGAATAGCAATTGACATGCGGTATAATAGTTGACATTTGGTTTATATAAGAATAGTTTGTATTTTTCATTCATTAATCTTTTAATTTAAAGACAAGAATTGTGGAATTCAAAGATGATGGGATTTATCAATATTGAATATATGATCTTTCATTTTCATTAAAACTTAATGTAAGGTTTAGTTGCCAACAATTAATGTGTATAGAATGAAGAAGCTACAAAAACGAATAAATATGAAAGAAAAATTATTTTTTAGGTAAAACTACAAAACTTAATTACAATAACCAAAATACATCGATTTTGAAGATGATGAATAAATAATATTGTAGGGTACTCTTTTAACTGAAACTTGACACGTTTACACATTAAAAGTGTCACCATTTAATTTTTTCTGTTTATTTGGGGTTCGGGGTAAGCATGAGTCGCTTTGGTAGGAGAAGACGAAGAGGAATATTCTTGTTGATTCAATTGTTTAATATTATTATCTCCAAGAAATATTAATACAAATCTATATTTTTGCTGTTGGAACGGAAGTGGCCAGCAAACAATTTCACATGTCGCCTAACCTGCCTAACCTGGCTTAAAATATTTCAGCTGGTGAACCGCCTTTTTTTAATTCTTTATTAAAAAATTCGTCCAAAAAGTAGAGGGGCAAATAAAGTAAATCTCAGCATATCATGGAATCTGTTTCGGTTCTCTATGCTTAGCATCCCTCGAACCGTCTGTTCGAAAAATTGGAATATGAACCGGTCCGCCAAGAGACAATTCACGGTAACGGTTTCGGTTCGGAACCTATAGTTTCAGTTCGAGTACAGTTTCGGTTCAAACTGATGGTTCTGATTTTTTAAATTATTTTGAAATTCTGAGAAAATACTCCCTCCGTCCCATTGGAAGCGTTTTGTTTCCAATGGGCACGGAGATTAAGGAGTATAGTGTTTGTACTTTTAAGTAGTATGGCCTACACAATTAAGAACATATTTTAATATTATTCATTTGCTAATGATTTTGCTCTAATTTTTCATTTTTTATTTTTATTTGATTTTCTTTATTTACAACTTATTCTAATTTAAAAGTATTAGTTAAACTACCATAATCCTTGTTTATCAGATTCTACAGAAAAAAAAAATAATCCGAAGTCTTAACAAAACATATTGAAACCAACTCTATCTTCAAACAAATTCAAGTGAAAATTTACAATTCAATTTTACTCCATAATCCAAATACCATACATAAACTTCAACATTTCAATTTCTCTCATTCGGGAAACAAAACGTTTGTAAAAGGGTCACAGCAGACTTCAACCAGTTTTTGAATCTTCAAATTGTCTACTCCAAAAGCTCTTAAATCTGCAAAATGATTCACAAAAACTAGATCATAGTAGCTTAAATTCTATATGTAATTAAAGATGATCCCAAAAAGAATATAAAGAAGAAAGAAAATTTCCAGCCATTCAAACCAATTTCCAGCTACTGCTCTTACAACAAGCATAGATCTAACAACAACAGCCATAGATCGAACCACCACAAATATAGATCCAAGCAAAGCAAACATACATTGAACCAAAACAAACATAGATCGAACCAACGCAAACATAGATCAAACGCCAGATCTATCGCAGAGATCGAACAAATTAACTTGTAAAAGGAAGAGATCTGACCAATTCGCGATGTAGATCCCTTTCCACCAGCTACTCGACCTCAGATTCTGAGATCGACTCCAAGAAATCGTAGCTGGAGAATTCGGATGGTGAGAGGTCGACCGATTTTGTACAGATCGCCAGCCCCACATCTCCACTGAAAAGCTCTTCGCTCAGATGTAGGATATCCTTCATGTTTAAGCTAAAATAGCATCTGAACATGGGTTTTTCTAGATTTAAGGTTACGAGAAGGTTTTCGGGCTGGGTATCACCGAAGAGGGCCTTGTTGATCATAACTACGGAGGCTTAATCGAAGCAATGGAGTTCCCGAAGGAGCGGCGGCGAGGAGATCTGGTTTGGGGAGATTGGAGAGAGAGAGAGAACGAGAGAGCAACGGCAGATAGATGGAGAGAAATGAGAGAGAGATTGAGTCAGGATAACAAATGATGGGGCCCACAAGTATTAATTAGGTTAATTAATTAATATTGTTAGTATTGTTAATTATTTCCTTTTTGGGAAATAAGACGCTTTCAATGGGACGCCCGAGAAGGAATACAAGACGCTGTCAATGGGACGGAGGGAGTATAATGTAGAAATATTTTATTTTATATAAGAAGATATTACTTTTTAGAATTATAACGAGTACTAGAAATCGAATGTGTTAGGATAAATGAAACTTTATTCAAACCTCACTAAAAAATAAAATTGGGAATTTCGCCTTGCATTTCATTTAAGATTAAAACTGTCTAGGTATCATTGAAAAGAATCAAAACCCTTCCATAATTCTAATATTTTCTAAAAATGAAACTGGTTCGGGTAGGGTTTCGGTTCGGAACCGCCGGTTCCATGATTCAAAACCGATTCAAGATGATATCAACCATTGATTTCCAACAAGTATTTTTTGTTTGAACTTCAAATGGTAATAAACAGTTAGATTTTGAATCGATCGTTTTGGTTCGGTATTGTTGAACTACCAGTTCAAGTCTTGTATTTTAATTTTTAATTTTTTTTTAACAATTATTAAAAAAATAATTAAAATATATATATTTATATAGATATATAGAAATCTAACCGACGGTTGGTGCTGTTTAAAAAAATGAAACCGAAACAGGCCCGTCGGGACGCGAAATCAGACTGCCGCTTACGCTTTTTATTTTTGCAAGACTACTCTCCATTCTCTTCAACTCCTCCTCCGTAAGATTTAAATTCTCAAAAAAAAAAAAAAAATCTCAATATATATGGTGTACTACTAATTTTGTAAATTTTGTGTTGGAACATAGTACATAGAATTTTTCCTCATATCTATGAATAGAAAATTAAAAATAGAATAATTTCTGCTACGTAAAAAAACGAGAGTAGAGTTCTTTTAGTAAAAACTCAGGAAAAAAATGTCACCTCTTGCCACAATGTACTTGCATTATGATTTTGAGGTGGTGTAGTTTTCATATACCATTTAGATAGCTTCTAATGTGTGAGCTTCTCATTTAGTCTAATATAGTTTTCATTTTTTCCACAGTTTCCAGCTTACTAACTACAACTGTGATTTCCTAATCAAATTTCATGAATTGAATTAAGTATGGTAGAACCTAGAAGAGGTTGTCAGGCAGATAAATATAATTAACTATTTTTAGAAAACAAACTCTATGCGCCAGGCTGCCAGCTGAGCTAACAATGAAGACAAATCACACATTTTTGAGACCAGATCTGAGAGATAATATTGGGAATCTTATTCTTCTATACTCCCTTCGTTCCACAATGCTGGCTCCAAAAAATTTTGATACAATTTTTAAGGAGATTTGTTGATTATGTGTAAAAATATGGAGCCATAAATAAAATGTTTGTAATAATTTACTATTTTTGGAAATTGAACAATAATTGTGGAACAGTCTGGAAAAGAAAATGGAGCGACAATTGTAAGACAGAGAGAGTATTTTGTAAGAATCTTATTGTTCAAATCAAAATGATAATGTTGAATTCATAGGATGTGTAGGCATCATGGTACCAAAATTGAGTATCTTCACATCGGTCAAGATTATGCGGATCTCTAATATAAGTTGGTCTGTTTCTGACAAAATTTAATTAAAGTATTGAATAATTTCATCTAACTTTGAATTGATGTTTATCTAAGACGTGATGTCTTTTGATTATTATGAACTTTTTAAATACTCCTATATTATTGCTTTTACATTAAAAATAAAGTATAATAATTTCTTATTAGAAGAATTATGTATATCAAATAAATATGGAAAGATGCTAAGCATATATATAAACTGTACACACAATGACGAATGCTGAATGCATAGTCTTCTCAAAATAGAAAAGAAATCGTCATACATATATATGGAGACAAAAATATAACGACCCAAACCTTTATAAGTATACAAATCTGAATCTTCATCCTTAAAATTAGAAGCGGATCTAAGAGTTAAAATTATCGGACATAATCTATAATTTAGAAAGAGATGAGAACAAAATAATAATATTTTCAAAATATATAGAATATTTAAGACATGTATAAAATATTGTACAATTTAGTACGGGGAAATGATCCTTGCCTGCCCTCTGAATTTTCCTATGCGGCCCTCAGTGGCGAAGCCATAAATTTGTTGGAAAAATCAGTTTGGATATATATATATATTAGTTATATATATATTAAATTAAGGAAAGTTAATTAGCATTTATTGCTAATTTAACTTGGGCATAATTCAGCCGTTTTCGATCACATTTTCGAGCCTCGATATTTATCCGATTAATGATTTGAGATATATGACGTCGATCTACGTTTCGAGTAGATAATTATAGTGTGCTTAATTTCTCGATTCCGATTTTCGGTGAGTGAGAAATAGTGGCTCGAAGTTTGGGGGGACAAAACTAATATGTTACCTAAAGTGGAGAAACTTACCTTATTCGGGTTTTGGAGAGAATTACATTAATCATGTCCCACATCGATTAATGAATAATGTTTTGTATGGTATTTAAGTCTCTACAATATTGTAGGAGATAACTAAGTGACATGTGGTGGGCTTGGGCCACACATGCTCATGCGTGCGAGCCTTTTCGCCGACCAGCCTCACAAGCGGCGCGCGGCGCGCCGCGCGCCGCACCGCGCCCGCGCCCATGCCGTGCCCGGCCCGAGCTCCGGCTCCGGCTCCGGCTCCGGCTCCGATTCCGATTCCGGTCCGTGTCCGTGGACTTGGATCTTGGATCTTGGATCTTGGCAATTGGCAATTGGTCCTTTGGGTGGTCCGTCGGGTCGTTCGCCGGGTCGGGTGCCGGGTCGGGCGGTGCAGTGGACCGGCTGCACTGGATTCCTCTCCGTGGTGCTGTGCACCTGCCACACCCAAGCAGTACTTTTGGAAGGATCTGGAGTGTGGCTGCCGAACTCCCAACCTTCCATGTCTCCACTCCTCGTAATCGGCGCGCCGCTTTAATGGTGGCGGGAGTTATTCCTGCAATCAACACCTGGGTGGAACTGCCTATAAATAGGCCAGTTGCATTTCATTCTCAACACACCAACACCTGAAATCATCTTAGCTGCATACTTAGCTCTTCCTAGCTCAAGTCTCCAGCAGCTTGTCCTCGCCGGAAAGTCCTGTTCGCCGGAGCTCGTAGATCTTGCGGTGCTGCAATCTTCGAGACGTTCGTCGTTTCATCTTTGGGGATGAAACGCCACAACCGAGAGCACTACCGGGGCATTTTTCATCTTGCGGAGAGAGGCCTTCCTCGACTCGACGGTTTTCTCCTTTTGTTGTTTTAATTCATTTTGTTATTTAATAGTTTACTTGTAATAGCAGTTTATAATACCAACAATCGCAAGACGAAAAATCGAACTATATCTGCTTCAAGTAAACTAAGAAGATGTCTTCCTCAAGTGCTGCTTTCTCCGATGCTACCGCCGTCACTGCTTCTGCCGCCGCCACCAACCCCGCTGTATCTGACGTCATTGCCTCCTCCGGCAACACTGTTCCACCGACGTCTGTCCCTACACCTGCTCCGGCCTTTGCCAATCCAACCCTAGCTGCCATTTCCGCTGCTACCGACGCCAGGATAGCACTTAACCGTGCTAATGCCGCTCACACGGCATTCAACTTCACTGCTATGTCCTCTGCCTTGCAAAGCAACATCCCATTTGGGAGTGTGAACCACCATGGAGTGGTGGGGGGTTCGAACCCAACCCTGACGGCACCTCTGCACTCGCCTGCAGAGTGCCGCCCGTCGCCGAGAAGCCGGCCAAGTTTGGTGGAGCCGACTTCAAGAGGTGGCAACGTAAGATGTTGTTCTATTTGACAACATTGGGGTTCACGATCGTGCCGATGGAGAATGCACCCGCCCCTCCAAGTGACAACGAAGAGAACTTGGAAGTCCGCATAGCCTATGATAATTGGCTGACTTCTGACTACTTTTGTAAAAACTTCTTGCTTAGTGGACTAGATGATAGTCTGTACAGTGTACATGCAAATGTAAAGACCTCCAAGGCAATTTGGGAGGCACTTGAAAGAAAATACTGTACTGACGATGCAGGTACCAAGAAGTTTGTGGTCGCCAAGTTCTTGGACTACAAAATGGTGGACTCTCGACCAGTCATGGACCAAGTGCAAGAGTTCCAACTCATTGTCCATGATGTCCACGCCGAAGGTATGCTTTTGCCAGATGCTTTTATCGTGGCAACTGTAATTGAGAAGCTTCCCCCGAGCTGGAAGGACTTCAAGAGCTACTTGAAGCACAAGCGAAAGGAAATGACGCTTGAGGACCTTGTGGTTAAGCTCCGCATCGAGACCGACATGAGGACTCGAGATGGGAAGGGCAAAGCACCCGTGGAGCCAAGAGTCAACTTTGCTGAGAAAGGTGGCAACTCCAACAATGCTAAGAGAGGGCGTCCAAACAGCAACCCCAAAGGGAAGGGCAAGGTGCAATCCCGCAATTTGAAGGGGACTGCTACAACTGTGGCAAATCCGGCCACATGTCCAAGGACTGCCGAAAGCCGAAGAAGAAGAGGGCTCGTCAAGCCAATATGTTGGAGATTGACCTCACTGAAGCCGACCTTGCGGCCGTGGTCACTGAAGAAGCTAACGTCGTGGAGAATGAGGGGAAGTGGTATATTGATACCGCTGCCACGGCACATGTTTGTGGTGACCGAAGCCGCTTCACCAAGTACAAGAGCTGCCAAGGGAGGAAGCTCAATATGGGTAATCAAGCCTCGTCTCGAGGTGGTTGGCTATGGTACTCGTGGTGCTAAGGTTGAGCTCCAAGCAAGAACCTTACTCTTGGAGAGGTGCTCGCATGTCCCCGACATCCGGAAAAATCTTGTGTCCGGCTCTGTACTAGTCAAGAGAGGGTTTAGACTAGTTTTTGAGTCAGACAAATTTATTTTGTCTAAATTTGGTATGTTCCTAGGAAAAGGTTACCTGTCTGAGGGCCTTTTCAAGCTAAGTGTAATGGCGTTACGCCAAGAGGCCGTTGAGGCCAAGAATAATGATAATGAAGATACTTCCTCTTACTTGCTTGAGTGTTCCGATTTATGGCATTCTAGATTAGGACATGTTAATCTAAATGCTATAAAAAGATTAGTTAATCTCGATCTACTTAAAGTAAATGAGTTTAACAAAACTAAGTGTGAAGTTTGTGTTGAAGCAAAATTGGCAAAACGACCATTTCATTCCCGTAGAAAGGAACACTAAACCTCTAGAACTCATTCACACCGATGTATGTGACTTAAAGTTTGTACAAACTAGAGGTGGGAAAAAGTATTTTATTACTTTTATTGATGATCGCACTAAGTATTGTACTCTTTATCTTTTAAGGAGTAAAGATGAGGCGATTGAAGCTTTTACTAACTTCAAAGTGAAGCCGAAAACCAACTTGATTGCAAAATCAAAATGGTACGAAGTGACAGAGGTGGAGAATACGTAGCTCCTTTTGAAGAGTTGTGTAAGACAAGTGGTATTATACATCAAACCACTGCCCCCTATTCGCCTCAATCAAATGGTGTAGCTGAAAGGAAGAACCGAACTCTAAAGGAGATGATGAATGCTTTGTTAATAAGTTCGGGACTGCCCTGGCAACATGTGGGGGAAGCCGTTTTGACGGCTAACTACTTATTAAACAAAATACCTCTGAAAGGTAGAGATGTAACTCCTTATGAGTTGTGGAAAGGAAGGAAACCTTCCTATAAATACCTCAAAGTGTGGGGGTGTTTGGCTAAGGTAGAAGTACCTTTGCCTAAGCAAGTTACTATCGGACCTAAGACTGTCGATTATATCTTTATAGGATATGCACTGAATAGTAGTGCATATCGGTTTGTCATTCATAAGTCGGCCGTGCCCGATATGAATGTTGGGACTACTATTGAGTCAAGGAATGCTATATTCTTTGAGCATATCTATCCTTGTAAAAAGGATGATAAAGTTGGGTCAAGCTCTACTGGTGAAGCAAGAGAAGTTGCTAGTAGTTCTAGAAATGTGGGGGTAGAACCCACTACGCGTAAAAGGCAAGCTCCCCGATCTTGAAACTTTAGAACCAAGACGTAGCTCTAGAGCAAGAGTTGCTAAGGACTTTGGTCCTGATTATGTTGTTTTTCTTTTGGATGAAGAGCCGCGATCTATAAAAGAAGCTCTTTCTAGACCCGATGGTCCACTTTGGCAAGAAGCTGTCCAAAGTGAAATTGATTCCATTATGCGAGTAATCACACTTGGGTCTTAGCAGACTTACCCGAAGGTTGCAAGCCCTTAGGATGTAAATGGATCCTAAAAAGAAAGTATAAGGCAGATGGGTCAATTGATAAATATAAAGCTCGTTTAGTGGTTAAAGGCTTTAAGCAAATTGAAGGATATGATTTCTTCGATACTTATTCGCCTGTAACGAGAATTACGTCTATCCGTGTGCTTCTCGCGATTGCTGCTTTGCACAATCTTGAGATTCATCAAATGGATGTGAAAACCGACTTTCTAAATGGAGATTTAGAAGAGGAAATTTATATGGAACAACTCTGAAGGGTTTGTAGTACCGGCCAAGAGCGAAAGGTATGTAAGTTGGTGAAATCCCTATATGGTTTGAAACAAGCACCTTTGCAATGGCACTTGAAATTCGACGAGGCTATGTTGTCGAATGGTTTTAAGATTAATGAATGTGACAAGTGTGTTTACATAAAGAATACAAAGAATGGTTTTGTAATTGTTTGTCTTTATGTAGACGACATGTTAATTATGGGACAAAACCTTCAAGTCATTAATGACACCAAGCGAATGCTTAAAAGGAATTTCGATATGAAAGATATGGGAGTTGCCGATGTTATTCTTGGAGTAAAGATACAAAGAACTCCCAAAGGGATTGTTTTGTCTCAATCTCATTATATTGAGAAAGTACTTAAGAGGTTTAATGCCTTTGATAGTGCGCCGGCAAAGACTCCTCTAGAAGTTAATGTTCATTTGAGCAAGAATAGGGGTGATCCCGTTGCTCAAGAGGATTATGCTAGAGTCATTGGTTGTCTTATGTACATCACGAATTGTACGAGGCCTCGATCTAGCTTGTCCAGGTGAACAACCGAGTCGCTATACTAGTAATCCTAGTAGAGAACATTGGAAATCTCTTGTAAGAGTTATGAGGTATTTGAAATACACTCTTAACTTTGGGTTGCACTACTCGAGACATCCCCCAGTACTTGAAGGGTACTGTGATGCAAATTGGTTATCCGACACTAAAGACTCGTTGTCTACTAGTGGTTATGTGTTCACTATAGGGGGAGGAGCTGTGTCGTGGAGATCCACGAAACAGACGTGCATTGCCAGATCCACCATGGAATCTGAATTTATTGCTTTAGATAAAGCCGGTGAGGAGGCCGAATGGCTCCGTAATTTTCTTGAAGATATTCCATGTTGGACGAAACCCGTGCCACCTGTGATGATTCATTGTGATAGCCAAGCAGCTATTGGTAGGGCCAAGAGTGGGTTGTATAATGGTAAGTCGAGACATATTCGTCGTCGACATAATACCGTAAGACATTTGATCACGAGTGGGGTTATCTCTGTAGACTATGTCAAGTCTATAGATAACCTAGCGGATCCGCTTACTAAAAGTTTGAATCGAGATCAAATGTATAAGCTCGTAGCGGGAATGGGAGTTAAATCCACAAATTAAAGACGATTATAGTGGATACCCAACCTTGTAGATTGGAGATCCCATGAACTTGGTTCAATGGGAAAACTAAGCTATATGAGTCTGTTGATACCACACTCAAATAGTCTATTCCCTAAAAGAGCTCGAGAGTATTGGTGACCTGTCAAGTGGTGAGGTTAAGTCTTTGACTTTTAATGATTCTTGGATGCCTTAAGAAGGTGGAGTATGACAGGATACTCGAGTAAGAATCACCTATGTAAGTGAGAAGTGAGGGCCGCTTCTACGTAACACTTATGAATCCAAAGAGGTTGTCCATGGCCAGTAAAGGACACAAACGTGAGAACGGACGCGGTTGAGACTTTATAGTGCTAGTGCTATTGTCTAAGTATACACCATGGAGGAATAGTTCAAGGCCACGTGTTCACTAATCCGCCGGTATGCTCGATAGCACTGACTAAGGAAGGTTCAAGGTCACAAGCCACCTATCCTGATGCTTTATTGTCTCTTGAGGACAGAGCTGTGTGTCTGCATGCATGCATTTGGCTATTTCCACTCATGTGGGGGATTGTTGGAAAAATCGGTTTGGATATATATATATATTAGTTATATATATATTAAATTAAGGAAAGTTAATTAGCATTTATTGCTAATTTAACTTGGGCATAATTCAGCCGTTTTCGATCGCATTTTCGAGCCTCGATATTTATCCGATTAATGATTTGAGATATATGACGTCGATCTACGTTTCGAGTAGATAATTATAGTGTGCTTAATTTCTCGATTCCGATTTTCGGTGAGTGAGAAATAGTGGCTCGAAGTTTGGGGGGACAAAACTAATATGTTACCTAAAGTGGAGAAACTTACCTTATTCGGGTTTTGGAGAGAATTACATTAATCATGTCCCACATCGATTAATGAATAATGTTTTGTGTGGTATTTAAGTCTCTACAATATTGTAGGAGATAACTAAGTGACATGTGGTGGGCTTGGGCCACACATGCTCATGCGCTGTGAGCCTTTTCGCCGACCGCCTCACAAGCGGCGCGGCGCGCCGCGCCGCACCGCGCGCCGCGCCCGTGCCCGTGCCCGGCCCCGGCCCAAGCTCCGGCTCCGGCTCCGGCTCCGGTTCCGGTTCCGATTCCGGTCCGTGTCCGTGTCCGTGGACTTGGACTTGGATCTTGGCAATTGGTCCTTTGGGTGGTCCGTCGGGTCGTTCGCCGGGTCGGGTGTCGGGTCGGGCGGTGCAGTGGGACCGGGCCGCACCTGGATTCCTCTCCGTGGTGCCGTGCACCCGCCACACCCAAGCAAGTACTTTTGGAAGGATCCGGAGTGTGGCCGCCGAACTCCCAACCTTCCATGTTTCCACTCCCCGTAATCGGCGCGCCGCTTTAATTGGCAGGAGTTATTCCTGCAATCAACACCTGGGTGGAACTGCCTATAAATAGGCCAGTTGCATTTCATTCTCAACACACCAACACCTGAAATCATCTTAGCTGCATACTTAGCTCTTCCTAGCTCAAGTCTCCAGCAGCCTGTCCTCGCCGGAAAGTCCTGTTCGCCGGAGCTCGTAGATCTTGCGGTGCTGCAATCTTCGAGACGTTCGTCGTTTCATCTTTGGGGACGAAACGCCACAACCGAGAGCACTACCGGGGCGTTTTTCGTCTTGCGGAGAGAGGCCTTCCTCGACTCGACGGTTTTCTCCTTTTGTTGTTTTAATTCATTTTGTTATTTAATAGTTTACTTGTAATAGCAGTTTATAATACCAACAAAATTTTTATTCATGGATGCTAAATAATGAATGTTAAAAATATCGATAGTGTCAAATATAGGCAGCGCCACCACCAAAAATTTCATTTTTTTTATTATAAGTATTGATCATAAAATCAAGTATAAATTTTTCTATTGAGACTGTCACTTGAAAAAAATATTTTACATCCTAAGGACATTTTAAATACATTAAAATGAAAAAATGTTACACTCACAATAATCAAATCTAAATTCGAAATTCAAACTAAGGAGAAAACTTGCAATTGATATTAGAACAATAAACATAAAAGATTGTAATTTGGGTCGAGAATAGTGGAAAAAATAAGAGGGTTGAGGAAAATAGTAATGAGAGGGAATAGAGTGAAACATACAAGTTTTTAAAAAAATGTAAATAGAAAAATAATGAGGAAGATGCATGGCAATTTGGGTGTGAAAATTGAAAATTAAGATAGTATAGGAAGAATTGAGAGTGAAAATTGAAAGTACAAATAAAAACGGCAGAGTCGGGAATCGAACCCAAACCTAAATGCAAAAAAAAAATTCATTACCGCTGGGAGAAACCTTGAACAAGTTATGATAGTACTAAAAAATATTTTTGAAGAGGTGCTATAGCATCCCTAAGCCCTTAATTGGCTCTGCTACTGGCAGCCCTACGCCATAAACTAAAATAGCATCGACATATATTGATTAATGGATAAAGATTTTGATCCTCGATATCTATCTATCTATATATATATGAAATTTGATGAAGCCATTAGATTTTTAGGACTGTATATATATGAAATTTGATGAAGCCATTAGATTTTTAGCACTGTAAATTGATTATTGGATAAATATTTTGATTGGACGAGTAAGTACTTCGAAAAGAATATTCAAGTCTCTTAGAAATCAAGTATTCGAAAAAGAAAAAAAAACTCCAAACCGAATTAAAAAGTACTACTAAATCACAATGAAAAAAATAAATAAATAATAATTTCTCTTTCCGTCTCATTTCTTATTGTTGCAGAAATTAAAAAAAATATTTTTTAAGTATAAAGTAAAATAAAGTTATATGACCCACTAAATATGCTAGAAGAATATTTAAATTAAAAAGAATATGAAATTAATGTAGGAGATCACAAAAAGGAAATGGAATGAAACGTACTATTCCATAAACATTACAAGTGTACAAGAACAATAATTCTTCATATAAAAAAAAGTAACAAAACCTAAACAATCCTCAATTTGGGGCCATGATGTTTCATTCAGATGGAACATGAATTCATGATGCTTATACATTTTTCGCTCTTTTACTACTGAAAGAATAAAAAGAATAACGGACAACATGTATCTTCCAGAAATCTTGACTATAATATCTTATTAAATTTCATTTATTTCCTCATGAAGAAAGCTTCGGAAATGAAAAATGAGTAATATACGTTTTACAGCCTACATGTGTTCCTGCATAGCTGTGTTAGGTTTGTTATATTTTGATATATAGTTCAGTACTGCAATATTTTATTAGATTATTTTTTTTTGTTAGAGAGAAATTCGTAATAGCTATTATAGTTTATACTGGGTAAATTTATACATTTGTTTGAATACCTTTAAGAATAAATAAATCGTACTAGACTAATAATGTATTATAGACCAATACCAAACAATATCAATTGATCTGAATAGGGCTGTCAATTCAATTAAATCGAACCGAAAATGCGGTTAACCGAAATTTTGTTTTCTATTTTGCAAAACCAAATACTAAATCAAAAAATACGGATTGGTTCGGTTCAATTTTGGGTTTAACCAAAATTAAAAGAAACCAAAAAAAATTGACAAAAGAGAAAATTGATACTCCCTCCGTCCCACTAGAAACGACACTTTTCTTTTGGGCGCGTGAATCAAGAAAGTGGTGTTATGTGGTGTAAAACTGTTTGACATTTTATAGTTAAATGTGGTCCACATAATTTTTACTATTTTAGATACACGTCGTTTAATTTCTAGTGGGACGACTCAATAAGGGAAACACGTCGTTTCCAGTGGAATGGAGAGAGTACATGCTTTATATTAATATATTTTAATAAAATTTATATACATATTTTTCTCTAAACCTAAATTTATATCCAAGATATGATTCTAACAAGATCTTTTTAGTTAAAAGACATATGAAAATGAATTGATTGGAAAAAATATATGTAAATATATTCAATATACAAAAAAATAAAATATTTGCGATTCGATTTGGTTAGGTAACTACATGGTCAAACCGAATCAAACACTTTTAGTTAAGTTCGGTTTGACTAAAAAGATTTGTTCGGCTCGATTCGATCAGTTAATCGACCATATTAACAGCCGTAGATCCGAACTCGCAAATTTGGGCCACAAAGTCGATCATTCAATGCGAAACTTAGATCGGTCATTTTCTAAGTACATCTCATGGCCCAACATAAAATAAAAATAAAAAATTGAATAGACAAATGGATAAGTTTACTTTGTTGGGCCTAAGTAGTATAAACTTTTTAAAATTCAATAATTTATTTTGAAAAGCATTTAATAAGCTACAGTCTAGGTTAGGCACCAGCTAGAGCTGGGAATTGAATCAATCATTAAAATAAGAAATTACAAACCTCAACTACAATTCAATTATACAACCACATGCATAACAAAAGTAGATAGAAATCCACGATACTCAAATCAATCAGACACACACGCAAAATATAGACAACATAAGAAATTAACAAACATACGTCTTTCTTGTCTTTTCCCTTCTTAATCTCGTTGCAAGACCTACAAATACAATTCATACATAATCAAACACATTCTATATATATGACAAAACATTCACTCAAGCAAAGCAAATGTAGTGAGGTCTGAGGCTCCAGTTCCACTGTGAAGGCTAGCATGGTGGTGGTGGTGAGGGTGGTGATTAGGCGGCAGGCGAAGCGCGATGATCCTTGCTCCGCCGTGTGGAAATCCCAGAACGGAATTATAATCGCCTTCGTTCTCAATTAAGCCGTAGTGCGGATCATCCTGCCTTGCATCCTACATCGGTATAAAGTTGTAGATTCGAATCCCACATGTATAGAATCAAATTGATAACACGCATACATATATGATAGATAGAATAAAATTCTTACAAATCGAAGCACAAGGCCTCTATGTATTTCTTCAACATTCCTCAGCTGCAAAATCGATATATATATATAATTTGTGCTGATCAAAATCAAATGCATTGAAAGAAATTGAATTTTTTTTTTCAATTTAACGTACCTTTTTCTTGCCGGTATCAATTCGGTTGCTGATCACTTTGTACTGTTATTGTTAAGAGTAAAAATAAAAAATCATTATATTGAAGAAATATATAATTACGTGGATTATTACAGAAACAATACATATTCCTTATTAATTTTAATCATGATCATTACTGAAATAAAAAAATATTCCGTCTTAATTTTAATCATGATATTTTGAATATAATAAAACATATGAAGTTCTAAATATAAATCCAAAATTTTTTGATTATCTGAATTTGATTTTTCTGCAACATGTTCTTTTTAGTTGCAGGCTTTTCTGCATAATTCCACGACACTTTTCATAATTTCCGGAAAGCAATTAAAGTTATTGAAACTCATCCATCAATCTATCAATAATTACACTTTCTTTCACAAATTAATCACTGCAATTTAGATATCCCTTTTTAGAATCAACGGCAGATCTAAAATCAGATTTGATAAGAAACAGTGAACCCTAGAAGATTTTTTTGTTCTTGAGAAGAGAGAGAAAGAACTAGAGAGAGAATCAAAAACCTTTCTTTCCCGAATCAACTTGAGAGAGTCGTCCATATCTTCGATGAGATTAACCATATGGTCGTACGGTAGGTCGTTCAAGCTCTCTCCCATCCTTTGCCTGATAAATAAATATTTTTAAAAAAAATACAAGAACAAAAAAGGGGGTTTCAGTTTAGAACTGTAAAAATTTGTTGTTTTCATAATCATACCTAATCTCCTTTCTCAGATTCCTGTTAATATCCTTCAGCTTCTTCAAGTGCTCTTGCATTTTCTATAAAAAAAATTAATAAATGATTTGAATTCAAGACAAAATCTTGGGTAAACTTTTATATTAACTTGATTTTTAAAAGAAAAAAAAATTAAAGACAAATTAAGAACCTCGTAGTGGGAGCTCCAAAGATCAACCCTAGCAGTGTTCTGGTATTCATCAAAAATCTGCTTTGTCCTACAAAACAGCAACAAAATCCTAAATCAATAATCTAACCCTTTAATCTTTTTAGCAAATCTAAAAAGTATACATATATGTGTATATATATATATATCTAGAGAGAGAAAAAGAGATTTACGTGACTGTGGGGCTGATATATTCATGAAGTTTCTGAGTACTGGAGATCATGAGGATGGAGATCTTGGCGTCACAAAGAACAGTAAGCTCGTGAGCTTTCTTGAACAAACCATTTCTTCTCTTGGAGTAGGTTACCTGCCTATTTGTTTGGTTCTCTATTTTCTTGATCTGGATCTTCCCACGAAGGACTCCTTATTATAACCCCACCTAATTATTGCGATCAATTTATTTTCCAAGCTAAAACTTTTTTCTCTTGTAATTTCATTAATCCAATTTTTTCTTACACATGTCAATTGGTTAAACCTAAGGTTCTTTTTTGTTTTTTTTACAATTATATCCTCTAATTCTTATTTAAAAGGGCCAAACGAAACAAAATCATTTCTCTAGACGATATGGAACCATAAAATTAAGGAGTCTATTAATAAATGATTTTTTTAAAAAAAATTATTTTTTCAAATAGAGAAGAATACATCGAATTATTTTAAATCTCGTGATAATGCGACGAGCATTATACAAGGAGGTCTGATTGAGCCGCTTGAATAGTAGCAAAGAAATTGGACTGAGCAAAAGAGTTTGAAATAAGGGAAGAAGAAGAGAAGATGGAAGTATTTAAAACTTTTTCGTTTTTTAGGGATACGGTGGAAATATGTTATATTGGGGAGAAAATATCCCTTCAATGTATGTTTTCGGTATAATTTATATCTTTGAAGTTTATAATTTGGAGCAAAAATATTGTTGAAGTATAACAACAAGAGCAAAGATATTTTAGACCATCTCCAATGAGGTGCTATAATATGGTTTTGCCCTATTTTACAGCAAAATTCACTCTCCAATAGTGTTATATATATGTGGTAAAATGGAGATAGAACAAGGTTGGTTGTATTTTTTTTTTTTTTTTGCTCAAACAAACTAAACAAGTACAAAGATGGAGGGTGTGCTATTTTTTTATTTTTTGCTTTCTCATCTAATAATAAATAAATTAAGATTTAATTATATAGGTTAATAATTTGATATTTTGATTTAATATAAATTAAGATAATTAAAACAGAAGATTATATTACATAACTAAAATCAGATACAGCTAAATAAAATAACTATACAAAACATAAAATAACTAAAGAGCACAAAACAAAAGATAATTGTATTTTTAATTTATTTTAATATAAGTTTTTAAAAATATTAAGATTAATAAATACAAAGGAATATAAGTTTTAAAAATTGATAAGACTGAAATATTCATAGAGCAGAACCATTGGAACTGAAATACAGTTTTCGTTATAAATAAGGATACAATAATTAAAAAAAAATATCAAAACCATTTGAAATGCTATAATAAGCTTGTTTTCGTGCAAAAAAAAAATAAAAATACAAAATATCTCAATCCGACTAATAACCTTGTACAACTTTAAAAAATTAATAATAATTGTCCAACTTATTATCATTTTATTTTGGGATAAGGTGGATAATTGCCTCTCAACTATAAACTCTCAAGTATGTTATGAGGCAAAAATGTTTCACTTTTCAAAATAATAGGACAAAAAGATCCAAGCTTTAACCATCTTTTAGTTGTTATTTTTGCTATAAAAAGCAAATATGTCCTTAAAGTTTTAATTAGAGATCGAATATACCCTTAGTGTTTATATTTATTAATAATATATATTGCTATTTTATAGTCTGCTAACACGTTCACTACACATTTTCATAAGAAAACATTATCACACTTAATTTCTATAGAATTATAAATTTATTATTTGCGTGTCAATTAAATAAGTGAATAATTAACCATCGCCATTGTACTATTTTTTGAGTTTATAAAACCGAAGTGACAAACAAATCAAACACAAAAGGAATAAAACTTTACATTATGATTATAGAAATTTAGAGATTATCTCACTGTATGGTTAACCCTTAGATTTTAATATCATAAAGTGGAGAAACCGACATGTAATTCATTTTTCAGCAGCAAAAGGGAAGGCGGTAGAAGAGGTATGAACAAATAAATATACTGTATACATTTTTCTTAAATCCTACAAAAAGAAAGTATAAATACCATGATCATTTTAATAAAGAAAAGATTCTTAGTTATGGAACATGATGAAAGCTCCTATGAGCATTTAAAAAAGGAGGTTCATTCTTCCCAAAATAAATTATAAGCATATTCGCTCACAATTATATCACTCTCATCATGCATCATAAGAACCAAATCAAAAGGCCAAAACTCATTAATTCTGATTTTAAGGACCATGAGGAATATGCTCTTGGTAGTTGCTGACCTTGAATTGATATTCTATTGCTCGTTGTTCAAATAACTGCTTTGTAGTGATAGATATTGCCCATTTCCATTGCAAACATGGAGGTCTGAATGATAATGAACTCGATATTTTCAATTCAGAGTCTTTTTCATCAAAATTTATAGATTTAAGTTGTGTATGATTTGGTGATTGATCTCCCTCATTTGATATTGGACCGCTAACAACAAGATCACTGTTATGTGGAGTTATTGTTCACCTTCTTTAATTATTCTTTGAGAAAAAAGTCCAAAATGCAAGGAGGTAACTACACAAAAAAATCAAATAACTACAAACACATGGCAAAGGAAGCCCACAAAGCTAAAATATATATACATTAAAATTGACTTTTTTAAGATACTCATTTATAGCAGCAGAGTCAATGAAAGCATGCTAAATAAAATTGATTGTGCAATAAACTCCCGCCTACGGTTGCTTCCAGAAAATTAAGATTGAAAAATTAATGTCATGAATATTGGGTAACAGTTATAAACTAAGAAGAATGTAGAGAATAATAGAGAGGATAAGAATGAGATGTATATTATTATGAGGGTGAAAACCTCTATTTGTAGAGTTACAAGATTGGTTAATGGGCTTTTAGGGTTTACACATGGTCATCATATATATGGTAAATATACACATAAATATATTTATAACACCCCCTTGATTTGATCATCCCTAAAAGAAAATGTTGTCTCGTTAAAACTTTGCCAGAAAAATTCAATGGGATCAAAATTGGTCGAAGGAAAAAAAGAGTACATCTGCTCCCCTCAAAGTTATCATTGTAAATCCTTGAGTCGGCACATGCCGATCTTATGTACCAACTTCTTGAATACCTTTGTGAATAAGTCTGCTAGATTATCACTCGAACGTATCTGTTGCACGTCGATGTCGTCATTCTTTTGAAGTTCACGTGTAAAGAAAAACTTGGGAGAAATATGATTTGTTCGATCGCCTTTGATGTAGCCTCCCTTTAATTGCGTGATACAAGCGGCATTGTCTTCATATAACACCGTTGGGTTGTCCTTTGAAAAAGTCAATCCGCACGACTCTTGGATATGACTCGTCATATTCCGTAACCACACACATTTTCGACTTGCTTCATGGGTTGCAATTATTTCAGAATGATTTGAGGATGTGGCAATCAAGGTTTTCTTAACGGATTTCCAAGATATAGCAGTTCCTCCACGTGTAAAAACATAGTTAGCTTGAGACTTGACTTTATATGGATCGGATAAATAACCGACATCTGCATACCCTACTATAGAATAATCAGAACCTTTTGGGTAGTATAATCCAAGGTCAATGGTCCCCTTTAGATAACGCAGAATGTGCTTAACACCATTCCAATATCTGAAAGTGGGTGCAGAGCTATATCTTGCAAGAAGATTTACAGAAAAAAGCTATATCTGGTCTTGTGCAATTAGCAAAATAAGTCAATGTTCCGATTGCACTAAGATATGGTACTTCAGGACCAAGTATCATTTCGCTATCTTCAATAGGTCGAAATTGATCTTTATGCGCATCAAGTATTCTATCGACCATTGGTGATGGTAATGGATGCGCTTTATCCATATAAAACCGCTTTAAAACTTTTTCTGTGTATGAGGATGAACAAATAGTCCTTCAGGGATATGTTCAATTCCCAAACCAAGACAAAATTTTGTCTTTCCTAAATCATCATCTCAAATTCCTTTTTCAAGTATTCAACAGTTTTATTGAGCTCTTCAAGAGTCACAATTAAATTCAAATCATCTACATAAACTGCTATAATTGCAAATCCATTGTCAGTTTTTTTAATGAAAACACAAGGGCAAACGTCATCATTTTTGTATCATTCTTTCAAGAGATACTCGCTGAGTCTATTATACCACATACGTCCAAATTGTTTCAACCCATACAACGACTTTTGCAGTTTAATTGAAAACATGCTTTTGGGTTTTGACTTATATGCTTCAGGCAATTTAAATCCTTCGGGGATTTTCATATATATATGTCACTATCTAATGAACCATATAGATATGCAGTTACTACATCTATTAGGCGCATATCAAGTATTTGTGACACAACTAGACTAATAAAAAATATGAATGTAATCGCGTCCATTACTGGAGAGTATGATTCTTCATAATCAATTCCCAGTCTTTGAGAGAAACCTTGTGCTACGAGTCTTGCTTTATATCTCGTAACTTCATGGTTTTCGTTTCTCTTTTGAACAAAGACCCATTTGTATCCTACAGGATAACATTTTTATGGAATTTAATTCACCTTGTATGACTTCTTCCCACTTTGGTCAATCATGTATATTTTGACAGTCCTTAACAGACTGAGATTCAGGATTCTCATTTAGAATCTCAAGAGTCATATTAAAGGCGAACTTATCGTCCACGACGATATTTTCTCTCCAATATCTTATTAGAAGACAAGTAATTGATTGAGATCTCATGATTTTCGGACGCTTGTGGTTCTTCAGGAACTACATGATTTTGATCAATTATTCCCTTCATTGTTTGGTTCTTGTTTTGTGCGTTTCTTTTTCTAGGCACATAATCTTTGGAACCAATTGGTCGACCACGTTTTTTACGGACGTTAGATTCATTTGCTACCATTGTTGTTTGTCCTTCAGGGACAATAATTCTAGCAGGTGTATTGACAGCTAGTATGTGAGATAGTGTCACTTTTCTTGTATCTATGAAAGCATCTGAAATTTGATTTGCAATCTTTTGCAAATGAATTATTTTTTCAACTTCTTGTTCACATTGATTACTTCTGGAATCAAAATATGATAAAAAAATTTCATTCCAATAGATTTCCTTTTGCTTTTCTGGATGTAGGTTCATTCCACCTAAAGTGGGCAATGTCATTTCATCAAAATGACAATATGCAAAACATGCAGTAAATAAATCGTCCATTAAAGGTTCAAGATATCTTATGATCAAGTGCAAATCAAAGCCCACATATATCCCAAGCTTTCGTTGGGGACCCATTTTCGTACGTTGTGGGGGTGCAACTGGAACTTGGACGACACAATCAAAAATTCTTAGGTGAGAAATATCAGGTTCTCTACCAAAAACAATTTGCATTGGGGAATGTTGTTGGTTGGCTATTGGCCAAATCCGAAATAATGATGCAGCATACAATATAGCATGACCCCAAGCTGAAATTGGGAGTTTTAATTTCATAAGTAGTGGTCTAGCTATAAGTTGAAGACGTTTAATTAACACTTCTGCTAGACCATTTTGTATATGGACATGAGCAATCGAGTGTTCAATCTCAATCATAATAGCTACACAATAACTATTAAATGCTTGAGACCGAAACTCACTAGCATTATCAAGACGAATCTTCTTGTTGGATTGTCTGGGAATTGAGCTCTCAATTTTATTATTTGAGCAAGTAGTCTAGCAAAAGTTGCATTTCTACTAAGAAGCAAGCATACATGGGACCATCTAGAAGAAACATAAATCAATACCATAAAGTATCGAAATGGTCCACATGGTGGATGTATAGGTCTACAAATATCTCTTTGAATTCTTTCAAAGAAAGATAAAGATTCTATATTGACCTTCGTGTAAGATGGTCTAATGACTAACTTGTCTTGCGCACTAGCATCACATGGGAACTCATTTATTATTAGAATCTTCTGGTTCTTTATATTGTGTTCACATGAGTTTTCAATAATACGGCGCATCATAGTTGCTCCCGGATGTCCAAACCTATCATGCCAAAGCAAAAAGCTTTTTGAGTGATTGAACTTCGAGTTCATGACATGGTTTGTCTCAATTGGTTTTATGAATATATAATACACTTCTGGATGGTAGTGTTGACAATTTTTCTTTGATCTACTTCTAGCCATATACAAAAGAATTTATACATAAATATTCTTTACTACCTTCTAACATTGTTTTATCGTGGTAGCCATTGCAGCGAATATCCTTAAAACTTAGTAAGTTTCTTCTGGACTTAATTACTAGAGTAAATGGCGTGCTCAATTGTTAATTTGGTATCATTTGGCAGAATGATACAATTCAATGATGTTCGATGCACCTGATATAGTATTAACATTATCTTCAACTAATGTTAATATTTGAAAATACTTTTTATCTTGAAGAATGGTGTGTGTAGTGACACTATCAGTTAAACAGATATCACAAGAATTCATTGGCATTTTCTGAGACATTGTTTTTCAAGAAAATGAATTTCTAATTAGTTAAAAACAATCAACAATAACAGTACTGGATTTTTTTGTAAGCAAATGAACTTCTTAATAAAGATAAATAATAAAAGCTAAATATGCAAAAATCTGCATTAATTGTCGTCTAACACGCCACCACTAGTCAAACCATCAAAGTTGTTGTTTGGGTCGTTGAAGAAATGAGAGACATCTAAGTGAGTTGTAGTATCACTCGAACCGTCATAGTCAAGGACATTAGTTTCATTCGTTACTTTACCCTTGATCAAACCCTGATACAGATCCGCAAGGTGCTTCGCCATGCGACAGGCACGCAACTAATGCTCATTCTTGCCACATCGATGACATTTATCCTTAGTTTTAGATGAATTGTGATATTTGCATATCTTAGATTTTTTGTTGCTCGAGGTTGCATAGTCGGGATTACAATGCGACCACGCCCACGACCACGACAATGCCCAGGCCCAGGTCCAGGTTGGTTTCCACGACCATGTTCTTTCGTTGCATTGGCTTCAGGCAATGCAGAGGAATCGGTAGTTTTAACTCGTGGTTTTTCATAAGCAACTCATTATTTTGCTCGGAAACCAATAGGTAAGATATTAGTTCGGAGTACTTTTTTGAAACCACGCTCCCGATATTATTGTTGTAGGAGCACATTAGAAGCATGAAATATAGAGAATGTTTTCTCAAACATCATTTCATATGTGATTGTTTCTCCACATAGTTTCATTGTGGAGCTAATTCTGAACAGTTCAGAATTTTATGTACTCATAGATTTGAAGTCTTGCAGTCGAATATGCATCCAATCGTATTGAGCTTTAGGAAGGATAACCATCCTTTGGTGGTCAAACCTCTCTTTAAGGTTGTTCCACAATTCATATGGATCTTTGATGGCGAAATACTCATTTTTAAGATCACCATGAAGATGGTGACGAAGGAAAATCAATGTCTTTGTGCAATCTTACGGGGATGCGTTGTTCCTTTCTTGTATAGTCCCTCCTAGACCCTTTGAGATCAAATGGATCTCGGCATCAACAATCCATGACATATAGTTCTTGCCAGATATGTCCAAGTGCAACGAACTCAAGTTTGGTGACATTTGCCATTTGTGTAATTCTGCACAAGGGAAAAAGTTTTATCAATGTTTAAAAAGACTTATGTTTTTCCTTCAGTGATAAACATATATAACCTAAATTATAAATTGCTCTATAAGAGCATGTAATATTCTTTAAATTATGCTACTTCTGGAGCCACAATTAAATTATTTCAATGAGTAAGTTTGAATTGATCTTTAAGAGCATGTGATATTCTTTAGGAATATCAATTGTACTACTTCGGGATCAACAATTTATATCAAAACATTAAATAAATAAGTAGAAACGTGTATATATAGAATATAAATTGTAAATGTTCTTCAAGAGCATGTAATATTCTTCAGGAATATTAATTGTGTTACTAGTAGAGCAACAATTTAAGTTGAAAATATGTTTTCCAATTGCTCCTAAGAGCATATAATATTCTTCATGAATATTAGTGTATTGTGTTACTTCAATAGCAATAATAATAACAATATAATAAAAGTATTCAACATAAAATACATGGTAGTGGAACATCTTTTAATTAAAAAGAACCATATTATAAATTATCGGATTTGGATTGAAAACTAGTAAAGATTTCGGAACATGTTGTCCCACGTATCAAATCAATTACTTCAAATGCCATGACTTTATTAAAATAAAAGTTGCATACGTAAACGTGCATAATGATTTGAAAAGAGAAGAAAAAGAAAGAAACTTGTATACGATTTGTTTATTTGGCAAGAATCACGTAATCAAGGAGTATTAATCTAAATAGGTGTCGGCTAAATAAAAGTTATACCTTCTGTGGATATAGATTTGTTTTTTATATAAGAGTCTCTTCGTGCTGATAACGTGTTATAAACTAAGAAGAATATAGAGAATAATATAAAGAATAAGAATGAGATGTATATTATTATGAGGGTTGAGACATCTATTTATAGAGTTACAAGATCGACTAATGAGTTTTTATGGTTTACACATGATCATTATATATATGGTGAATATACACATAAATATATTTATAACAATAACTAAAATATACCAATTCGACCAAACTAAGCAACTTCTTGTCTCATTTATACGGACCCAACAAGATATACAGATCAATTACACCATATCTTCCTACTTTATTTCAAAATGACTCCAACGGAGACAGACAAAGAGAGGGCACACTCGAAAGAAAAGTTAAATCACAAATACCCTAAAAAAAGGTTTAAATCTCAAGTACAAAAATATAGTTAAGATTATCATATTGCGACAACTAAGATTACATTTGCTTATCATTATAATTAACAATATCAGCTATATGGTAACACGTGTAGAACTTAACTATGATGGAAATATAATGAGACAGAAATTGAGGGCTCCTTTGGAAGATTTCTTTCTTATTATTGGGACATAAGCTCAAAAATTTAACTAATAAAAAAGGAACTAAACGCTCAATTACTCACATAAAAATTAATTGACCACACCCCAACAATACAGTCCAGTTCCCAACTAGTTTGAGAAGAATTGAAGAATAGCAAATGCAATTCGAGGAATTAGGAACAAGAAATGAATTTACTAAGCAAACATCAACACTGGTTAACAATTGATAATTAATTTCCCTGAGATGAATAGCAAAGGTAATTCGAGGAATTGAAAAGAAGAATAAAGAGAAATGAATTTACTTTCTCTTTTGGAGGGTTTGAAAATCCACTGAAAATTAAAGGGACCTGTTTCGAGAACAAATAAAGGTCATATATATATATATATATGAAGAAGTAACCAATTTTTTTTAAATAAAAATATATTAACAAGACTCAACTACTCAAAAAATGAAATAATATAGAGTACAAAACATCATTCATGCTGAAAAATATGAGAAAATAAGCACTAACAGACCACCCTTTTTATAAATCCAATGCAAGATATAAACGAGTACTTAAAGAATCCAAGAAATTAATATTGAAACATAAAATAACAGACCACCCTTTTTATCTAGCTTTGAGTCGCGTTTTGAGTAGCAAATATGTTTGTTTCAGTCTTTAAGTACCAGTTGATGAGTAATGAGAATTAACGAGAATTTTTCCCAATTCCTTCTCTCTCATAAGTCTCTCTCCCTCTCTGCGCCTTGTGCGTGATTAATCTCTCTATCTGTCACTCTCTCAATGCTTCCGTGCTCTCTTTGTTTACATTATCAAATTACAATTTGAATTTAATCTACTATTCTATTACATTTATCCCCAATGTTCTTAAGATTTAATCAATAAATAGTCATCTCGGCTATTGCAATAACCTTAACTTTAAATCATAAATCCGTATAGTTTTATGTTAAAAATGATAGTGGGATACGAATATGTCGGACAGAGGATCACGTAATCATGTGGGTGTAAAACTTGTGATCAAAATTTCCATCCAAATCGCTTGTTAAAATTAGAGACAAAACACACAATTGTTGAATGGAGATTTTTTTTTTTGGAACAATTTTATTTTCCCAACCCCTAAAAGAACTGTGCATCGATTTCAATATTATTTCGAAATCGTATATCTTCTTTAGATCAAATTTGGCTTACGGCAAAACCCTTGGGAGAAAATAAGAGAAGTCTCTCCTCCGCCACGATGTATTCAGCGCTCCTCATCGCGCACCCACAAGCAGTACCATCTCTCTCGGCTCCCCACGCAATTGCTGCCATACCGCCAGTCCATAAGACTCTATCCCCAAGTTAAATGTGCAGCAAATAGCAATAACTCGGAGAAATGGTTGCCCGAAAATGTATTTGTTGCAGAGAAAGTTTTGGGGCAATATCAAGGGCAACGTCCAGTATAATTGCGCAATACATATCTTCTCCCACCACTTTCATGCACAGGGTTGACCCCAGAATGAAGATGGTATATTTCTTCTTTTTCTTGTAAATATTTGGAAAAAACTTGTATTAAGTCTGTAGACTTTTTTGTGAAATGTTGGTGCTTTTTTTTAGTGTTGTGATGTTGAAAGCCATTTAGGGGTATGAATATGCAATTTAGGGGGAAATAGAAAGTTTTCAAAAAATGTAAGGCGAATCCGGATCAATTTGGCGCCCGCGAGCAAAATTTGTTGTTATCTAAAGTGTGTTGCATATTTATTTAAATCCATTCATCTAGGCAGTGTTGAAAATTTGGTTTTGACTAATTAATATTTTAGTCTAACCATGATTAAATTGTTGTGGCCACGTTCGTATTCTCAAAATCGAATTTCGGTGAGTGAGAAATGTGTGTTTTAAGTTGGTCACTTATGGGGGCATTTTCGTAATTGGATGCAAGTACTGCCAGCCTGCCCGCCCATTGTTTGGCCCTTGTCTGGGCAAGTAGGCTCGTATTATTGGCTTGAGTTTGGATAGAAGTTTGTAGGCTGGTTGTTAGCAGGTCTGATTGAAGTTGTTGACACACTAAGTCTGTTGGGCTAGATGTTGTCTGAGCTAGCAGTAGATTGGACTTGATGGTTAGAAGTCCAGTCTGTTTGATCTGGAACTGGCCTGTGTAGCTGTTGAGCTACCTGTGAGTTGTTGATGCATCAAGGGTTTTGATGACCTAGAAGCATCCATGAAGACTTAAAAAGTCTAAGTAGTGGCTCTTAATGAGCAAGTAATGGAGAGACACTTTAATGCCTTGAGTCTATTCACATGGTGGATGTTACTTTTATATATAGATGCATCTACAAGCATTTCATACATAACATACACTACATACAACAAATAAAGGATATCAAGAAAATCATAAAGCACTTCATTTGCATTTATAGTATAGTTTTGTGTCTGCCCAGTTCGTGCCTTGGTTCAGTTCGCCAGAGCCTTTCCAGTTTGCGGTGCTGCTACTGGAAAGGAGGAAATTCGTTTTATCTTTGGGGATAGATTTTCAATCCGTGAGCACTAGCCGGGGCAATACTGTCTTGCGGAAAGAGGAAACTCGAATCGAATTTAGTCTGTTCAGTCCAGTCAAGTCTGTCCAGTTTGTCGTTCCATACCCAAGAGAATCATCAACCCGGACGTTCTGCCCAGAATACCAAAAAGTTGACTGCCCTATTGGATACGGAATCGATTGTAATCTAGTACTTCAATTTCTATTGTATTTTCAATTACTTGTTATTATTTTATACGCATTTTCAAGGTTCGGCTATTTTAACCAATAGTTGCAAGACGGTATTTTGACCTACTAAAGCTTTGAAGATGGCGTCCAACACTGGTTCAACCTCCAACAACAAATCTGGTGGAGCAAGGGTCTTACCGGGTTCTGCCCAAGCTGAAAAACCATTCAAGTTCGTTGGCTTGACTTCAGGACTTGACAATTGAAGATGATGTTCTACCATACTACTCTTGGCTTGGCGAAATACGTCAAAGGGCAGGCTCCAGTCATTGCTGCTGATGAGAAGGATGAAAACAAGAAGAATGCATATGAACAATGGCGTCATGAAGACTTCATGTGCAAGAACTATATCTTCAACAGTCTTGAAAATGCCATGTATTCTGTCTACACAGATACAAAAAACTCCAAGGATCTATGGGAACTTCTTGAAAAGAAGTACAAAACTGAAGACGCTAGAACAAAGAAATTTGTTGTGGCCAGGTATTTGGCTTACCACATGCAAGATGGTCGTTCTGTCATGGAACAAGTGCAAGAGTTTCAACTCGTTGTACACTTTGTTCATGTTGAAGGGATGAATATTCCCGATGCCTTCACTATTGCATCAGTGATTGAGAATTTGCCTCCTTCGTGGAAGGACTTCAAGAGTTACCCGATGAATATTCCTGATGTACACTCTTGAGGATCTGATTGTCAAACTCAGGATTGAGGAAGACAACAGAAAAGTCGATTCAAGACCGAGGGTCTCGATCGATGAAAATGCTAACTTGCTGGAACATAATGGTCCAAGTAACAGAAAGCGCATTGGCCAGTCTGCCAAAGGCAAGAAGGCTGCGCTAGGGAAGTTTAATGGGGAATGCTACAACTGTGGCAAGCATGGCCACATGGCAAGCCAATGAAGAAAGTCCAAGAAGAAGAAAGCTCCCCAACATGCTCATGTTGCTGAACATGATGAGTTGAATGTGATCTGGCCTGTGTTGTATCAGAAATAAATCATGTTGAAACCCCTAAGGAGTGGTTCATGGACACAGGTGCTACTTGTCACGTCTGTCTGGACAATGGTGCGTTCTCTGTCTACAATGTTGTTGAAGGCAGAAAGTTGCATATGGGCAATAAGGCTTCATCTAAAGTGGCTGGAATTGGATCTGTGGTTCTGAAGTTATCCTCTTGGAAGGAGCTAACGCTGAAGGATGTGCTGCATGTCCCAGACATCTGCAAGAACTTAGTCTCGGGCTATCTTCTTGTAAAGAATGGTTTTAAGCTTATCTTTGAGTCTAATAAGTTTATACTTACCAAGTCTGGAAAGTTCCTAGGCAAGGGTTATGTTGCAGATGGACTTTTCAAAATGAATGTAATTAATGGTTGTGCGCCGAGCACACATGAATAAGAATGTTTCTACTTCTTATTTGGTTGAGTGTTCTGATCTATGGCATGTTAGATTGTGACACGTTAATCTAAATGCTATAAAATGATTAGTAAACTTGGATTTACTAAAGTTGAAAGAAGTAGACACACGTAAGAAGTGTGAAATCTGTGTTGAGGCCAAACTGGCCAAGTTGCCATTTCACTCTGTTGAAAGAAGCACATAACCTCTAGAGTTGATCCACACAGATGTGTGTGATTTGAAATTTGTGTAAACTAGAGGTGGGAAAAAGTATTTCATTACTTTTATCGATGACTGCACAAAGCACTGCTATCTTTACCTCTTAAGGAATAAAGACGAAGCTATTGAAGCTTTTAAGAACTTTAAAGTTGAGGCTGAAAATCAGCTAAGTACCCGAATTAAAGTCATTTGAAGTGATCGAGGTAGTGAATATGTAGCGCCGTTTGAGGAGTTATGTGCCTAGGCGGGCATAATACATCAAATGACGGCTCCATACTCGCCTCAATCAAACAGTATTGTTGAACGCAAGAACCGTACACTGAAAGAGATGATGAACGCTATGTTGATAAGTTCGAGTCCGCCCTGGAACATGTTGGGGAAGGTCGTCTTGGCGACTAACTATATTCTGAACAAAATTCCACTTAAGGGTAAGGATGTGACCCCTTACGAATTGTGGAAAGGACGTAAATCGTCATATAAATACCGCAAAGTGTGGGGGTATCTGGCCAAGGTTGAAGTGCATTGTCCAAGGCAAGTTAAGATCGGTCCCAGAACGATTGACTGTATCTTTATAGGATATGCACTTAATAGTAGTGCTTATTGTTTCCTAATTCATAAGTTGGAGATACCCAATGTGAATGTAGGAACGACAATAGAGTCAAGGAATGCAATTTTCTTGAAAATGCTTATCCATGCAAGGGTCTGGATAGGACAGAAGGAAGTTCTGGGGAGAGAACTCATGATGATGCTACTAGTTCTCATCGGGCATATGATGTTGAACTAAGACGTAGCAAGAGATCCAGAACGACTACGACGTTTGGGCCAGATTTCATCACCTATATGTTAGATGATGAACCAAAGTCTATAGCAGAATCTCTGTCCAGCCCAGACGCTGCGTTCTAGAAGGAAGCTATCAATAGTGAGATTGACTCCATCATGCAGAATCATACATGGGAGTTAACTGATCTCCCAAGAGCCAAGAGGTTGTAAGCCCTTAGGATGCAAGTGGATCCTTGAAAAAAAGTTCAAAGCTGATGGTACTATTGATAAGTACAAAGCTCGTCTAGTAGCCAAGGGCTTTAGGCAGAGAGAGGAAGATGACTTCTTCGATACCTACTCACATGTGACTAGGATCACGTCTATTCGAGTGCTTCTCTCGATTGCTGCGTTGCACAATCTTGAGATCCATCAAATGGATGTGAAGACTCCTTCCTAAATGGTGAGCTAGAGGAAGAGATATATATGGATCAACCCAAAGGGTTTGTGGCACCTGGGCAGGAGAGCAAGGTGTGCAGACTGGTTCGGGCGTTATCAAATGGTTTCAAAATCAACGAGTGTGACAAGTGTGTTTACGTTAAAGGCACTGCTGATGCATTTGTCATAGTCTGCCTTTATGTAGATGATATGCTGATAATGGGCAGTAGTCATCAACTCATTGTTGATACGAAACATATGTTGAAGAGAAACTTCGACATAGAAGATATGAGCTTAGCTGATGTGATTCTTGGAATCAAAGTTGTGCAGAAGGCTGATGGAATTGTCTTGACACAATCTCATTACATTGAGAAGGTGCTCAAGAAGTTCAATGCCTATGATAAGATGCCAGCTAAAACGCCATTAGAGCTCAACGTGCATCTGTGCAGGCACAGAGGTGAGCCTATTACACAAGATGAGTATGCAAAGATCATTGGATGCTTGATGTACATCAGTAACTGTACGCGTTCTGATCTCGCCTGCCCAGTTAACAAGTTGAGCAGGTACACGAGCAATCCAAGCAGAGAACATTGGACTGCTCTAGTACGAGTGTTGAGATATTTGAAGTATACTCTCAACTTGTGGCTGAGATACACTAGATATCCACCTGTCCTAGAAGGGTACAGTGATGCGAAATGGATATCGAATACGAAAGACTCATTCTCAACTAGTGGTTGTGTATTCACTATTGGGGGTGGAGCAGTGTCGTGGAAGTCCACAAAACAAACGTGTATAGCCCGGTCCACCATGGAATATGAGTTTATAGCTCTGGACAAAGCTGGTGAAGAAGCAGAGTGGCTTCGTCACTTTCTTGAGTATATTCCATGTTGGCAGAAGCTAGTGTCTACTGTCATGATTAACTACGACAGTCAAGCTGCTATTGACAGGGCACTGAATGACATGTACAATGGTGAGTCGAGACACATACGTCGTCGACATAATACCATAAGACATTTGATCTCATGTGGAATATCTCTGTTTGTTATGTCAAGTCATAGGATAATCTAGCGGATCCGCTAACCAAAGGGTTAAATAGAGATCGAATGAATGAGTTGCTAGAGGGAATGGGATTAAAAATCCACAACTAGAACAATTATAGTGGTAACCCAACCATGATGATTGGAGATCCCAGAAACTTGGTTCAATAGGACAACTAAGCTATAAGAGTTCCCAGAGCAACACTTGGAAGATTATTTCTTCACCCGTTCCTTTGGAAAGCAAGTTAAGTGTTGAGACCTATCAATGTGGTCAGGTTAAGTCTTATGACTTTTAATGATTCCGGGACAGATAAGTATGGCAGGATACTTGGAAAGGAATCACCTATATAAGTGAGAAGTGTGGCCGCTTCACAGAGGGCACTTGTGAATCCAAAGATGTGTCCAATGTCGAAATAGAAACAAACGTGAGAACGACTATTGTCTTGGTGCACACTAAGGAAGAATAGTTTAAGGCATTATATCCACTAGTCCGCCGGTGTACCCGATAGTGTTGACAAGGGAAGGTTCAAAGCCTCAAGCTACCTATCCTGCTGCAATGCTGTTTCTTTCGACCTGGGCATTTAGTTTGCATACAATCATGCACAATTTCCACTCATGTGGGGGATTGTTGGAAATTTTGTTTTGACTAATTAATATTTTAGTTTAACCATGATTAAATTGTTGCGACCACGTTCGTATTCTCAAAACTGAATTTCAGTGAGTGAGAAATGTGCGTTTTAAGTTGGTCACTTATGGGGGTATTTTCGTAATTGGATGCAAGTACTGCCAGCCTGCCCGACCCATTCCTATTGCTTGGCCCGTGTCTAGGCAAGTAGACTCGTGTTATTGACTTGGGTTTGGATCGAAGTTTGTGGGCTGGTTGTTAGCAGGCCTAACTGAAGCTGTTGACAGACTAAGTCTATTGGGCTAGATGTTGTCTGGGCTAGCAGTGGATTGGGCTTGATGATTAGAAGTCCAGTCTGTTTGATCTGCAACTGGCATGGTTGGTTGTTGAGCTACTGCGAGTTGTTGACACATCAAGGGTCTTGATTACCTAGAAGCATCCATGAAGACTTGAAAGGTCTAAGTAGTAGCTCTTAATGAGCAAGTAATGGAGAGACACTTTAATGCCTTGATAGCAAAGGACATAACTACATGTTTCAAGATAACAAAGGCCTAATAGATGTGTATGTAACAACTGTACATATGTTCATCGACATCAACTATTTCACCAAGATGACAACTCCAAAACAACATAAGCTCTTAATACCCATATAGAATAAGTGCTTCTCTTGTAATTTTGATATTGTATAGGTCGAGATATCTAAGTAGGCAAATATGAGTAATGAGATTTTGTATTGCAATAAAAAAAACATAGAAAATGTAAGTACAAGATAAAATTATTGAAATATTGTAATTTTGTGACGCGGGTATTAGAGATATACCAGAAGGAACACGTAATAAAACTAAATGATCCCAAAATTGTAGAAAGTGCAACAACTATTCCGCAAAAGATTGATTAAAACTGATTAGAGGTAAACATAATTTTTTTTGGATTTTTCAAATTTTATTAACCTAAACGCCAAAGTTTTAAAGTACAAAATCAATGGGCATATCCACTGTACAATCCTCCCAAGATAAAGGAGTAGTAGTGCTACAAGTAAAGTAGTAATCTATACTACCGTCATGGTCGTGCGCCTCTCTTCAAGTGATATGCTGTAATCATCCTCCATCGTCCCACAATAGGCGCATCCCACTAAGACCCTGTCCCCATTGAGGATGGGTTAGGGCCTCATTAAAACCTTTCCGAACAAAAAAACCCAATGGCAAAAAACGTTCGGCTAGGAAAAAGAGTGCCCAAGGTGATTGGGGATCGGTGCCGCCTAATTGGGTAGCTTGGACTGCACAACATCCGGAGGGAATAGGGAAAATAGGACCGTGTACACATCCCGCTTGATCTTCCAAACAATCTGGGAACAAACAAACGGGGTCTTCTAAATACAAGAGCATTTCTTGCCCTCCAAATATAGTGCACGGTTGCGGCAAGTGCAATCCACTTCGCCCTCTGTTGAACAAGGCTGCCTTGGTTCTCTTGATCGATCCATTTGATGGCACTGAGGATAGTGAACGTTGATCGAGAAATTCCGAGCCACCTTCTAAGTTCCTCCCAAACTTGGATTGTTTTCGGACATGCAAAGAAAAGATGGGAGTTAGATTCAATATTAGCATGGCAAAGGGAACATGTGGCATCAATATTAAGAAAAGAAAGTCTATCAAGAGAGGAGAGTCTCCCTTGTATTGCTTGCCACAAGGTGAAGGAGAATTTTGGCGGTATGTAGGTCTTCCAAATACGGCGGTGCCAAAATCTTCGCACCCCCTTCTTTCGAAACCAATCATATGCGGATCCGGTAGCATTCGGACCATACCAGGAAGCAAGTAGAGTTGTGGTTGCCTCGGTATCATGTCCCACTCCCTCCAAGATAGAAGAGCGAAGCTCCAATAACCTCTTTAAAAGAGGGGAAAGCTTCGCCGTCAGATTCCAATCCCAAAGAGTAGAGGAGCTAGGAATGTATTCACCATGGACCCATTGAATCCAAAGAGAATCCGCCTTTAGGTGGATATCCAAAAGGACTTTCGTGAGAAGTGAGTTGTTCCATGCCGAAAGATCTCTAATACCAATGCCTCCTTCTTCTTTCGGTCGGCAAAAAGTACTCCAAGCTATCGGGGACATCTTGAATCCCCATAGAAACCTCCTCATGATACCATATATACAGTCGATCACAATGGTGGGTAACAGAAAGATTTGGATCCAATAACAAGAAACCCCTTGAATAACCGACCGTATCAATTCCAATCGGCCCGCATGCGAAAGAGTGGCCGCCTCCCACCGGCGAACAAGGCTTGAAATTTATTCCACAAGGGGGGAGTAATGGTTGCTTTTCAACATCAACAAAGCTAATGGAATGCCAAGGTACCTTACCGGTAACCGGCCTTCCGGAAATCCAAAGAGGTCGATGATATGTTGTCTATCCGGATTATTTTCTCAAATGCCGGTAATGAAGATAGAGGACTTCATAAGATTGACTCGAAGGCCCGATACTTCACCAAAGTCCCCTAATGCAGTGGCAAGGATTTGTATGGATATGGGATCACCCCGGCCAAAAAGAATAAGATCATCGGCAAAGGCTAGATGGGTAATTCTCCGCTGCCCACATTTGCTATGATAATTGAAATCCGTCTCGTATGTGCGAGAGTGGAGAAGCCTCGAGAAATATTCCATGCAAAGGATGAATAATGAAGGCGACATGGGGTCACCTTGCTGAAGTCCACGTTTCCCTTGAAAGTAGCCATGAAGTGCGCCGTTGATGGAGATAGAGAATTGTGTCGTTGAGACGCAAAGCATGACCCATTTCACAAAGGTGGGGTGGAAGTTAAACCCACGGAGGGTTTGCTCAAGGAAGGACCAAGAGATCGTATCATATACCTTCATCAAATCTAGCTTCACGGCACACCGAGGTACTGATCTCTTCCTTTGGTATCCTCGCATCAATTCTTGTGCAAGAAAGACATTGTCAATGATTTTATGACCTTTGATAAAAGCCGATTGTGAATTTCCCACAATATCCGAGAGGTGTTCGCCCGTGCGTTCATTCAAAATCTTTGTTATGGCCTTGTATACCACATTGCAACAAGCCATGGGTCTAAAATCTCGAATCGTTGGATTATCTTTGGACTTTGGGATTAATGCAATAGTAGTTGTGTTGAGTCGTTTCAAGAGTTGTCCATTTCGGAAAAACTCATCCACAACTCCTACAACATCGGGGCCCATAATATCCCAATTCTTCTTGAAGAATGCCGCCAAGTATCCATCTGGTCCGGGTGCCTTAGAATCTTCAATCCCAGAGATAGCTTGTTTGATTTCCTCCATGGAGGCTGGTAAGACCATATCATCCCGATGAGCTTGAGAGAGTTTGGGTCCCAAGTCAAATAGAGTGTGATCAACATCCGATGAGGGGACATGAGTACCAAAGAGGCCCTTGAAGAATGTGACAAAGTCCTCGGCGATTACTTCTTGGTCGAAGGTGATGTTGCCATTTAACCTTCGAAGAAAGGCGATGGTATTCTTGGTAGTATTCCTCTTGACCATTGAATGGAAGAACCCCGTGCCCTTGTCACTATTGAGTAAGTGCTTGTTACGTGACTTTTGGGCAAAAACCTTCTCAGCTTGATCAAGAAATGAAGCTTTCTTATGCACATCCGGAAGTAATCCACGTAAAGTGGAGTCACGAGGAGCCTCATCAATTTGTACTTGTAGGTTTTGTAGTTCCGCCCTTACACTATTAGCACGCTCCGTGATTAGACCGAATTCCTTGAAGTTCAAGGCTTTGAGGTGTGCTTGTAATTCCTTGAGGCGAAGGACCAAGCCATGTTGTGTGTGGCCGGTAATTTGGATGGGATAGTGTTCTTCAATTACCGATTTGCAATCTTGGTGATTGAGCCACGTATTGAAGAATTTGAAGGGACTTGGCTTAGTCACAATTTTGCCAAGGATCGATATAACGGTCGGTGAGTGATCCGACACAAGGTCCGGCGGTGGGAAGTCGGCCGAGCAAAGGTAGCCTTCGGTAAGCCATTTCCCATTGATTAATGCCCTATCCAATTTACTCGAAGTGGTATTGGAGTTCCACGTGTACTGGCATCCCGTGAATGGGACATCCTCAAAGCTAAGGAAGGCACAAGTGTCAACAAAGTCACGCAAGTCATAATCTCGCAGCTCTATCTCCCCAACTCTATCATCCAGAGAAAGTAAACAATTGAAGTCCCCACAAAGGATTGTAGGCTCATCCGGTGTAGCGTGTGTAATAAGAGAATCCCATAGTGGCCTACGATCTGGGACCGTCCAACGTCCGTATACAAGTGATAGGCGGAATGATTACCTCGAGAGCATGAACTTGGCCATGCAATGTAAGACTTGATCTTCAATGTTGTGCGGATGTATTCTTACTTTCGTGGGGTTCCAAAGTAGCAAGATACGTCCCCCCAGAGTGATGGTAAAATTATCCAAGCTTTCCCATCCGGCAAACATGGTTTTGATGAAGAAATCCTTCGCTCTAGGCGATAGTTTGGTCTCCGTTAGACCTAGAACATCCACTTTTTGTAGTATGGCAAAATCCCTCAACAATTTTTGTTTTTGCGGGTTGTTGAGTCCCCACACATTCCATGATACTATGATCATGGATTAAGAGTATGAGGGATTTACTTTCGGCCGTGGGGGCCTTTGCCCCTACGGTTCTTCTTCCTGAGTGGCTTCGGGGCAATCTTCTTAGCCGAGGGCGGCTCATCTTCCGATCTCTCAAAATGGAAGCCGGGTGGTTTTTCAATCGGTTCGGATGTTGTCCCCACTTGATGTGTGGTTGAGCACCCGATCGGAGTTGAGTCGACCTTTGGAGCATCCTCGGTTGTTTGTAGCGGCAATTTGGAGGATATCTCACAAGAATCAACTACGGCTTTACCCTTGGTGTACGGTAAACATGAGATTGGTGGGTCATGGTCCGGAAGCATGCATCGATATGAGGTAGAGTCGTCGCTTACGACACTAGTTGACCCGGAAGGGCTTAGAAGCTCCGATGATACTACATGCATGGATTGATTGCAAGGTGAGTTATCATCATACGAACTAGGGAGGTACACGACCGTAGTCGTAGGAGGGGTAATGATGTCCCTCGCCAAAAGTGCGCCCAAAGTATTCCTCTCCAATTGTGCGGTCTTAGCATCTCTCTCCACGAGTTCGGCCGAAGCTACCTTCACCACATTATCGGCTTGAGTCACTTTGTATACTAGTAATGGAGATGAAGGGAAACCAAGAGGGAGTGGGGTTCCAGATCCTGGTTGGATGGACTGAGAATGGGCTTAAATGTTACTTTGTGCCATGCCTTTCAAAAATGTAAGACATTAGATCTAGTAGATATATTCCATTCCTAATTATACATTAGAACGAAGAGCAGAGCATCCACAACCACAAACTTCTAGGGCAGTTGAAACATTTTCAAATGGTTTGACGAACTAATTAACAATTTTGAATCATAATGCAGGGGAAAAAAACTTACTTGTTTACTGTTGCTTATCCAACATCTGAACAAACAAGAAGTAAAATGATTCAAAAAATATATTCTCCCTCCATTCCAATATTTGTGGCTCAATTGGTTTTGCCATGAGAATTTAGGAAGTGATGTTATGTGATGTAGATTGTGTGACTTTTTGATAGTTAATTTTGGTCCACACAATTATTGCATTTGATAGAAGTGAGCTACAAATATTGAGACATTCATTTAGGGAAAATAAACCACAAATATTGAGATGGAGGATGGAGGATGGTATTTTTTAGAAATAAGTCCATAGAAATAAATGTCCAACGCAATCATTTAGTTAAATTAAATAACACATGGAAACTCATTACTCATCCCCAATGCTTATAAATTTCCTTCAACATAAATGAAAATTGATCTTATTAGATGAAGACATCAAATAGAATATTATAATTAATGAGTTGTAGTGATTATGCATTAGATTGTTGCTTGTTTGTTTGGTGTCTTGCGGACGTAGGAACTGACACAATCGCATTGATTATATTTGTTCCGGCTACTGTTCCAGAAATAAGATTATATTGAAAAGTGGAAGTCAAAAGAATCACGTGATACATGAAACGGAAAGATGTAAGGGTGTGAAGAAGGGGCAACAACGAATAGTGTTTATGTTTGCGGTTACTACGTACATGCTTGATTGAAGAGTTGATCAACAAAGGGGAAAAAGGCGATGGTGAAGAAATTGAAGAAGGGTGTCGAGCGATAAAGTTATTATTATTATTATTAATATTAGGATATTAATTAGTGCTCCATATGTTCCACTATTATAGTTCTACTTTTCTAATTGGTTGTCTCATTATTACTATCATATTTCTTAAAAAGGCAAAAGTTACTCTTAAACATAAAATAAAGTGGATCCCCCTTACTAATTACTCAATCCCATAATCTTATACTCTCTCTCTTCATAAATCTATCTCACACGATTCTTTCCACTTCGAACTCAAGAATTTATGATTTTTTAACTTTTTAGAAACTTTAAATTATTTCTTCAATTACAATACGAAAAAAATATAGAATAAAGGGTTAAAGACGTTAAACCCCCCATACCATTGAATTTTTACACTTTACCCCTTAATTATAAAAACATACACTATACCCCCTCTGAAGGAAATATAAGGTTAGGAACGATACCTTCCTCCTTCGTATGTTGTCGTAGCTCTGATTGTTGCTCGTGTGTCAGATGTTCTAATCTGTGTCCCGGCCTTTTTCTCCCTCTGGGTGGTCAGAGAACTGAAGAAAATAAGATTTATGTCTCTCTCAGACTCACGCGCGTGCGTGTATAATAAGATATGTGTGTGTTATGTTTCTGAACAGAGTACTAATATATATAGACTTCAAAAACCAATATAATATAAATATATTTGTAGCCCATTAATTTAATTATATTTCTAATGAGCTTCCACATAATTAGCCCATAATATAATTAATTAATCCACTGGGCTACTAATATTTATCAATTAATTGGCTCAGCCAATTAATTCCAGATAAATAACATTATTAAATAATGTAAAAATACATTAATCCATTAATGATGATTTCTGAGAGACAATAAATCACTAGGCAACTAATTGGGCCAGATCAGGGAACTAATACAAGAAATAAAGTTGGGCCTCAAATTAATTAATTATCTATGCTCAACCCAGAGCAAAGTTAATTAATAAGCACAGATTCATTCCACTAGAGAATCTGTGCTGACTTACCCCTTTATCCCAAATTGAGCAAGGGCTTGTATTTTAGACTTCATCGATCTCCGTACTTAAGATAGAAATATCCGTTAATTAATTAAGCTCACTGACAGCTTAAATTAATTAACATCTTATATTCCTGAGTAGTACCACTCGACCTTATTAACACACCTGAACTTAATCAACCGGCCGAGTTTAGTGTGCTAATCCTTTCGAGTTCCTCAGGAGATATTATCAACCCATTTTACTAGGATACGGATGCAAGATACAGACAACCAGCCTGAGCCACAAATAACTACTAACACCCAAGATACGTAGATCCGGTCGCGATGACGTTCACCATAGTAGGTCAAAGTGATAGATAGCCAAATGCGCTCAGTTGAAGTCTTACCAAGCTTAAGACCAGCTAAGTCACGGAGATCTTGGTTCTCCACTAAGGTCAGTTAGGAGAACACATCTCACTGTGATCCGTCAATACACCACCTTCAGTGTACCAGTAAAGACATGCAGCTAAGACAAACCACTTCTTATCTAAAGCTGCGACTTAAATCGACAACTTATCTTGAAGTTGTCTCGACTATGATAACTTGTTTATATCTTGTCGGTTCAACCAATTTGTGTTGTCTTACGTGATACCCGACACACCACACAAATCTAACTTTTATACAAGATAAAGGATAACATGTGCAAATATATATATTTATCAGATAGGAGAATAAAATAGTGGTAGGGACAACACATTGTATACAAGCATAAAATTTGCTTCCAGTATACAAAATCCCAACAATTCTCCCACTTATACTAAAGTAAACTTTTAGTATACAATGTGTCAGTTCTAGGTACAAACTAGTACTCAGCTATGGTACAAACTAGTACTCAGCTATCTCTCAGCTATCTATCCTATCTATCACTGCATCTTCTCCCACTTATACAAAAGCTTCTGTAGTCCTAAGTGGGGGGCATCTCTACCATCCCTAAGCCACGAACATGCCTCTCGTAAGCCGGGAGTGGTAAGAACTTCGTGAAAGGATTAGCTAGGTTGAATTCAGTTCCAATTTTGTCAATCACCATGTCTCCTCGATTTACGAATACTCGTATAATGTGGTACTTCCTGTCTATGTGTTTAGACGCCTTGTGAGATCTAGTTTCTTTAGAATTTGTCCTTTGCACCCGCATGATCACAATAAATCGTGATCGCCTTAGGCAAATTCCCGAACAATATCAAGATCCAGGAGGAAATTCTTGAGCCAAACAACCTCTTTCGAAGCTTCTGAAGCAGCCACATACTCTGCTTCCATGGTTGAGTCCACAATGCATTTCTGCTTTGCACTCCTCCATGAAATGGCTCCACCTCCCAAGGTAAACACATAACCCGAGGTAGACTTCTTCTCGTCTCTGTCAGCCTGGAAATCCAATTCTGTATAACCCAAAGCCACTAGATTGTCTGACTGGTAAACAAGCATATAATCTCTAGTCCGTTTAAGGTACTTGAGAATATGATTGACCGCAATCCAGTGTTCCTTTCCAGGGTTAGACTGATATCTTGAGACCATGCCTACATCATATGAGATATATGCTCTCGTACAAAGCATCGCATACATGAGGCTACTGACAGCGGAAGCATATGATACTAGCCTCATACTTTCTATCTCTTCAGGCGTTTTAGGGCACTGATTCTTGGATAGAAAAATGTCATGTCTGAAAGGTATTGAACCTCTCTTGGCTTTTTGCATGCTAAAACGAGCAATAACAGTGTCAATGTAGGACACTTGTGACAAGCTTAACATCCTTTTCTGGCGATCTCGGATAACCTTGATCCCAAGGATGTAAGCAGCTTCACCTAAGTCCTTCATTTGAAACTGCTTGGATAACCACGTCTTTACGTCTGATAACACTTCAACATTGTTGCCAATGATAAGGATGTCATCTACGTAAAATGCAAGAAACACCATTGATCCGTTAACACAAATACGGTACACACACCTCGTTAGGACAGGATACAAATCCATAGGATTTGACTACCTCGTCAAAAACGCTGGTGCCATAACCGGAAAGCTTGCTTGAGTCCATGAATAGACTTCTTAAGCTTCCAAACTAGATGCTCTTCGCCCTCCTTCACATAACCATCTGGCTGTTTCAAGTAGATGACCCTACCTTTTTCAAGGTGACCGTTTAGGAATGCGGTTTTGACATATATTTGCCAGATCTCTAGGTTCATGTGAGCTGCTATGGAAAGGAGAATCCGAATGGACTTGATCATTGCTACAGGCGAGAAGGTCTCTTCGTAATCGATACCTTCTTTCTGGGTAAAACCCTTCGCCACTAGTCTGGCCTTAAACGCCATGATCTCTCCATTCGATCCTCCCTTTCTCTTGTATACCCACTTACTACCAATAGCCTTGCAACCCTCAGGTAGTTCAGTGATCTCGTATACATCCATATCAATTATGGACTTAATTTCTGAGTCCATGACGATTCGCTAGGAATCTGCATCTACATCTCCCACTGCTTCTTTATAAGTCCAGGGACCCACGATATCTTGTTCATGTACCGGGAGATGATCAAACGTCTCCCCAGCGAACATATACCGATCAGGCGTAAATATCACCCTCCCACTACGTCGAACAGTGTCAGGCGATGTGTTAACATATTGTGCAGTTACTTGTGGAGTACTATCTTGCACAACTGGTTGTTCAAGTGGAACTCGACCACCTTGTAATTCCTCAAGGATGATGTCGACTCGAGATTTATGGTTACTAATGTAATCCTCTTCTAAGAACCGAGCGTTAGGGCTAACAACGATCTTCTGTTCTTTAGGATCATAAAAGTATCCACCCTTCGTTTCCTTCGGATACCCTATGAACAACATCACTTCTGAACGTGATTCCAATTTGTCGGCCTGCCTATTTAGCACATAAGCATGATAACCCCAAATCCTTAAGTGGTGCATACTGGGTTTGTGCCCGCTCCACAACTCAAAAGGGGTCTTTTGTACCGACTTGGAAGACACACGGTTCAGCAAGTATGCTGCAGTCTCTAGGGCATATCCCCAAAAGGAAACTGACAAAGTTGCATAACTCATCATCGACCGAACTATCTTTAAGAGACTTCGGTTCCTTCTCTCTGACACACAATTCTGTTGAGGCGTGCCCAGTGTTGTCAGCTGGGATGTAATCCCACAATTCGTCAAGTAGTCCTTGAACTCGTTGGATAGGTATTCCCTACCACGATCAGATCGTAGTGTTTTGATTTCTTATCTAGCTTCTTCTCCACTTCTGCCTTGAATTCCTTAAAGGTTTCAAAGCAATCCGACTTGTGGCGAAGAAGGTAAACATATCCATACCTCGAGTAATCGTCAGTAAATGTGACGAAGTACTCATACCCTCCACGAGCTTGTGTAGACATAAAACCACACAAGTCAGAATGTATCAAACTTTATACTTCTGTGCTTTATTACCCTTTGCCTTGAAAAGCCTAGTCATCATCTTTCCTTCCAAACAGGTTTCGCAAGTTGGAAATGGTTCAACGTGGAGAGACTCCAATAATCCATATTCCACCAACCTTTGAGTCCTGTTAAGATTGATGTGACCTAGTCTTAAGTGTCACAGATAAGTTTGATTTACCTTAGAAGACTCTTTCCTCTTCTTAGGATTTGATTATGAGGAAGCAATATTAACAGAACTACGCGGTTTACAAGTAATTGTATATAAAGATCCGTTTAATGGTCCACCACAGATAAAATCATCGTCTTTCATGATAGAAACTTCACTATCAAAACTTGATTTATAGCCATCCATGGTGCAGAGTTTTGAAACATAAATAATGTTTCGCCTAAACTCAGGCACATATTAAACTTCTTTAAATACTAAAACAGAACTATCAAAAGATATATTTAAATCTCCAATGGCAATTGTAGGAACTTTCGATCCATTGCCCATTGAGACTACCACCTCGCCATTGCTCAATTTCCTTTTCTGCAAGAAACCTTGCAAGGTGTAACAAACATGATCAGTTGCCCCCGAATCCACTACCCATTCGTGGGTAGAAGAGGAAACTAGAACAATCTCAGTTACAATAGCGACTCGCGTCTCTTTCTGTTTTGCCTTGACATCTGGATAATAACTCTTCCAGTGTCCTTTCTTACATTAATTGAAGAACCTTCCTTTCTTCTTTGACATTCGCATACCGCCTATAAGGACCGTCTTCTTACTCCTACTGCTCTTCTTGAATTGACCACCCTTTCTGCTCTTTTTCTGGTTTCCGCCTTTCGGGGGATTCCTTGAACTACTAGGGATATTCAAGACTTGAACACTCTTGCCCTTTCCTATAACCTCTTTGACCGCTACCAAAGATTTAAGTAACATACTCATAGTAAACTCGTTCTTAAACATAGCGGTCCTAAAACAGAAGTTCTTATAGGACCTTTGCAGAGCTTTTATTGGGAGAGGTAAGATATCTCTTCCACTCTATGAAATTATTTAAAATTGTTAAACCCGTTAGGGTTTGGTTGGTGAGACTATTTAGGAACTCAAAAAATAAAATATCCGAACAGACATTTCTGAAAAATGTAATTTAAAAGCATGTATAAAATTAATATTTGCACATAATTCGTAATTAATAATCATTGTAACCTTTTGTAAAAATAATGATATTAAAAACCTCGAACAGCTCTAGGAATTCCACTAGCAAGCCACGCAGATGGACGTTTACTAGCGTAACCCTAAACCACGCTATTTACCTAGCTCTTTAATTCCAATCCACGTCTAGGTTCTTAAGACGAATGAAATTAATAGTTCGATATTCTGGACCATGTCACTATTAAAACGCGGGAAGGAACTTCGAGGGAAGTGAATTGTATCTGCGGTGACATCTAAGCATTGACCATTAATTTGACCAAAATAGAATCAAATTCTCGAAATTGACATACTTACTCGAACCATGTCGCATTCAATTTGATCTAATTAGCTATCCTATTTAATTATTATCTTCTAGAGTACTTGTGTTTACTAGGCACGCAAGCCACGCAGGTGGACGTTTACGACTTCGCTCCCACTACTCAATAATAATCAATTATTATTTTGGAAAACTCATCTCACAAAACTGGTAGCTCAAAAATGCAAGCAAGCCACGCAGGTGGACGTTTACTCACATAATCTTACTACTTTCGTGCAGAGTCCAATTAATGGAGGTCCGATTAATTGTTTAATATCCAAATTAATGGAATCTAATTAAATATTTAATTTAAAATTGCTTAGTCTTTTTATTCAAAAGGTTTGTTACGAATCATGCATATCCACATAATTCCTAAAGCATGCAATTTTTAAGCGCACATAATAAAACGTGCTCGCGAAAAATAAAACATGCTTTAATACGACGTAAGTCCTATTTACATGTTTTTCTAAGCGCAATTAATCACATAATCGCATGCTAAAGCATAATAATAAATAAATGCGCAAATAGGAAATTTAAAACGTCATTATCGGGCTTTAAAACATGTAATTCCTAACTATTACATAGCCCGATCAAAATACAGCTCTTCGATCTTCAAAATCTTCGAATTTGAAAACTGCATCGAAAACTGTCGGCGCAATGTCATCAGGGGGTCTGCCACGTGGCAGACACGTGGCAGACATGTGTCCACCTGGTCAGCAAAGGGCTGACGTGGCGCACCACGTCAGCGCGCCACGTCAGCATCGTCTTCTCCACAAAATAACGCCGCCGCCGCCTTTCCACCGCCTCCCCGACATCCCTGGAGCCCCGCGACCCACCTGCGTACAGCGCCGTCGCCGGATCGCGGCTGGGAATGGGCGCAGCTGCGCACCGTCGTGCCTCCCTGCTGCGCGCGGCTACCGCCTCCAACGCGGCTGTTTCGGCCTACGTCCGTCATCTCCAGCCACGCCCGACGTCCCCAAGACGTATGGGTTGTGCTTAATCGCCGCCTGGAGCCGCCGCCGCGACATGGAGCTGCAGAATTTTGCAGCCGTCGCCGGCGAGCTCCTCCGCGTAAATACACCACTTTCCGAGCCACGATTTGTTCAATTGATTCATGGGTAATGATCACTGGATGATTTTAGACCACCTTGAACGGATTCCGGCCGAAATCGTCCATCAATTTCCCTCAATTTTGAAATGATTTGCCGGAAAAATTCGTTGTGAGCAGCAAACTTCAAACGTCGATTCCGGTCGCATCTAGGATCGGATGATCCCATACGACATATCGACACGAAGCTTGTGTGACGAGGAATCCAGCGGTTCAAGCCGATCGGAAATCACACCCCGGACTCGCCGGGAATCGCCGCCGCAAGATGCGGCGGAACACTAGCTGAATTAGGGTTTTCGCCAATTTGGGGCTTTTCTGGACAGCACGACCACTTCTCCTTTCCGACGCTATTCCGGACAAACCAGAAACCGGAATGGGTGGTGCGACCTATCCAGACGAAACTAACAAAAAAATGAACAAAACTATCTGAGCGGATCGGAAAAATAAGTTCGCACGCGCACGCGCTTCCTTAAGATGACGGCCGTGTTCTACCTGAAACTAGGGTTTCGCCCTTTTCCGTCTCCCTGCCTCGATTCTCGTGCATCCCGGACCAATTACAGTACAATAATACTACAATCACATAACAAATAGGTCATATCATCTACTCGTGGATTTTCTCACGAGAAAAACGTTACAACGTGGTCAAAACAGTAGCTCGCAGGCCGCCCCAAACATGAAAATTAACCCGATAACGATGGAATTAAACCCTAATCATGCTCCTAACAGCAACAATCAGAGCCTAAACCAGGCTCTGATACCAATTGAAGGATAATTGAGGGCTAGGAATGATACCTTCCTCCTTCGTATGTTTTCGCAGCTCTGATTGTTGCTCGTGTGTCAGATCTTCTGATATGTGTCCCGGCCTTTTTCTCCCTCTGGGTGGTCAGAGAACTGGAGAAAATAAGATTTATGTCTCTCTCAGACTCAAGCGCATGCGTGTATAATAAGATATGTGTGTTCTGTTTCTGAATAGAATACTAATATATATAGGCTTCAAAAACCAATATAATATTAATATATTTATAGTCCATTAATTTAATTATATTTCTAATGGGCTTCCACATAATTAGCCCATAATATAATTAATTAATCCACTGGGCTACTAATATTTATCAATTAATTGGCTCAGCCAATTAATTCCAGATAAATAACATTATTAAATAATGTAAAAATACATTAATCCATTAATAATGATTTCTGAGAGACAATAAATCACTAGGCAACTAATTAGGCCAAATCAGGGATCTAATACAAGAAATAAAGTTGGGCCTCAAATTAATTAATTATCTATGCTCAGCCCAGAGCAAAGTTAATTAATAAGCACAGATTCATTCCACTAGAGAATCCGTGCTGACTTACCCCTTTATCCCAAATTGAGCAAGGGCTTATATTTTAGACTTAATCGATCTTCGTATTTAAGATAGAAATATCCGTTAATTAATTAAGCTCACTGACAGCTTAAATTAATTAACATCTTATATTCCTGAGTAGTACCACTTGACCTTATTAACACACCTGAACTTAATCAACCTGCCGGGTTTAGTGTGCTAATCGTTTCGAGTTCCTCAAGGAATATTATCAGCCCATTTTACTAGGATACGGATGCAAGATACAGAAAACCAGCTTGAGCCACAAATAACTACTAACACCCAAGATACGTAGATCCGGTCGCGATGACGTTCACCATAGTAGGTCAAAGTGATAGATAGCCAAATGCGCTCAGCTGAAGTCTTACCAAGCTTAAGACCAGCTAAGTCACGGAGATCTTGGTTCTCCACTAAGGTCAGTTAGGAGAACACATCTCACTATGATCCGTCAATACACCACCTTCAGTGTACCAGTAAAGACAAGCAGCTAAGACAAGCCACTTTTTATCTAAACTGCAGCTTAAACCGACAACTTATCTTGAAGTTGTCTCAGCTGTGATAAATGTTTATATCTTGTCAGTTCAACCAATTTGTGTTGTCTTCTGTGATACCCGACACACCACATAAATCTAACTTTTATACAAGATAAAGGATAACATGTGCAAATATATATATTTATCAGATAGGAGAATAAAATAGTTGTAGGGACAACACATTGTATACAAGCATAAAATTTGCTTCCAGTATACAAAATCCCAACACCCTCAACTATGCAAATTATAACAAACAACTAGTTTTCGGCAAAAACACTCACTTACGTCGATCCCACGTGATAACTAAAGGATAATATTGTAAAAACGTTTTTCTCTCCCATCTCTCTTCAACTACATCCTCTTTCGTTCTCCTCCCTCTCCTGTAAATGTTTTGATTTTGTATACTGGAAGCAAATTTTATGTTTGTTACAATGTGTTTTTCCTTTCCACTGTTTTATTCTCATATCTGATATATATATTTGCACATGCTTAATCCTTTATCTTGTATAACAGTTAGATTGTATAGTGTGTTGTAGATTACAAAAGACTACACAATTGATTGAACTAACAAGATATAAACAATTATCAAAGTTGATACAACTTTAGGATAAGTTGTCAGTTTAAGCTGCAGTTTAGATAAGAAGTGGATTGTCTTGGCTGCTTGTCTATACCGGTACACTGAAGGTGGTGTATTGATGGATCACAGTGAGATGTGTTCTCCTGACTGACCTTAGTGGAGAACCCAAGATCTCGGTGACTTAGCTGGTCTTAAGCTTGATAAGACTACAGTTGAGCGCATTTGACTAACTATCACTTTGACCTACTATGGTGAACGTCAGCGCGGCCCGATTTACGTATCTTGGGTGTTAGAAGTCATTTGTGGCTTAGTCTAGTTATATGTATCTTGCAACCGTATCCCTATTAAATGAGTTGATAATATCCCTTGAGGAACTCGTAAAGATTAGCACAGTAAACCCGACTAGTTGATTAAGTTCAGGTGTATTGATAAGGTCGAGTGGTACAACTCAAGAATATAATACTATGTTAATTAATTTAAGTTGTCAGTGAGCTTAATTAATTAACGGATTTTTTATCTTAAATACGAGAATCAATTAAGTCTAAAATGCAAGCTCATGCTCAAATTGGGATAAAGGGTCAGCACGGATTTTATAGTGGAATAAATAAGTGTTTATTAATTAATTTTGCTCTGGGCTAAGCATAGATAATTAAATAATTTGAAGCCCGAATTTATTTCTTGTATTGGATCTCTGGTCTGAGACAATTAGATGCCCAGTTATTATTGTCTCTCAAGAAATACTATTAACATATTAATGTATTTTTATGTTATTTAATAATGTTGTTTATTTGGAATTGATTGGTTAGGCCAATTAACTGATATGTAACCCAGTTATTTAATTAATTGTATTATGAGTCTGTTGTGACAGAATTCCATTAGAAATATAATTAATTAATGGTTGTACGTACAAGAATACATATCAGGTTCAATAAACTCTATTCTGTCACACATGCATAAGGCGAGTTAGAGAGATAAATTATTTTTTTTCAGTTCTCTATCCACCCTGAGGAAGAAAAAAGTCGGGACACATATCAAAATATCTGATCAGGAGCAAAAATCAGAGTTGCTACTATGTACGAAGGAGGCAGGTAATTTCGTTCCTTCATTAAATTCACTCTTTCTCACTCTCCTCTCCCTCTCTCCCGTAAGCTATTCTTACTCTCATCTCTTCGCCTTTCTTTGCTCTCCATGTTAGTTCAATTAAGTTTCTTAATGTTCAATGTTCTTCATTTTGGTTTATGTTTTATCTTCAATTTTGGAATTGCCTCACTTAATTAAGTTTTCCTATATTTTTGTATATGGGTAAATTATGGGTTCCCAAATTATTGCTCAATTTGCAAGGAATTGATAAGATATGATTTGGGCCTATATTTTATCTTCAATTTTGGAATTGCATCAATTAATTAAGTTCTCTTCAATCAATGTTCACGGATAAATTATGGGTTTCTCAATTATTGCTCAGATTTGCAATGAAATTATAGGATTTCAAGACGTGTAGACATTATGAAATTGTAGAATACAAATTGCTTGCAAATTAATAAATTTGTTTGGTTGCTAGTATTTGTGTTATCGAGAAAAGGATTTATCTCTGTTTTTTATATCTTAAAGTAATCATTTTTTCAAAAGGGTAAACAAAGATCCTTCAACACTTTTGCAGTGTTCCAGAATGCAGTCTAGTGTTATTATAAATTTGAGTTCAATGTGATATGTTTATCTATTGGAGATAGTGTTATTATAAGTTTCAGTTCATTGTGACATGTTTATCTATTTGAGATAGTGTTTTTAAAAATCCTCTTTACATTTACATACAGTAGAGAGTATGATAGAGGTAGGTGATGAGTATGATATTGATGCAGATGATGAAGTAGACATAGACTATGACTGTGAGGCTTTGGTGGATGATATGTAAAGTGATGATGTAGCTATTCAATCCATAGGTGAAGATTCTGATCACCCTGGTGATATTTTGGTAGATAGTGATGGTGTTGGCGGTGAAGGTGATGGTGGTGGAATAGAAATGAGAGGGGGGTGGGGTGGGGTGTGGGGGGGGGGGGGGTGTTTGCATGGAAGAATATTATTTCATCTATTGGAATGCCTAATGAGCCAGAAGAGAGTATGTCCCTTAAATTTTATTAAGGAAATCTCATTTTTAATCCTAGGGTTGATATGGATAAACCTAAGTTCAACAGGTGATAAAAGGGCAAGTTACCAATTCAAAAGTTTTATTACTAATAGCTATTTATCACTGTGTGATGATGATTTAATTGCTAATTGTTTAGGGTGCAGTGAATAGAATTATTCTGAATACACAAGCTGAAATTACAGCATCTATGCAGCATATGAGAGAAACACCTCATATTGTTAATAATGAGCTTAGGGTAATGATTTTTGTTTTACTTGCTTTAAAGTGTTCCTATGCTTATTCATATGTGTTTCAACATTCTTATAAACTAATGTATGTCTATTGCAGGTTGTAGAATCAAGGATTAATGTTATGACAACAAGTGGAAGCCAAGGTAGTCTAGTGAAGTTTGTAAGCACTCAACAATCTATTGCAAAAGGGAAGACGCCGCAATAAAGGATTTGAACCGACTGCAATAAATGTAGTCAGTGAAGTTTGTATGCCATTTTATTTTTATATGGAATCTTGTGATGGCTTGTTAAGCTTCTACATGTTTGGACACCTGGTAATTGCTATAGGGTTTCATCTACCTTGATTAGATGTAGAGTTGAAGCCATTTTGACAATTGAATAGTTTACTTCTCTTTTCTATGATTTTGTTATAGGTTTCTTATTAGTCGGTTCTTACCAATTTTACATTGATATTTCTTAATATACATAAACACACGGATATATATATATATATAATGTGTTTGTATATCAAGAATTATTTCTTAAATTTGTAAATTCTAAAAGCTATATATAGTGTTTGATTTGTCAATTTTTATTAACAAGAAATAAAGAAGAAAGGACACATACAGACAATGGTTTAGAGGACAAACCAAACTATACAACTAGGAAAAACTAAAGTTAAAACATTAGCTATATATGGATTAGAACAATATATAAATTCGAGGATTATTTTTTAAGATCCATATATTTTCTAAGTTTTATATACTAGTTTAGGGGCACATTACACAGAATTGATAGTCAAGGGGTAAACTGTACAAAGTTAAAAATTCAAGACGATAATACCCCTGAGTCAACCGGCGTATATGAATATTTTGCTGGAATTTAGTTGTCTGCAACAATTTAAATAGTTGAGGAGGTAAAGTGTATATTTTAATAGTTCAGAGGACAAACTGTACGAATTCAATAGTTCGGGAGGTTTGACGTCTTTAACCCTAGAATAAAATATCGATTGCTTTTACTAGCCATTGCAAAAATTTGGATAATTCTAATTTTTTCCACCTAACACTTCTCGAAAATTATTTCAATCTTTTAATATAATTAAAACTCATAAAATACACATTAAAATAAAGTTCCATGCCAAAACCAAAAGGGAAAGTAATAATGGAACGGAAGGAGTATAATGTTTAGTAATAGTCTCTATTAATTTATGAAATAACGAAAAAGAAAAAAATTATAGGAGGAAAAGAAAACTCATGACATGTCAACACATAGTGGCACATGTTTTGTGCCCGTATTGCTCGAGGATTAATATAATAGTATAGGTTACCGGCAACATGGTAGTAGTGTTTGGAAGAGCTTTTATAAGTAGCTATTTAGTAGCTTATGTTTAAAATTGTTTAAAGTTGTTGTTAAGCAAAAATTGTTAGTGTGTGCAATATTAGAAAAAAAAACTTAATTTTAGAAAAAATAATTTTGCAAGCACTTTTGGTAGTTGCTTTTCAGTTTTTTTTTTTGGCTTCTGCTTTGAATAACTTATAAGCTTATGTTTATTCTGACTTATTTTAAACTCCAAAAAAACAGAAGCTTCCATTTCCAAACATTAGAAAAAGTGTTTTTGTAGTGAAAAAACCCATAAACAACTTATTTAAGTTGTTTCAAACACTACCGTAGTATAGTTGATATTCTCACTTTTATATAAATTGATTAATTTAGAATTAATCTAGTATTCAATCCTGATTTAGTAAATTTAAATTTAATAATTAATTAATATACTAGTATAGTATAGTTTAACAAACAAACAAAGTTAATTTCGGGCACATATTCCTGATTCACAAGTCATTCATCACAACTCACAAGTACAACCGCCCGTAGCCGCCACCTTCCCGATTTCCGTCTTCCAACCAGCAATCCTGAACCGCCGCGCCTCCGCCACGCCTCCGCCACCCTCCCCGCGTACGGTGGCACGCTGGCACAGCCTATTGGCCACCCTCCCCAGACCCATCCGCCACGCCGTAAGCACTAAGTCGCCCGCAGCTCCTCGGCCCTCCCCCTCTGCCTTCTCGGCGCCGGCAAGTGTAAGTCCGAAATTACTCAAATTAGAATACGGCGCCGACTAAATCATCATATTCTGCCCCCTTGCTGCCGTACACAAGGTGGATTTTGTTTCTGTATAGCCCCAATTTTTGTTTCTCGGTTTATTGCGGCAAATTAGCAATTTCTATGATTCTAACAATTTTAAAGTTTGTTATCTATATATCTAATAGGAAATTGAAGGAATAGGGAGAACCAGGGAAATCATGTGAATTAGGTCGAGATATTTTTGTAAAATTGCTAAAAATGAACACACTTTGGGGATATTTGTTTAGGTTTAATGTTGGAAGAACACATAAAATGATCAAGATTTATCATTGATGAATGTAATTCTGAATTGGAATGGATGTTAATCAGCTCAATGAAGCCTTAGAATTAGAGTCTGATCGATTCAGACACATTATTTTCGGTTTTTGTGGTTTAACTGAATACCGAACTCGGTTAACCGAGGCGGTATTTGGCTAACCGTAAGCTGAAGAGGTATCGGCTTTGGGATGCATTTTTCTGACTTTTTCGGAATTGGTTAACCATAACCGGTATCAGTTATACTGTTCCCGAATGATTGCTATCTAAAAAAGTAATATTAGAGGCCCCCAGTATTTTAGGGCTGAGGGCGGTCGCCCGCGCTCAGGACTGGGCCTGTGAACAGTTCATGGGGAAAACTGTAGTTAGCTTGTATTTGTTCTTGTCACGTATAGATCATACCATGCTGTTGTTTCTCTTATTTTTAATTTGTGAACCTTTTTTTTTCGTGCAGAACTGTTTTTGTGTATAAGCAAGTTCGTAATTGTTATTAGATTAACTCCGATTAAATGTTAAGACTTCAATAATTTGAAAGAACTAACATTATTTTCAAAATTTATGATCTCAATGTTTACTGTTATTTTGTGGGTTAACCTGAATTAGATTTTGGCTTATATCTATACCTCGTTAAATATCTCTTTCCTTAGTTGATTTGTTTGTAGGTGTGGATTACCTGCATTGTGGTTAGTGTTTTACTCATGTCAGTGCCAAAAGAGGACAAAGTTATGCCTGACTACTCTCTCTATATCTCACTCTTTATCTTGCTCTCTTTGTTTACATTATCTAATTACAACTTGAATCCGGGTCTGTTAATCTACTGTTCTATTACATTTATCCCCATCTAATCAATAAGTAGTACTCTCGGCTATTGCAAAACCCTAAATTTAAATCATAAATTCGTATAGTTTTATAGTTGAAAATGATAGCGGGTTACGAATATGTGGGGCAGAGGATCATGTCCCCACGTGGGCGTAAAACTTGTGATCAAAATCTCCATCCAAATCGCGGTTAAAATTAGGGACAGAACACACAATTGTTGGATAGAGATTTTTTTTGGAACAATTTTATTTCCCCAACCCCTAAAAGAACCGTGCATTGATTTTCATATTCTTTCGAAATCGTATATCTTCTTAGATCAAATTTGGCTTACGGCAAAACCCTTGGGAGAAAATAGCAGAAGTCTCTCCTCCGCCACGATGTATTCGGCGCTCCTCGTCGCCCACCCACAAGTAGTATCATCTCTCTTTCGGCTCCCCTCTTTCAGAAACCCCACGCGATTGCTGCCATACCACCGGTCCATAAGACTCTATCCTCAAGTTAAATGTGCAGCAAATAGTAATAACTGGGAGAAATGGTTGCCCAAAAATCTATTTGCTGCGGAGAAAGTGTTTGGAGCAATATCAGGGGCAACGTCCAGTCCAATTGCGCAATACATATCTTCTCCCACCACTTTCTTGCACAGGGTTGACCCCAGAATCAAGATGGTATATTTCTTCTTTTTCTTGTAAATATTTGAAAAAATTGTGTTAAGCAGTTATACGTAGTCTGTAGACTTTTTTGTGAAATGTTGGTGCTCTTTTTAGTGTTGTGATGGTTGAAAGCCATTAAGTAATGGATCGAGATAGTCCTTTGTGCATAATTGCATCTGCAGATTTTATAATAATATTAATGCCTTGTAAATGTAGGCATGGCTGCTGGCGTTGGTAATTTTACCAGCAAAATCAGATATGGTAATGCGACTGGGGGTAGTAATCTATCTGGCCTTGTTGTCTGTGTGGATTCAGCCTACTGAGGTGTGGAAGGTAAGTTGACCACATACGTACTTATGAGGTGGATAATATTTTATGTTTCTTCTATTCGAGACATAATTGAAGTAATTGTACTTTTGTTTATGTAGGGAAACTGCCTTATTAAGTGTCCAATATTGTTGTAGGATCAATTGGGAAGAGTGACTTTGCTCTGTGGAATCTTGTTTGTTTTGTTGGGATTGAGTACTGACAGTGCACCTTCACTTCTACGCTCAAGAAGCCCACCGTCTACAATTACCGGATTGCCAAGTCTCCCTGCGTCTTTCCAAGGTTATAAATATGTATTATTGAAGTTTGGACCATTACAACTCACCAGTAAAGGCTTGTCAGCTGCTACTACAGCAGCTTGTTTAACATTCACTGTAAGTTTGCATTACTTGGCTCTTTGGACTATTCCTCTTTCCCTATGCTGCATATGTCTTATAAGGCCTCTCTTTTGTTTATCTTTGCATGAAAGATCTTTCAAAGTGCTAGCCTTTGCTTGACAACCACAACATCGGAGCAGCTTGCATTTGCTTTACAATGGTTTATTAGTCCTTTGACAAAACTTGGAGTCCCAGTCGCAGAAATCATCCTAACACTCTTACTCTCACTAAGATTCATCAATTTGGTATTTGATGAGGTAAGATAGGCTTCTCTAAGCTGATTGTGAAAGTAGGATATCTTTCTAAAGCTTCTAGATGGAGTTCCCTTTTTGTTGTAGTTTATATACTTTTATTCCATTACAGGTACGAAATGTGGCCCTGGGTATAGTATCTCGTAGAATAAACTGGCAGCAGTTGACAACACTGGAGACGATAGATGGTAGTCTCCAACTCACTTTCTCTAATTATTCTTGGCCTAAACATATTCTTGATCCTCTTCAGTTTTCTTCACATACATCCGACGGATCTTCAAGAATATATATAGGCACGCAGAGCAGATAACACAGGTAGGTGTTTCTTCTCTTAGCTCTCAGCTTCTAATTCTAGATTCCTTCATTTGACTGGTTGATGAACATTGCCATGCAGGCAATGATCATTAGAGGTTTTCGTGGAGACTGTGATTCTTATCGCGTTCTGTTATCTGCTGGCTCGTCTACAACAACTGCTAATGTAATTTCTTTCTCTTTCCTTATCGGCCTCATAGTTGCTACTGTCAAACTGTCTGTTGTTTAATTGCCATACCTATAGAGAGTTGTTGTGGCTTATTCTTCATGAATATTTTTAGTTCTAATAGTTGAAAACTAGCCCCTTAGCTACCAAGGTGTGAGTTGATTGTTTATTCTGTCATTTTTATCCAAAGATTAAGAATTAGGCACGTACCTGTTGGGCTGGCCCCAGACCCGCACATGATGGGGTGGGTATAACCCGACCTGCACCGGGCTCGGGGTGGGTTCTAGTTCCTACATCAGACCAGCCCCGCCCCGCCCCAAACACGTAGGACCCGCACTAGCACAAATTTTGAATTTAAAATGTAAAAATTTTATCTGTGAGATTTGAAACCTAGTTAATAGTAATTTTTTTGGCAAGACATTTATACCGCTTGAGCCATTGTTCACATTTTATCATTATTTTACATTATAAAAAAAATTAATACATTTAATCAAAAAAAATAGCTTATAAAATATAAATCTTAACTTTTTAGATTTTAATATATATATATATATATATATATATATATATATCTATATATACCCAGATTTGCAGAGATCCGTTCAAGATTTGCAAATTCAACTAAAGTGTATACAAAATTCGACTAAAGTGTATACGAGATTCATGTAAAGTGCATACAAAATTCGTAAAGTGCATAACAAATTTATGTAAAGTGCATAAAAAAATTCCGTAAAGTGTATATAATTTTATTGTAATTTTACTATAATTTTGAATCAAGCATTTTGAATAAATAAATTTTATAGTAAAGGAAATAGTTTAATTGTTAAATAAATAAAATTTATTATTTAATAATTAAGAGGTTCGAAAGTTTTGTTAATAAGAAATTAGAAGAAAGAAACTAATCACAAGAAACCAGGATAACAAATTTGAGAAATTTATTTTCATAAAATTGAGGTATGAAATAAGAAAGAAAATGATTAAATTACTTGTGTGACTTAATGAATAAAATAAAGGGAATTAAAAATTATAAAAAGTTTTTTAATCAAAACCACACATCTTAAAAGATGAATAGATGAAATGTGTTCCTTGTTCCTTCATTAAGCATGTGTTCCTTAATGATCCATTTCATATATATATATATATATATATATATTCAAAATTTTAAGCATGAGCATGTTTTTTGAAATTGAAATTAACATTTACTCCTTCTGTCCTGTTTAAAGTAATGCATTTTTTTTCGACGCGGGAATTAATAATGTAGATAATAGTATGAGGGTTGAGCGAATTATAAAGTAAGAGAGAGAAGATGAGTGAGATAGTGAGATATTAAGTGATAAAGTATGAGAGAGAAATGATAAAGTATGTGAGACAAACAAAAAAGTAGGAGATAATGTAGTAATTTTTGAGAAAATTATTTCATTTTTTTGGAAACGTGTCACTTTAAGTTTGACGTCCCGCAAAGAAAAGCACGTCGCTTTAAATGGGACGGAGAGAATACTATATTATAAATAAATATTTCTAATATATAAATTTAGAATGTATTTTATTATTTATATTCTTATATGATACTCCCTCCGTCCCAAAATTCTTGTCCGCTATTCCATTTTGGGTTGTCCCAAAATTCTTGTCCACTTTTCTTTTTTAGTTATTACACACAACTTTTTTGCGGGACCCACAACTTTATACCAATCTACACACAACTAACAATTCTCCTTAAAAACCGTGCAAAAAGCAAATTGGACAAGAATTTTGGGACGGAGGGAGTAATAATATTGACAAATGAACAATTACAATTCAAAATCCTTTATAATAAGTAAAAACCCCACTCTTATTGTTCAGAACTTTTTTATTTAGTTAAGTATTCCATGAAGAGAAAATCGGTTCATTGTATTTTACATACTAATGTTGACATTTATCTCTTTAAAATAGTCATTTGTGTTTCGAAAAACATACTAAATAGTTAATTTATAAGTTCATAGCATATGCAAAAGTAATTTTTCATTCTTTTCAAATAATACAAGTCAGAATTTTTCATTCAATTATCAAATAAATCTAAATGAATATACAAATATTTATAAATAATTATGGATTCAAATTTGCTTTGATAAATACTTATTGTATTCGAGCTCGATTTGAAAGCTCGATAACTATTAAATTTGAAAAAATGAATTTATGTATTAAAAATTAAATATATTAAATACATACATTTATTTATAATCATGTATATCAAAATAATATAAATTTATTAAATACATATATGTGTTTAAAATTATATATATTAAATAATGTAAATTTAATCAAATCAGACTCGCGAGCATTCGAACCAAATAGTTTGATATTCAAATTCAACCAAAAAAGTTAAAGAAGATCATATGAGATTTAAATTCGAGCTCGAGCTATTCGAATAAAGCTCGGTTCGCTAATTGCCCTATGAATGACTCCTCTGTAAAATTTAATGATTAGTAATGTTTTTTTGTAGAAATCAAAACGGATTCTATCTTTATATACTTACATTGAGGAATATAATCAAAATCGCCATGTAAGTGAGATTAATGTCTCATGCGCGTTCTTATTGGGAGAAGTGATGAATATATAATTGACGAAAAATACCAAGTTTATATAAATAAATAGTAGTATTAAAATATAATATGGAAAATGGTTTATGTAAGGAATTTACGGCTTTTACTTACCAGTCAATTTATAGGAAATATTGTATGAACATCAATCTCCTAAACGCCTAAGGATCCTCTATCCCAATTTTTGGTGTCTATTGAGTGGCTCACTAATCACGCGACGACATACATGTATTGTTGGACCATCAAATTATCATAAATCGACACATGTTCCCACCTTATTATTGGGACATGTATTGAAACACATGGGTAGAAGATCCCACTCCTCGTTTAAGAGTTGGACCCAAAGCGGGTAATCGGCAGCAAGCACAAAGAAATAAACGCATTCTCCTTAACCTACACCCCCCCTTCTTATCCCACACCCATGTCGTTAAAAATTCACAATTTTTCACAGATCTAAATCTCGACCAGGGTTTGGAAAAAATTTGGCACTAATTCAGATCTCTCCATCTTGTTACCGCGTGGAGAGTGGATCTGCAGAAAAAATGCTGACGAAATTCGAGACGAAGAGCAATCGAGTGAAAGGATTGAGCTTTCACAGTAAGCGGCCATGGATCCTAGCGAGTCTCCACAGCGGCGTGATCCAGCTCTGGGATTACCGCATGGGCACACTCATCGACCGATTCGACGAGCACGACGGACCTGTCCGCGGCGTTCACTTCCACAAATCCCAGCCGCTTTTCGTTTCTGGAGGTCTGAATTTCGCCGTCATTTTTCCCTGTTTAGAGTGGATGTTGTTTTGATTGTGCTGTTGCAATGTGATCTCTGTTTGCTTTGGTGAGGATTTGCGTTTTAAGGAGTGCGTAGAGTGCATTTTGTTGTGGATCTGCTGATTTTGATGTGATCTTGGTAGAATTTTGCAATTTTGATTAACAATGATGACTTGAACGTGTGTCGTTGTTTGTGGATTCTGTGATCGCAATAGGTGAGTTTAATGGTGTATAAGATCCCGCAGGCTTTGTGATGTTAAACCATCGGTGTTCTCTTGACTTGGAACGCAGTTAGAAGTTGTTTGTAGTGCTGATCTTGACTTGGATGACTACTGCTGAGGTCGTCTTATCAATAGGATATCCATGTTTAGTGTTCCATTTCCGGAAAAAGAAAGTAAGGTAAGATAGACAAAAATCCTTCTTTTCTTTGAATCCACCCAACCAAAAATTCTCCAATTCTCAAAGGAGAATAGAAGAAACCATATTTTCATACAATATCTTAATTGAATTCTATCTAATGATCAATAAATTAAGTTGCATTCTGTATCTATATGTATCAAAATAAGTTTCTTCGGCTTGATTTGGGTTAAAAGCACGGAGCAAAAATCACTACGCGTTTGCCCTTTCTTGAACGAATTTGATGATCTACTGGTATGTTTTCTTGATATCTTCCTGAGCGTTGTTCTAATTCGGTAATACTTAATTTAAAAAAGGTTTTTTTTTGGGGGGGGGGTTCTATCCCTTAATTCATAGTAAGACTTTCTGGGTTTACAAGAGTTCAAGCCCCAAAGAGTCTCAAAGAGGCATGGAAGGGAGCCACAAAAAGTTCCGGGAGACCAATCGAATCACTTTTTCGAGAAATACGAGACATCTAAGTCCTACAAGTAAACAATAGCCTGACGAGAGGTTCGATCCTATTTGAGTGCCTTTTTAGGTGGCGAAGAGCCGACATCGAGGTGCCAAACCTTCCCGTCGATGTGAGCTCTTGGGGAAGATCAGCCTATTATCCCTAGAGTAACTTTTATCCGTTGAGCGACGGCCCTTCCACTCGGCACCGTCGGATCACTAAGGCCGAATTTCGTCCCTGCTCGATGATTTTCCAGGGTAAAAGGGCTCCTGACCAATTAGAATATATATTATTATATATTGATATTGAATATTATTGAAAATTGAAACCCAAGATATGCTTATTGGGCTCTATGTCTTAACGAGTGGGAATCGTCGAGGTATTTGTGTAAATAGGTGAAAAGAAGACCCGGCTCTAACTTGTTCAAGAATAGTGGCGTTGAGTCTCTCGACCCTTTGACTTAGGATTAGTCAGTTCTATTTCTAGATGGGGGCAGGCAATTAGACAGTTGTAAAAAAAAAAGGAAAGAGATCTACTGAAGAGTAACGGCAGCAAGTGATTGATACGGAACAATAGTATCATTGGGGCAGATACACAAATTACTTTAAATATAAGAAGCCGGGTAGGCGGGTTGGTCCGAGTGGAGAGAAAAAAAATTCCGAAAAAAATGGTTTGATTCCATTCTAAGGAAGTGTATCCAGTTGTCGAGTAAATGAGTTTGTCTATAGATGTAAAATGCTATCTCTGATTTCTCGTTTGGTTTTCATTCTCTGAATTGATTTGACTTTGTAGGATTTTTTCATCATTTTTGTGCACGTTGAATATATTATATGATCTTATGCATAGAATAGAAACTAGTGACTTTAATCATGTTTGTTAGATTAACAAATATTTTTCGGCAGCTTCTAGCTATCATGTTATGTAATCTTTTACTCAGCTTCTAAAGGCACATCTAAGGGTCTAGGTAATGCTGATGGGTCTCAAAGTCTCAAATATATGTATGGCGTTCACCTTGCCTGAGACATGTACTTTTCTAAGCCTAGCAGTATGGGTGAAAGGAAATGCCCTAACTCTTTGTGTGCGTCATGAAATTTATTATTGTTTATAAAGTCCTACTTCCTCCGTCCCATAGAAAGTGTCTCCTTTCTATGGGGCACGAAGATTAAGAAACTTTTATTGTGTGATGTGTGTTGTTTGACTTTTGGGTTGTTAATTTTGGTCCACACATTGTTTGCTTTTTTTAGAAACATGACACTTTCTATGGGACAACCCAAAAAGGAAAACAAGACACTTTCTATGGGATGGAGGGAGTATAAAATAGGAATGTTGTGGTAACTACTTGTTTATGAATTAAAACAACAATCTTCATCTTGCTTGTTAGAACTTGCTGATCATAGTTTTTTTTTTCTTTTCATTTTCTTGATAATCTCTGTTGCATTTTTTTTTTCAGTAAAAATCATACACATATTTTATATCCATTTTCTAGTGCCTGATTTATTTGTGATTAGTGCATTTGTCAATAGGAGGCCTTTGCGCCTTAGGTTAGTGCTTTTGGTAGTTATGCTTTTGCTGTTTGTTTCATTCATTGATGTAGAACTTTTAGTTAACTACTCCTGCGAAAGATTTCATGATTTAATTCTATGGAAGGTATGGTTCAATTTGATTGTTTCTGATTAGTTGGATTCTTGGTTTGATACTAGAAGCATTATCTGATTTATGCATCAATATCGTTTTCTGCAGGTGATGATTACAAAATTAAGGTGTGGAATTATAAATTGCATAGATGTCTATTTACTCTTCTTGGGCATCTTGACTATATCCGGACAGTCCAATTTCATCATGAGTATCCCTGGATAGTAAGCGCAAGTGATGATCAGACAATTAGAATATGGAACTGGCAATCCCGTACTTGTATTTCCGTGTTAACCGGACACAACCACTATGTTATGTGTGCCTCATTTCACCCCAAAGAAGATTTGGTTGTCTCAGCCTCCTTGGATCAGACTGTCCGCGTTTGGGATATTGGTGCCTTGAGGAAGAAGACAGTATCTCCTGCTGATGACATTATGCGCTTGTCTCAAATGAATGCAGACTTCTTTGGTGGGGTTGATGCTGTTGTAAAGTATGTCTTGGAAGGCCATGACCGAGGGGTTAACTGGGCTTCTTTTCATCCGACACTCCCTTTGATTGTTTCTGGAGCAGACGACCGCCAAGTTAAAATCTGGCGCATGAATGGTATGAAAGCTGTTTGAAATGTTCTGGCTACAAATATTCTGAAGAAACTTCCGTAACACACTAGCCAGCCATGTATATACCCCCTCCCTCCAACCCAAAAAAAGTGAAAAAATTAAAATAAAACTAAAATAAGAAGCTGAGTTGAGGATTCCAGATCAGCCCATTTAAAAGTTTAGGAATTGCATGTAGACTTTCTTTATAGTATGAAACTTTATGTTATTCATACAATTTTCTGACATATTTATGTTGCTTCAATATTAAAGGCATGATAATTTTTTCAGATACAAAGGCTTGGGAGGTGGACACGTTGAGGGGGCACATGAACAATGTTTCCTGCGTTTTGTTCCATGCAAGGCAGGACATTATCGTATCAAATTCGGAAGACAAGAGTATCAGAGTTTGGGATGCTACTAAGAGAACTGGCTTGCAGACATTCCGCAGGGAGCATGACAGGTTCTGGATCCTTGCTGCCCATCCTGAGATGAACCTTCTCGCTGCTGGTCATGATAGTGGCATGATTGTTTTTAAGCTAGAGAGAGAACGTCCTGCCTTCTCTATCAGCGGTGAATCAGTTTTTTATGTTAAGGATCGGTTTCTACGTTCTTTTGAGTATTCCACCCAGAAAGATACACAACTAATACCAATCCGTCGTCCGGGTTCTAATAGTTTGAATCAAGCACCACGAACTCTTTCTTATAGTCCTACTGAAAATGCAATTTTGGTATGCTCAGACGCGGATAGTGGTTCATATGAGCTCTACATTGTACCCAAAGATAGCTACAGCAGAGGCGATTCAGCCCAAGAGGCAAAAAGAGGTGCTGGGGGATCGGCAGTTTTTGTGGCTCGAAATAGGTTTGCTGTGCTTGAGAAGAGCAGCAATCAAGTCCTGGTTAAGAATCTAAGAAATGAAGTAGTGAAAAAGAGTGTCCTACCTATTGCTACTGATGCCATATTCTATGCTGGCACTGGGAATCTGCTCTGCAGGGCCGAGGACAAAGTTATCATCTTTGATCTCCAACAAAGAATTATTCTTGGAGATCTTCAAGCTTCTTTTGTTAGATATGTAGTGTGGTCTCAGGATATGGAGAGTGTTGCTTTACTGAGCAAACATTCAATTGTTATTGCTGATAAAAAGCTTGCCCACCGCTGCACGCTTCATGAAACTATTCGCGTCAAGAGTGGAGCATGGGACGATAATGGTGTTTTCATTTATACTACACTGACGCACATTAAGTACTGCCTGCCTAATGGTGATAGTGGAATTATAAAGACCCTGGATGTCCCAGTGTACATTACAAAGATATATGGGAATACAATCTTTTGTCTAGACAGAGATGGAAAAAACCGTCCAATCATTATTGATTCGACAGAATATATATTTAAGTTGTCTCTGCTGAGGAAGAGATATGATCATGTTATGAGCATGATAAAAAACTCAGAACTGTGCGGACAAGCAATGATTGCATATCTGCAACAGAAGGGCTTCCCACAAGTTGCTCTCTATTTTGTGAAGGATGAGAGGACTCGCTTCAACTTAGCTCTTGAAAGTGGTAACATTGAGAAAGCCCTTGAATCTGCTAAAAAGATTGACGAGAAGGATTACTGGTACAGGCTTGGGGTGGAGGCCCTTCGGCAGGGAAATGCAGGAATTGTTGAATATGCATACCAGAAAACAAAGAACTTCGAGAGACTTTCTTTTCATTATCTTATAACTGGTAATCTGGAAAAGTTGTCGAAAATGATGAAAATTGCTGAGGTGAAAAATGATGTTATGGGCCAGTTTCATAATGCATTGTATCTTGGTGATGTGCGAGAGCGGGTGAAAATCCTGGAGAATGCGGGTCACTTGCCCCTGGCTTACTTAGCAGCTTCCATCCATGGGCTTCATGACGTGGCAGAACGTATAGCTGCAGAACTGGGAGATAATGTTCCTCCTCTGCCTGAAGGGAGGAAAGCTTCTTTGTTGGTACCTCCTAGTCCAGTGCTATGTGCTGGAGATTGGCCACTGTTAATGGTTAGTAAAGGCATTTTTGAGGGTTCTCTTGATGATACAGGTAGAGGGGCAGAAGAAGATTATGAGGAGGCTGCAGATGCTGATTGGGGTGAGGCTTTGGATATTGGTGATGTGGAAAATCTGCAGAATGGAGACATCAATACAGAGCTGGAGGAAGACGTGCACAATGAGAATGATGAGGAGGGAGGATGGGATCTTGAGGATCTGGATCTACCTGCTGATGCTGAGACACCAAAGGCGGCTCTGAATGCACGCTCTATGTTTGTTTGCCCCACTCCTGGTATGCCTGTAAGTCAGATATGGGTCCAGAAATCATCTCTTGCTGCTGAACATGCAGCTGCGGGCAACTTTGATACGGCACTGCGTTTATTGAGCCGTCAGTTAGGGATATGTAACTTTGTCCCTTTAAGATCGCAATTTATTGATCTTCACTTGGGCAGTCACAGTTACTTGCGTGCCTTCTCTTCAGCACCAGTCCTGTCCGTTGCAGTTGAGAGGGGTTGGAGTGAATCAGCAAGCCCCAATGTGCGAGGCCCCCCTGCTCTTGTCTTCAACTCCTCTCAACTAGATGAGAAGCTCAAGGCTGGCTACAAAGCAACCACTGCTGGAAAGTTTTCTGAAGCTCTTCGATATTTCCAATCTATTCTTCACACTATTCCACTGATTGTAGTTGAAACACGAAGAGAGGTGGACGAGATCAAGGAATTGATTATGGTAGTAAAAGAGTATATCCTTGGCTTGCAAATGGAGCTTAAGAGGAGGGAACTAAAGGACAATCCAGTTCGTCAGCAGGAACTTGCAGCTTATTTCACCCATTGCAGCCTCCAGCCTCCACATCTGAGACTCGCACTGAGCAGTGCAATGACTGTTTGCTTCAAGGCCAAAAATCTGAGCACCGCAGCCAACTTTGCTAGGCGCCTTCTGGAGAGTAATCCAAGTAACGAGAATCAAGCCAGACAAGCTCGCCAAGTTCTGCAGGCTGCTGAAAGGAACATGACGGATGCCACTCAACTCAACTACGACTTCAGAAATCCGTTTGTTGTATGCGGGGCGACATACGTCCCCATCTATAGGGGGCAGAAGGATGTAACCTGTCCGTACTGCAGTACTCATTTCGTGCCATCTCAACAAGGGCAGCTATGCACCGTTTGTGATCTTGCAGCAGTCGGCGCTGATGCATCTGGCTTGCTCTGTTCTCCTTCGCAGATAAGATAATTTGATTGTCAATTGCTTATATCTGTTTCTGACCTTTCACAATTTCAGAGAACGGCTACATCATCAGTGGAAGTGTTGCATCTAGAGAGATTGAGACGTAGGAGCTTCATACTAAGATGCTTCTCTTGGATTAGTGTATCTGTTGAACCGATCTCTGTTGTTCTTTTGTGTTTACGATTACAGTTTCCAATGTAATAAACTTGTGTAAGATTTTTGACTTGGACCATTCATTCTTATGCAGTGTGGAAATTTAGTATCCGTTAGTCGAGGTGGCAACTTTGTTGCCCTTACCTAGAACCTTTGGACCGTACATGTTTTTGCAGATGTAATAGACATTTTGCCTACTTACTTTCTGCAAGATTTTTATATCTTACGATTTTTTTACATTGTGGGGTTAGTAGAAAGTGTAAAGGAGAGGGGATATCGAGACAGTTTCTGCAAATTAAGTTGAACTGCGAATGCTAACAACAATTACGTGATATAAACAACATTATTAACAGTTATATACACAACATAAGTAACTAAATCCTAATATATTGTCACGAACATTAAGAGTTCAAGACGAAGCAAATATTCAAATATGCATCCATGTAAATTACTTGGGTGAAGTTGCTACGTCGGTAAGTTGCTGAGAATTGAGATGAACTGCAGTGACGGTTGAGACCATAGACTCCACCCCGCATAGATTATGGCCCCTGCAGATCTTATAGTAGCCGCTCTCTCCCCAGCTTTCTCCCCAAGAGTTCTTGATGATCCAGTAAGGCTTGTTCTTGAGACGGATACGAGCGTAGCCAGCAGAACCATACCCGACAATAACAACACCGTGATCCAAGGATTTGCCGCAGATATAAGGGCATGAAACTCCTCCTATGTATGTCTGCATCCAAAGAGCATTGATCCCCACTGCGCAAAAGGAAAGGAATACGATAAGCCCATGAAAGTGAAATAGAAATCTACTATGTGGTGTCAAGTGATACCTGCAAGAGGGCCGTGCTTCACCAAGTTTGCAGCGATTTGATCATCATCTATAGAAACGACGCTGAAGTTTGAAACGCCTGCAACAATTCCGTTCTTGTTGAATTTGCAGGTACCATCAACTCCAGTGTAAGGATAATCTTTCTCTGTTTGAACTCCACCAGACTTGAGGATGTATTCAAAAGCATTGTTCATTAATCCGCCATTACAACCAGAATCGCAGGAATTACGCTCAGCTGGATCGCACTGCAGGGAAGGAGAAGAAGATTTCTCAACAAAAACCAGCAGGATTTTGCGTATTTTTTTAATGCCATGAAAAAAACTGAACATCTAGAAACTAACATTAATTTCTGAGTTATTACAGGCAATGGTCTAAATAAGTAAAAACAAGTTGGTGCCGATCTCCTTCACAGTTGCAACTAAAGAATAACAGATTAAAGCAATTTAACAAACTGGAAACCACTGCCAAATTACTACAACAGATATGCAGCTTCCTAAATCATTATTTACTTGTGTAAAAACATAATAAGACAAACCTCATGATCACAATCAACAAGCTGCTGCTCACTGAGGCTCAAGAGCTCCCCTGTTGCCATATAGTGTGCTCCTTCAAGTGCACCAATTGTACTGAATGACCAGCAGGACCCGCAAGAACCCTGTCACAATCCTCACCCAATTACAACAGTTTCAATCAGTTAATCAGGTATACACCTCCTCACTCATAATACTTGCATCACTACAGATATGTAATCTCGTCTCCTATCATTATCCAGACAGTTCACCCCAATCCACTTCTTGTTCCTACAGTAATCCAATATGCAATTTGTTGACTATTTTGTACATCATAGGATTACAACTACAAAAGCATGGTTTGAAAGAGTAATTCGCTGATAGGAGCAGGCCATGGCATGAAATGATCCTCATCCAAACTCTAAGACCTAAGTCAACCTCTCACAAGATTAAGAGCATATGATAAGATTAAGAGCAAAACCTGATCCTTAACTACGCCAACGGCTCCGTGATCTCTCCAGTCGAAATCGGCCGGGAGGTCGTCAGTCGGAAGCTTCGGCGCCTGATTGGCGTCGGCTGGAAGCTTCAGACGCTGCTTGTGGAGCCCCAAGTAGCTCTTCTCGAACTCGGCGGGAGTCAGGTCGGAGAATTTGGTGACGCCGTGCTCGGCGGATGGGTCGAGAAGCTGGTGGCGCTTGGCGCGGCGCAGGTTAGACTTGAAGACGGAGAATCGGTAGTCATGCTCCTCCTGAGTAGCGTACGTCTTCCTGTACTTGTTTTTGAACAAGGAGAAATGATGGTCAGCGTGTAAGAGCTGGTCGACGGATTCCTCTCCCTCGGAAACGACCTGGCGGATCAGCGGATCGTCGGCGACTGCCTCCACGAAAGATTCCGTGGACGCGAGCGCTGATGAGAAGAGAGAGAGCGTGAGGAGGAGAGAGAAAGTCAAAGGTGCCATTATTGGAGTGGAGAAGGGAAGAGTGAGGTGATGGGATATTTATCGATGGTAGGGGATTTCAAAAAAGCGTGCGATTGGTGCACATATTACCAGTCATGTAAGGACACGTGGCACTATGGTGTGGTTAGTTTTGCAATCAATCGTCATGATTATAATAATAATTTATTTATTCTTTTTTTTTTTCGGAAGGAATGTCATTGTTGGGCTTGGTCATCAATGACATAACACAACAGATATTTTTTCTCTTGTAATTATAAAACTGATTTACTTGTTGATTTGAAACGTTCAACTTTTCTTACCTAAGTAACTTTTGTTAAGAATTAGGATCCTCTAGGTTGAGATAATGGATATGAATTTGATTTTGAATCATGTCGTTCACTTGCAATATTATAGTGTTAACTATTTTGGTAGTGATTGGAAGAATTTTCTTAACAGCATAATTTTAGAAAAAACAGTTTTGCAAACATTCTCATAAGTTGTTTTTTATTTTATTTTTTTTGAACCTGCTTTTAAAAAGCATCCTCTTACCAACTTATAATTCTGCTTATTCTGGCTTTATTTTAAGCATAAAAAAATACGCATTCCGAACATTAAAAAAATGTTTATGCGTTAAAAAAGCTCAAAAGCAGCTTATTCAAATTGTTTCAAATACTACCTTAGCCTTCCACAACAAAAATACAAAAGTATGCATATATTGATTCTAGAAGTAAACGACTTCTTGTGTATCCTCCCTCCCTCTAAATACTTGTATTTGTTTTCATTCTTGAGGGTGTATGATATTGGCAAATTTGAGCTCCAACTCTTGGTGGACCAGTTTAATGTCTTGTTTTGTTAGATTGAGCATCTACCCAATTATTTTGTCTCTAATTAAGAATGACTCATTTATCTTCCGATAAGATAATTGTTGCTACAATGTAGACGAGTACCTTCTTGATGGTTGCAAATTGCATTAGACTCAGTTTTAAGAGTTTCTCATGTCACGAGATCTGAAATATCTGTCATCCAAATTGAGCATAAGCACCTACATCGAATCTAATAATGTGGACGGCTAAAGACTAATGATATAACAATTATTTCGTCGTGTTTCATCTATTAGGATAGTGCTTAAACTAATAAATTAAATAGTAATTCATATGTAATTGATTAAAGTATATGTATACCACAATTTAAATAGAGAGTGATTGTTTTATAGTATCAACTTGCGTATATTTGTTCTAATCTGAATATTCTATCATAAATGGCGATTAGAAATAATGTTTAATTATTAATAAATTCGTCCAAAAGCATTAGATATGTATGTACATATTTCGCAGGTAAGACCTGTCCTGTGAATTAATTTCCTTTAGGGATTAATAACAAATATTGTCGCAACTATTAATTACTGAGTTTGAATATAATGTTTAATGTCCACTTCTTAAAGTAAATTTATAAGCTTTTAATATTTAAAAAAACACTAAAATAATAAAAAATGTCATAGTAATGGGGAAAAGTTTATATTCAAGTGACAACTTATTTAGCAAAATAGTGTTATTAAAACAATTATATTTTCTAAAGTGTATTATTCTGACAAAAAAAATTCTATGTGATGACAATTGTTTTGGGTCCCTCCAAGTGAGATATTACAGTAAAACATTTTTATTGTACATTACTACTGTCCTAAGTATATTACCTAAAAATGTTTTACTATAGTAACATTATCGGAAAACGTTATCGAATATTACTTTATCAAGATTTTACTGTACATTTATTTCAATTGTGGCATTAAAAAGAGGTATTTCAAGTAATAGTCACCTTAAATAATTACTTGCTTTGACACGAGCAAAATATTGCAGAAAGTAAATGATGATCAAATTAATTTTGGTTTAGGTATGAAGAAATAAATAGCTATGGAAGCATATATTCATAACAAATGATTATTATACTATTGTAGTGTTGTAATTATATATGTATTCTTAAATCAGTAGTTATTATTTTATATTTTTATCTGGTGCTTAAGGATTTAATTTTTTTTTATTATTTGATGTATTTAATGAAATTATTACTTTAGCACATTATCTAAATAAAATCATTACTTTATCGAACATTACTTCATCGAGGTTTAATTGTACCAATTTACATATCAAGAAAAGCAAAATTAACCACATTTAATAAGTGGGTGTATTTTTTAGTCATTTTTATAAAAATATAATTTTTTAACAGATTTTTATTATTTTGTCTAATATACATTATGTTGGGTCCACCAATAATTAAGAAATATTAACATATATACAACTAGCAATATTTAATTCGACCATACTCCACCACTGATATGTACATATATGATTAAGCTTAATTGTATATTAATGTAGCTTAATTTGTAACAAGGAATTAAATTGTATATCATGTAACTTAATTGTATAATTTTCATACTGGTGTTCTTTTCTCTGTGGATTCTTGGATTAATTTTAAATACTTTGTGGATTTTAGCAGAATCATTTCAAAGTTAAATAATAAACCTATCGAGTAAATATGAAAATGGTGCCTATACTTCCAACTTTTTTTTTTTGGTGCCCATTCTTTAAAATTTATAATTTTGGTGCCTAAACTTCACAAATTGTTTCTGTTTTGATGTCTCACACATTTAACGTCTATTTTCAACAAATTCTTTTAGAGAACTATGGGTAAAATGACAATCTTGAACACACATTTTTATATATTAATATTTATTATTGTTATATTTTAATTTAAGATAATTAAAAAAATCAAAAGTCAATCTACCTCTTCTCCACTACCGTCAAAAATCTAATGGTGGTATTCTAAACCCTATCATCCCTCCCACTCGCCATTGTCACCACTTTGAACCGAACGAAAATCTCACGCGGGTTGAAGAAAGGAAGGAGTAGTAGCTATTAATCAGAAGACTTCAAGAAAGAGGTATTAACCGAATCTTCATTAGTAAAAAAAAAATCATTTTTTATCTTGGTTTTATTCCTAACAAGAATGAATGTTTTTGTTAGAGTAAAGAGGAACAAATTCGAGTTATAGAACGGTTCACGATGAAATCAATATGAACAATACTTGAACGATAATCAAATACGAGATCAAATTCGAATTATAAACCAAATAGAAGATCAACTTCTATTCCCAAGCTTGTGCCGACTCTACTCGAGTTTTATCTCCAAAACCCTAGACCCCTCCCATATTCTATACTATGACATATATATAGGCAATTGATAAATAATAACCCTACCATAAATAAAACCTATAATAAAAACCGGACCATAAATAAAACCTATACTACGACGCAATAAACTACGAAGCCAGGAATCCATCCATGGCGACGTCGAGCCCTCGCCATGCACGACGCTAGTCGGATCCATCCACGGGCTGCGCCACCCCGTTCCGCTGCCGACGTCGCCGATAAACCACATCCCTAATAGTTTTTCTCGCTGGTTTTGAGACTTTGGTGGTTCTTGTTTTTGTTAGGTGAGAGTGTTATATTGTGTACGAGGTTGGAGGATCCTTTGCTTTTTCTTGTGCTGGTTTTGAGAGTTGGGTTGTTGTTTTGTCTCTTTCTGGTTCTGATAATATAAATATTTGCATGTTTTGCACTGTTGTCTCTTTGCTGAAAATTGAAATAAATTTCTTTACGCACTTATTAGAACAAACCTCCTGGAGCAAGGTAGTCACCAGCTTGGTTGGTCCATCAGTTATACTTGTAAATTAGATAATATAATTTGCTTTTTTTCCTTCTAGACTATTAGTAGTTCATTCTGTATCTCTCAGCACTATCAGATAATGTCACTGGTTGTTATCATATGTACAAAAGGTATCGTTGACCTTTGACACAAGTTACATAATCGAAGCTATAAAATAACATATAACTTTGATTGTTTTATTTGGACAAGCTATATTATTGGGAAATCATAATAACCATCATGTGCAGTTTCAATGTTTTAATTGAACCTCACTACGTTTAAATATTGGCACAACGTCCAACATTGTTTTAGCTGGTATTTGAGCCTCACCAAGTAGTTGGTTTATGATCAATTCATTTTGTATGCAGAAATTAACATGTCATCCATTAATGATGTGGAAGTTGAAGATCTGGATGATGATGAAAGTGATGAACAAATGGATGGTGGTAACCAATATGATATAGAAGTGGAGCATTTGAATGCTCAATTTGATAACACATTTACTCAGTACTCAAAAATCATTAGTGGTGACCTCAATTTTGAGGAACTTCTAGATGACCTAAATGTTGACATTCACAACCAAAATCTAGTGTTCAATTCAAACCAAGCCACAAAGATTGGAGAAGATAACGAGATACAGACACCTAGTTGTTTCATAGTGGATAAATGCAAAAATGATGGTCATCAAAGAGATGAAGGCATAAATGCACACCTAGATGTAGATATTGAGAAGGAAATGCAGCAAGACCGTATCATTGTTGGTCTCCTCAACCCTTTAAATTCAGATGATGATGAAGATGGTGAAGTTCGACAAGTCAGTTACGCGGATTTTCATAATATTCATACTACCATTCCATTGTTCTATGTGGGTTTAAGGTATGGTACTAAGAAGAGACTTAGAGAACATGTGAGGTCTTATGCAATATATCATGGAAACCCCGTGAAGATGACAAGAAACAGTAAGGATGAGCTTAGAGCTTAATGTTTCTCCACAGTGGCAGATCCAGAATTTTTGGTTGGGGGAGGGGGCGGAATTTATCGGGGTATGACTGTTTTTTACCCGGGGGTTCGGGGGTGGAACCCTGATAAAATATTTTAAAGACATTTTTCTACTTAAGTTTAATTATACTTAAGTGTGACAAACATATAAATTGCTCGAAATAAAAGAGAACTCGTAGTAATGCATGGAAATTCGGGGGGGGGGGGGAGGCCGCGCCCACCCGTCCCCATGTATCCGCCACTGGTCTCCAAGTAAATGGTTTGTGTATGGTAGGAAGGTGGAAAAGGAAGGGGGAGTCAATTTTGTTGTTACAAGTTTAAGGGATGTTCATAGTAGTTGTAGAGATGTATCAGAAAATAAGAGTTTAACAGCAGAGTGGCTATTAGAAAAATATCTGGGAAAATTCAGTGCTAGCCCTAGCATGCCTGTGCCACAGATAAGGCACGATGTTGATACAGACTCTAATTGTGAGATCATCAAGCATAAGGCATATAGTGTTAGAGCAAAAGCGAGGGTGAAAAATGAAGGATTTGTTGTTGAGCAGTATAAAGCACTATATGAATACGGTGAAGAGTTGAAGAGAACACACCCTAATACCACAATAGACATTGATATAGTACCTAGGGTCTCACCTGAACATAAACATAGATTTAGGCGTTGATACAATTGTCTTGGCCCACTTAAAGCTAGATGGAGGGATATGTGTAAGCCTATTATTGGGTTGGATGGTTACTTTAGGAAATGACAATACAAAGGTCAAATACTAACAGCTATTGGTGTTGGCCTAAATAATAGTTTGTGGCTCGTTGCTTGGGCAGTAGTGGAAAAGGAGTGTACAGAGACATGGGATTGGTTTCTCGATCACCTTTTCAATGACTTAAATATTTCAAATTCAAATGGATGGGTATTTATCTCAGATCAGCAGAAGGTTATTCCTTTTTTCCCCTATTTTGTAATTTTGCAAAGTGTTCCATCAAATTTGGGATATAATCAATTTTTTTTTTCTTTTTTTAACTTTTGTAGGGACTTGTAAATGCTTTAGCTAGACACATGCTAGATATAGAGCATAGAAATTGTGTCTAACATATCTATAGGAATTTCAAGAAGAGACATCCCAGAAAAGATTTGAAGGATATGTTTTGGAGTATTTCTCATCCCACCAACTCCAAGTTTTATGAATATAATTTGAAAATCTTGGAAGAGCACAATAGACCAGCATGGGCGTGGGTTGAGCAAACTGCCAAGAAAGAGTCATGAGTAAAGGCTTTCTTTTCTACTCATAGTAAGTGTGATACTTTGGTGAACAATTTATGTGAGGTATTTAATGCTAACATTTTAGAGTGGAGAGACAAACCAATCAAACCCAGTTTGGTTGACATAAATGATTGGAATCGGAATCATGAATCAAACTTGAGGGTATGGAATCATGGAATCATTCCTGAAATCAGCTGTTTGGTTTGCAGCATGAATGGACTTGATTCCAATACCTGTTGGGTTTGACGTAAGGAATGGAATAAGTCTGAAAGTTAGTTTTTATTCAAGAAATTATCAAAAAATATTGACCATTACATACTTGAAAAAATAAGAATTTTCAAGTACTAGTTTACCATTTAAATATTTAAAAAACAATTGCATAATTATCAAAATTGTTTTCGTACAAATGTCGCAATCCATATCAAACATACATAGTTATCAAATATAAACAAAACTACATCAATCACTATCTCTCCACTCATTAAATAAATTTTGAGCTAAAGTGTTTCTAAAAGTTGTCCAACCATTTGAAGGTTCAATATGATTGATGAATTCAGTTGGATTAGAACTGTTATGAATGTAGTTGTCTTCTTCTTCACCTCCATATTCAACAGGATTATCAGTGGGGATATATTCTCGAATTAGATTATGTAGAAGAGAACAACATGTGACTATACGACCTTGTGTGTTGATTGAGAAAAATGAAGGACCTTTTAAAACAACCCACCTTTCTTTCAACAAGCCAAATCATCTCTCTATCACATTACTTGCTTTAGAATGCTTCATATTGAAGAATTCCTCCGCACTAACTGGTTAGCGATCACCTCATTCCTTTAGGTAATACCGATGTCCTCTAAAAGGTGCAAGATATCTATTGAAATTTGTGTATCCAGCATCAACTAAGTAGTAACATCCTATAAATAAATAAAAACATATATTCTAGTTATTAATTCTAAAGTTGAAAGTAAGAGAATTGCGTATTATTGAAACATAATTATCTAGTGGTACTTTTAATCCGTTAGGATGGTCAATTGCATGTCGAAGAACACGTCAATCATGTGCAGATCCTTCCCAACCAGACATGATAAGTATGAACTCCATGTTCAATGTGCAAACACCCAACACATTTATTGAGATAATGTCTTTCCTCATTCGGTACCTTGGTCTATCTTTATTGCGAACATGGCAACTAATCAATGTGTCATCCAATGCTCCAGGACAATTCTATATGAAGAGTAGTTAATTTAGTTTGCAAAGATACATGCAAGATACATGCACACATCATTACAACTACAAAAGTAAATTACATGATACATTGGAATGTTTCCATCTACCATCTTGACAATCTTCCTCTATAGGTATGGGGCTTTTTGAGCAAGAGATGATGTAATTTCATAACGACATTAAGACATTCATTGAAATTTCTACTAACAGTCTCCTCATTTATATTGAAATAATTAGCAATTGACCTATTTTTCTTTACATGAGCAACCGTGTAAAGGAAAGAAGCAACTTTTTCTTCTCGGGACATATTGTGGCTTTCATTCAAACCTCCTACATCCTAACCATCTCACATAGGACATTGAAGGTTCTCATATTCATGTGATGCTTATTTTTACAAGCAATTTCATTTTCCAAAATCAACTTGTTTAAATTCTCTAACCGTTGTCGTTTCCTATCTCTTTGTGTGTATGTTATTCTATTGATTCTACATGTGTGACTTATTTTTCTCATCGACAAATACATCATAATAATCACATTAATAGAGATTACGATTTGGGTCATTTCCACTTATCTAGTTCTCCTTCTTTTCACCATTTTCAATCTAAAAGGATCCATATATGTATAAAAAGAGAGAAGTAAAACCAACTCTAGTAAAACACAATCCCGAATAACACATCTATATTTAAGATTAAAGTTGATTGTAATCAGAATGAATGGTTACAACGAAGCAATTGTTTCGTGAGCATCTCACTACTACAAATTTGGCCTACGACAACACTTGAAAGACAACGTTTTTAGTGTAAAACCGTTGTTGTAGCTCGAAAAATCGTTGTCGTAGCTAAAACCGTTATCTTTTATATCAAAAGTGCGCTCATAGACAATGGTTTTTTACTACCGTTGTCATAGATCCGTTGCTGCATGTCAAAAAAGGCGCTCATAGACAACGGTAGTGCCTACCGTTGTTATTTAAGCATTGTCGTAGTATATAAATGCGCTTATAGACAACGGTTTTTAACAACCGTTGTCGTTGACCCGTTGTCGTATGTGCAAATAGGTGCTCATAGACAACGGTTCTGATAACCGTTGTCGTTTATATGTTGTCGAATATACGTATAGACAACGATGCCCATAACCGTTGTTGTTTGACCGTTGTTGATAGTTAAAGCTTCATTAATAGACAACGGTTTTGTCAACCGTTGTTGTTTATACGTTGTCTTTTACCTAGATATGTATACATTATTTATGGAAAAAAATCATTTTTGGCCTGTTATCTTGGCACCCGATTCACTTTGATCCATTATTTTGGTTGAGTCCAATAATAAATATAAAAAAATAATCAACCTCATTTTTAATTTTTTTTAAACATAAGGGGTTAAAAATTGATATTTATAATATAAAAAAAAGATGAAAATTGATATTAAAAATATATCCTAATATTAAAATTTTGATTTTTAATTTTTTTTATTAACTCAACTGATGAACAAATTATAATTCTCGCAAGTGCACAAATCAGTGTAGTACATAATCTAGCAACTCCCGAGTTCGATCTCACAAGGACTCAGCTGTGTTCTAATTATCCTAATTATTTCACTATCTACTTGCTCCTAAACTGGGTTTGGTTTATTCTAAACTACGAAATTAAAATAGCAAGAAAGTAAAAGAACAAGTAAAATCAAAGCGAAGTGGATTAATGTGTATGGTTTCAAGATTTGATGAAGAGTGCAGAGGTTTAACAATCATTATACCTAAGATGATTGATACATAATTCTCTAGCTAGCATTTATGAATTTCTTTTGTTGGTTCATCCACTAAGGCTCTAGGGATTCCGTATGATGGCAGAAGATCTCTAACTTATAATCTTAATGGTCAATCAAGTGATCATATCATGAACCTAAGGATCGTATCATGCTCAAGGATTTAAAGAACCATATAAACTACCCCAAACCAATGGTGACAATCTAGACACTTAATTGCAGGTCTAAATAAATAATCGGGTATGATCCGCCGTATTATCTATTACCTATATTCTCTAGAATTATCTAAGATGATGGCCAATCACGTTAAAGAATCATAGAGAAATCAAAAGCAGACTCAACAATTAAGAAACAAAACAATTCATTCATTAAAAAACTAGGGTTTGAATCAATTCATTCATGCTAAACCCCCACACAAGGGGATTTAGCCATTCATATTCGTAGGAAAGCAATCACAAGATATGCAAAAAGAATCCATAGAATTCAAGTATCAAAAACCCTAAAAAAAATGAGAAGGAATAATACAACCTAGAATCTAGCGGATTGATCCTCGCACTTGATTCTCGGGTTGTGGTCTTCAATCTTCGTCTGGAATCTTCAACGGAGGGACGCCTTGGGTGTTTCTCTGCTTTGGAGGGTGGAAGAGGTCAAAAATACGGTGTGTCGCCCGAAGGAAAGAAGTCCGAAATGGTTTATATACGTTTCGGACCGAGAAAAAACGATTCTGGGCCTAAACAGACGCAGACCGCGGTCCAGTACAAAAGGCGGACCGCGGTCCGACTCCCACGAAAAAAACTGTTTTTGAGTCAGAACAGTCTGGACAACGGTCCAGCACAAAACGCGGACCGCGGCCCGACTGCTTCGGCCGAGACACTCCCGACTGCAATTTTCTGCACTGACCAGTTTTGGAAAAAAACTCGATATATCCTTCGATAACCGTTGGATCGTCACGAAACTTTGCCAAAATGTTCCTAACACATATAAGTACGATATGGACGGTGGAGATTAGATTATAAGATCGTTAGATCCATCTGCTACGCGATTTCCCAACTGCCTTGTTACAAGAGCTCCGAAATACGATTTCTTCAACATCCAGCTTCAAATCCTCTTCATTCTTCATCCAAATGACTCTATCTTTGCAAAAACCACATCAATGGTCATGGTTTCTTTCATTTAGGTGTCAAATACCACAAAAATGCTCAAAACGCGCGAGAAACCTACAAAATCAAAAACCATTGAAAGTATACAATTCCAAGCAAAACAAAAGCTAAAAATTGGTTGAAAATGATGTAAATAAACTTAAAAAGAACACGATGATATGGTATAAAAACCACTCATCAAATCCCCCCAAACCTAAGTTTTTTCTTGTCCTTAAGCAAAGAAACAAGATAAAAGAAAGACTATGACTGAATATCAAAAAGATGATCATAGCAATTCGAGCATATTTCAGCTTTTTAGAAGAACACATCATTAGCATGCTAAAATCATTCAAGCTTGATGTCTGGTGATCGCTGTATTGCACCAAATAATCCTGCAAAACTTGAGAATTATATCAGTATAGCTCACAGGGTATCGAACACAGGGAACGGAAGACTAGATATATTATTTTCCTACTTATCTTGGTTTTGGTTAGCAACCACGCAAGTTTTAAGTTTTTATCTAAACTAAGAAATTATCAAAACCGAAATAAATTGCAAAAGTTGAAAACCCGAAATAAACCCGTCTTAACTAGGCAGATAAGAGATGGGTCCAGCAGAATATTCACACAGACGTATTTCCAATCATTGGCACATAGAATGAATTAATCTCATGAATCAACTAGTTATAGATTACCGTAACTTAAACTGCGTAATCCTCACTCCCACTTACTTAGTCGGTAACCGCCATGTTGGGCATCGAAACGGCTACTTCCCTAATTTAGCTACAACCTACGTTGTTGGGCAATCAATAGATTTAATAGCTAAACAGTTTTATCGAACTAAGGGAGCCTAGTATAGGAGCCTACTCGTATGTTGGACATCTAATAGTCTCCTACCGGTTTAATCCAACTATTCTTTCGAATAATTTTGCTACTTACCTAGCCTTGTTCCACGAGAAACGATGGAAGTACTAAGTTAGCTACAAACTACGCAACTTAGGGTGATCAAGCCTAAATTACTAGCCAGATTAAATAAATCTGAATTAATCCGAAACCCTTCAATTAATTATTAAAACCTAAGCCTCATGTACTGTTCACGTGTGCGTTTTACATCCTGCCGGACCACTAAAAGTTTAGCTACTCATGAAACTGTCCTGACTGCACAGATAAGACACTTTGCGAAACAGAACATGCATCATTTGTAACCCTAACCCTAGCATGCACAAAAACTAAAATAAAGTAAAGATACGAACTAAAACTAAGAACGAACACGAATTGAATTTAAGCTAAACAAAAACTGAATTAAAAACAAGAATTGAAATAGGATTAAGAGTACCGATAGTCTTCGATCTCTCCAAACGAACGGAAATTGAAGAAACGAACTAAGCTAACGTGCGAATATTAAAAACTGAAATTCGAAGTGTTTGTTTCATCTACTCAACTACTGCTTGCATGAAATGGAAATAGTAAATAAGTTCTTCTTCTTCGGCGGTGCGGTGGAATCGGAACGGCGGCGGCGGTGTGGCTTCGGCGGCAGTGCGGTGGCTTCGGGAAATGGATTGATCGGAAAGGAATTGATGTTTCGAGGTTATGGAGAGGTCAGGCGTGAGAGAGTCTCCTCAATTTCGTGCCTCTTCATCCTTATATAATGATCCTAGATCACATCTAGGGTTTCTTGTTGGATAAGGAAAGGATCTTGATAGATATGGAAATATCTAATCATTCCTTATCCATCTTCTTTCCTTTCTTCCCTCTTTCCTTTCTTCCCTTCTTCTTTCCTTCTTTTCTATTTCGGTCAAAATCGCACAAAATCTCGCCATTCCAGCTGGAAAAGGCGTTGCCACATCATCTCCACGTGTCGTGCCAAATCAGCTTATTTTCTGCATAACTGCCAATAAAAGCGTCTCGCTTGCACAGTTAGGAGACTTTTCGGACAGAAATAATTAGGTACGAAATCAACTCATCAATGTCATCTTAAAAACAAAATAGAACATAGAAGTAGTGTAACGCCCCAATTTTCGTAACATTTTAGGGGACGTCACCTCGTGCATAACATTTAAATTTTCTCAATTTAATTTTCAAAAATAATAGATTTATAAAAATAATAAGGTCTTAATGCATTTCATAAAAGCGGAAGTCTTAAATCAAAAACTTGTGCGTCATCTAGTTTACGAAATTAAACAGTAATAAATGCATAGTTCATGAGAAAAACTAAATTAATGCGGTAAAAAGTGATTTAGATTCTTTCATGTGTGACCATCACCATCCACCACTTCAAGCACCTGCTGGACCATGATCTAAAAATGTGAAAATATTAAGGGGTGAGTACGACTACTCAGTGGGGTCAACAATTATCCAAACTATAAACTATAAAGGATTCAACATGAGAAATTAGACATGCAAGCCCGGAGGCTTAACCCGAAGGTTTTTCTGCTATGAATTGCCCAAAGGCTAACCCGAAGGTTTTACTGCTGTGAATTGCCCGAAGGCTAACCCGAAGGTTTTTCTGCTATGAATTGCCCGAAGGCTAACGCGAAGGTTTTACTACTGTGAATTGCCCGAAGGCTCTGCCTGTACAGAATAACGCATGAGAAAAACAACATAGTGTATAATAAGGATAAAAGTAAAAAGACCCCACCTTAACCTTTTTGTGCAAAAGAAGTGAATGAAATGATGTATATCAATGGATTAAGTCTGCGCCAATCCTAACATGAAAATTCAAATCTTTATGTCGTGATATGCATGAAACAATTAATCTTTTTGTACATGGAATGCAAATAAGTATATCGATACCTAAAGTTATTAGGTTACAACATATCATATTTATAAACTAGGTTTCTATGTTCTATCTTAACTCGTGCAGAATACATATTTTAGAAAAATTCCACAGAACATGAATTCATTCCAAAAATTCCAATATTCTACATATAGATTCCTTAATAAGTCTAAATTATACCGGAATTGGTTTCATACCAAAACAATAAGTCCTCTAAAAGTTATAACCAAAACAATATCTACTGTGCTAACAGGATCGGTTTCTGACCTACTGTCCTTTATCTATACATTTCAGGGACTAAACATATTTTAAAAATTCTAAGATTTAACACACATCTAGGAGACATACGTAGAAATATCATGTAAAAATTTCAATATCTAAAGATAAGTGACGACTTCATAAAATACAGAATAGTTTTCCCCAAAATCCAAATACGAAAATGCATGCTCTGACTGACTACCAGGATAATTGTATTAAACTGCTTTCGTACAAACACGTTAAAAATACAAAATAAATACTTTTACAAATATATACGTGTGTTGAGTATTTAGGAAAAATAATCAAGTTAAAAACATTTTTGTGGAGTGAGATATAAATATTTTCCTAAGCCCTATCCCGGATGCATGGTTTTTCGGCAGCATAAAAGTAGAAATTTGTTAAAAATATACGTACTTGTTCAAAAATCACGAACATTTACAGAGACCTTAAAGAGATCCTAAAATTTATCTCTATAATTTTTATGGAATTTTTAAAGTAGCATAATCTCGTGTATTTGGCTCTGGAAATCTCGGCAGAACAAGGTAAAATTGCAGGACAGATTTCTATTCTCATGAAACTTAAACATTTTAACAAATAAATAGTACACGTATCCTAAAAATTCAATATTTTTAACATGAATGACCTAAAATGTATTATATTCTATTAATATTCAACATGGCCGAAAATAAAATAAAGAAAATATGAAAATAAATTTTCCTATCAAGCTCATGAACATGCTGTCAAAAACTGACAGGTTACGAATAACAATTTTAAACAATTACTTAGCATGCTTTAAAAATTATACAAAAATTATTAAGTATACTAGACATACCTAGGAAGCTTAGCCTAAAATTTCACAATGATATGATGCCGTGAAGGTACGTGAATAATTCTTAAAACAATTCGCAGGTATGCTGGCAGATTTTCGAAAAAGTTTATGTGATGTTATATTATGAGCGACTAAAGGGGTATTTATAGGCCTAGAAATCATTATCTAAAGATCCCTAATCCTATAAGGTATCAAATATATTTTATCCATATTTATTTCCGTGTTTAAATAATTTATATATAGTTTAGTCTATCACTTACCCTATAAGATATTCAATCCTAGATAAATTAGGATTTGGATAAATAAAACTAGATTTCTATCCTAAAACATGTATATCACAAATATAAGATCTATTTTATTCATAAAATATAATTTCAAATTATACCCTAATAACTTAATACAATAATAAATATTATATACTTTTATTAATCCTAGTTGGTTTAGGAAATTCAAAATAAATATTATTCTTAGCTACTAATTCAAATGATTTCTAAATAAATAAACACATTCAAAATCCAAAATGAATTTACATAACAAAATGATTTAATGACAAATAAGATAAATGGTTTAATTTTCATTTTAATTTCTAAGGCGCGACTTACAGAACTAAAACCCATGATATTATGCATGAAATGCAAATGCATTTTATTTATTTATTTATTTATTTATTTATAGGTAAAATTTTGGGGTGTTACAAGTAGAGTAGTCCCTCTCCAGAAATTTGTATCACTCAAACACTCAAGTGTATAAGGGTAAAATTATCACTCAAACTCAACCCTAGGAGAGCGTCTTTATAAGCTTGCAGATTGTCTAATTCTACTTATAATGAACACAATTCATGGCAAAGATTACGAAGGTCTTTCTTTGGTTGTAATGAGGCTAAGACATGTAATAAAAAAGGTACGGAATATATAGGAAAAGTGACTCATAATGTACGAACAATCAAGGAATCTAGTAGAGCATTCAAATGATGATATATCAAAATAAACCTCTGAAACTAACCACCTTTGAATCACCCACAATCAAACAAATCAAGTCACCCCAAGTTCTCACTTTTTTTTCAAAATATACTCCCCTTTTCAACTTCCTCATTTTTTTCTTCACTTTTTTTTTCTTCTCTTTTTTTAATCATCTCCCAACTATAACATATGTCATCAATAAACTCCTTTTAATCAAAGTGAGGAGTGCATGCACAAGTCTCCCATATTCTATCCAATTGTTTACCTGTCAACTCTCTACCAATAATTAGATAAAAATTTCAATGTAACACAGTGTCATCAAGTTCCGTACCAGACTGGATAGAATTAAAATCAATTCACACCAATCTCACTTTTAGCAAAGATTTGTCCCTTAATCACCAAACCCTTACAAGCCTCAATTTCCTCCCCACAACACTATTGACTCTACTAGATCCTCGGTTAAGGCTAGATAGGCTAGACAATTTAAGTGGAGGTACAAGAATAAAAATGATGCATTAAGCTCAAAGGGGCTTACTTGGGTGATGTTCAAGGTAGGAATCATATTTATAATTAGAATCTTCTTTAGTTCTTCTCTAGCAAAGCTTTCAACGCACAAACAATCTCTAACAAGCTCACTGCATATCCAGCGAAGAACTTGAACATAGAATTAGAATCTTCCTTAGTTCTTCTCTCTAGAGAATACTTGTTCCCCTTCTCTTGTCTAAGCGAGCTAAACTATAATATCCTTAGCTTAGAAACCCCTAGGGAGTTCACATTTTGTGAAACATTCGTATTTTAAGAACTTCCTCATAGTTGGAGAAGCTCAAACCTTTAAGTTTTAAAACCCTCTAAAGTCACTACGACTATAAGTAGATATCTGTCCTCTGAACAGATCACTGAGACTTGCTCAGTATAAGCAAACAAGTTTGTATTTGTCCTGTGAACAGATCACTGAGACTTGCTCAATATAAATAATACACGTTCTCCTGCTTGTGTTAGGACAGTGGACGTAGGACCCAACATGACCCAGCGTGTCCGAACCAATTTAAAAACCTCCTGTGTTGATTTATTGTTACATTATTTATTGTTCACTCAGCATTCAACTGTATTTCATAAACACAACATAAAACTGGTTTTCCAACCGAGACGTTTCATAGGGCCTACACTTCCGCAAACAACTCTAATCTTCGAACTCTTGTTCAACCGACATAAGTCACTAGAGCTGAACTCAGTAGAAGAAATCTCTGCCCACGCGATCTGAAAGTATATCTGGCTGTCTGACTCAGTTCAATAGCACACTCAGCTAAAGCTCCACACACACACACCTGAAGCACGTCTCAGGATCAACACATGAGCTGCTTCCGAATAAATAGCATGTACTGCATTAGCTATGCACCTGAGATGAGTATTAAGTTGCTCGGCATCGTAAATGCTTCTCTTAGTCGAGACATGAACCACGTCTAAGAGTAATCGTTCTCAATCAGACCAACACCAAAGGCTAATGGAAATATTTGGTCGTTGCCGTCGATCGTAGCAGCGACGAATAACATTCCCTTATTCCTTCCTTTCAAGTGAGTCGCGTCAACCACAATAAGATCTCGAAGGTTAAATACCCACGGGTCACAAGAAACATTAAAGCAATGAATAATTGATGAAAACGACCTTGAGAATCGACTTCGAGATCAGTCTTTATACCTGAATTCATTATTTTCAATACGTAAAGGTAACAGGGAAGCATTTTGAACGAGTCTGAGTGTCCACCAAAAATCATCGCTACAACAGTATTGCGTGCTCGTATAGCTACACTATAGCTTACTTCAAAGTAGAATTCCGACTAGATAGCTGCCACAATTTCTTTCGGTTTTAAAATGAATTTTTGACGGCACATTCGACGTGCGACATAAGCTGCGAGTCCCTTCACACGCACCTCCTTTGATCAGTCTTTGATAAATCTCGATTACATGTGTGCTCGACCTGTAACCTATTCACGATCCACAACACATCAGCACAGAACGATGCCCGTAGAAAAAATGGGCACTCGCAATTCCGCCTGCATTTATACTCAACCTGACCAGTATCAGAACGAGCCACTTTAAAATCGAGGCCTTGTTCCATGTGCTGAAATGCAACAACAACAAACAAATCCTCCTTCTCCCAAAATGTCGCCCTTCACAGAGTGGATAGTCCACAACGTGATCCAAATCTCGAACCATAGCCGAGTCGTATGTATCGAGAGGAACAAGTGGAAGTAAACCATGAATTACTTCTTTGCCTCCACCACCGTATATTATTTCATCATTTGGGGGGTCACGGTTTTCCGGCATGAGCATAGATATTAGTTGATTCACACCACCTTCTCGTTGGATCTGTGCCGTGAAGTCGGCAAACGTACATTCATTTAATGCATCAGATACCTCATCGTTTTCTTCGTCAGATGAACTATCCAAATTATTTTCTTCGTCACTGTTGGACACAACATGGGTATCCTATTCGCGAACATTCTCAACCCAATTGCTACCAGCTGCTTGCTCTTGAAAATTGTACCTTGAGCCGAATTGTTCAACAACTTCAGGGGTGTCATAAGATTGAACATTGGAGGGAACAAGAAATAAAGTCGGCTCGACTTGTGTACTACAAAGACGAAATAGGTCTATATCGGTGGCGAGAATGGACCTAAGCGTAATACCATGACGAGAAACAGGTGTAATAAATTTTATAATTTGGTGAAAGTGAAAAATGATTAAGATTGTATTGAATGAACAGTCGTAAAATCGGGAGACAAATACTATTCCCGGGAATGCAGACAACTCTAATTTCACTGTCAGCATGCTCGTACAACTTGTTAAATTGCCTATTAAAATGAATAATAATATTATAACAACTTTTCATTTTTTTTCCTTGAGTGCGAAAGCGAAAATGAAGATGAAAATGAAAAATGATGGAGTGTGTTCGATTTTGGAGGCAAATCAAGAGTATCAATACAGAAAATTTCATGATATGCCAATTTTCGCCATGCATAAAGCTGATAAATTCGAGCTCGGAATAGGACCGAGCGGGACTTTCTTCGGACCGAGTGGGACTCGAAAGGTCCGAACGGGACATTGTGAGTAGGATTCCGCTTCCTGCCAACTCTAAAAAGGTGAGCGGGACTTCTCAACACGAGCGGGATTCCAACCTGCGTGCGAGCGAGACTTCATAGTGGGATTCGAAGGTCTATTATTTAATTTAGCCGAGCGGGATTTGGGAGACAGAGCGAGACTTTAGCGGGATGCCGAGCGAGATTCTATTTTGTGCTTCATTTCGCTTATTCGAATCATTTACACACGGAATAATGCAAAATAACGAAATAATCATCTTTTGCAGGCTGACAAATCTAAAAAGTTAGGATGTTTAAATAAAATTTGATATTTTATATAGCAATTATAAAAATTGGGTAAATTTGACTTTTATTTTAAGGATTTGGGTGAAAACACCCTATTATATACACTTTCAAAAAGCTAAATTAGTAAGTTTACGGAATACTCTATGGGCCGTTTGATTTGCACGGATTCTAATCAGAGAAAGTATTATTTTAATCTTTTTAAGTTGTATTTTTTTATTATTAAATATATTCTCATTTTACTAATTTATAAAAAATAAGATTCTTAAATATTTAAAAAAAAATAGAATCCAAACAATTTCCTTGCACCATAATCATATTCCCTATCAACTTTACTTTCCTACCCCATGTCATAATCTGTTAATTTGAAAACGGTGTGTAAACCTCGCAGCACATTTGTAACTCCGATCGAAACCTAGAATTTTGAAACAACGAAGAAAAAACCAATCACCGACCAATTGGGACCGCAGAGTCCAATTTCAGTCGTCGCATTAACCTAATCACGGTCTCTTGCGAGGAATACCCTTAACGCTCGCTCACAAGCTTAATGGAGGATGACTACAGTAATGGTGACACCAATGTCGAAACTTCAAAGGCCGACCGATCGGTGTGGCTCATGAAGTGCCCACCGCTCGTCTCCAAGGCATGGCAGTCCGCCGCCGCCGCCGACTCGCCGCCCGTAGGGAAAGTCGTGGTCTCTCTCGATCTCCTCCAGCCCGATGAATCCTCCGCCCTCCACGTAATCATTCGCATACTCTCCTGCCTGCAAAGGCGGTGTACGTTTTTGCTTTCGAGAATTGGGGAGTCTTGTAGGGTTATGAATTTTGATTGAACTTGTGTTTGAGTTTTCAGTTTAGCATGGAGATGGCTGGAAGTGATGTTGTGAATGTACCGAAGAGTTACTCTCTCAACATGTCCAACGACTTTGTTCCCATGGGTATTTTCTCTGAATCGAATCAAGGTGAGTTTTTCCCCCAGCTTACCAATTACTACTATTTTCCTATTGCCCCTATTTAGCGAAGTATGAGTGCCTCGTATCTGGTGTCCTTATTGTTGCTTCTTGAATCTTATTGTGGAAAAAGTTTTCTGGTTTATGTTACAGTGTCAATTTCCGTTGTAAGGGATTTGGAACAATTTCTGCTGCAATGCCCCAAAGTATTAGACTGTTATGATTCTTGACATTAATTATGGTTTTGCGCTGTATGAGTTTAGATATGTGCTGCCATGCTGATATTAACATATGCATGTGAGGTTGTGCTATTGAGACTCTTGTTGAGTATGCCCTGGACTATAGATGTGTTGATTTATTGAAGGAAACTGCACGGGAATGTAGAAGTCCTAGACTGCTATCGGTTTATTAAAATAAACTAGGGGAAATGCTTGGTTTCTGGTCTCTAAGAATTTTGGGCGAAAGAGCAACTAAGAGTAATACTGAAGGGTTTATACTATTGATGTTTCTTTATAGGAGTTTATTATATTTCTTCGTAAACATCTATATTTATTTAGATAGATTTGTATTAGTCTATACTCTACATACCAAGTACATATATGAGGTTCTTCCTACTTGATTGTCGAGAGAAAATTAATCTCTTTCATGTGTAAGATCATTGAACAATGCCCTTTTTTCTAGCATTATCACTCTTCTGTAAATCTTCAGTTTTACCTTTTGTTAGTAGTCTTTTTAGAAACATGAGGATTTCAATTGTATGCATTAATTTCAGTTTCATTTAAGTTAAATATGTCACCTATTTTTTCCAGCATTTGTATTTCTATGGACGCCTGTGCTACCCTTTTGTCCATCTTCTCTAAAATGCACATCTATGTTCAACCAGAACAGTTTGGATGTACTTATTAGTCATTATTTTGTTTTCTAGTTGTTTATATAATGCAATGTTTCCTTTTAAAGCAAGAGTTGCAATGGAAGGAAAAGTGGAACATAAATTTGACATGAAACCCCACCATGGAAACATTGAAGAGTACAGAAAAATGTGCCGGGAAAGGACGAATAAGTCCATGATCAAGAATAGACAAATCCAGGTGTCATTAACTTGCCTCTACTGGTTCTTGGATGCATTCATGCTGAAGTTAGTAATAATCTTGGTTCTGATGTTTATCAGGTTATTAATAATGATCGTGGTGTACACATGAGGCCCATGCCTGGAATGATGGGATTTATTACGTCGACTTCTAAAGTAAATATTTACCAGTTAAATATATTTCAGCATTTCTCTTTTGTGCTATGTAGAGTTTTACTTAAAAGTTGAATATTGGTTTATCTTAGAGCTGGTCCAGAATAGGATATGTCAACGTATGATATTGCCTTTCTTTCCTTGGAATTATGATGTTTAAATGAGGCCTTAAATTTGGGTGGTCACAGTTACACTATTATAATCTCATGGCATGGTTAGAGTTCAATCAAAATGCTTTTGTTTGGAGTTGTCAAATCAGTATATAAGATTTGGAAAGGGAGTAGTTTATTGACCTACCCTCCAGTTTCTGTGACACGGGAAATCTGATCTTTATAGCCCCAACTTCCTCAATGTCATTTTGGTTATCCTCATGAAATTGAAGTGGGATTCTGCTAGAATACGAATGTAGTGTCTCAGGATTTATGGGTGGAAACTTATTCCCCAGTGCATCTTTTCCATCTCAACATGATTGTTTTTTTCCCTAACTTCTGAATGCCTTGATTGTTTATTCGTTAACTACTGAAAATCTTAATTGCTAAATAAATTTTGATTGGTGCAGGATAAGAAAAGACCAGCTCCAGTGAAGGGATCTGATGTGAAAAGAACTAGAAGGGATCGTGGGGAGCTTGAAGATATTATGTTTAAGCTTTTCGAAAGGCAACCTAATTGGACACTCAAGCAGCTGGTTCAAGAGACTGATCAACCTGCAGTATGCCTTAAACCAATCATTCTATCTATTGAGATTTCTGCTTCTACTGTTTGTTAAATTCTATGTGGGCTTGTATAACTTGCAGACTAAGAGTCCCTTGTATGTGTCTGTTTTTCCATATGCAGGTTCACTATCTCTTTGAGTTTCTCATGCTTATCTGACTAATATCCTATATCTTTTTTTGCAGCAATTTTTAAAAGAGATATTAAATGAGCTCTGCATATACAATAAGAGAGGAACAAACCAAGGTACATATGAGCTCAAGCCAGAGTATAAGAAATCTGTCGAGGATACAGGTGCTGAACAATAACTTCACATATGTATATTAGATTATACAAATTATGTCCTATAAGAAAAAGAACACCAGTCTTTAACGCCTATATTCCATTTATATATGGAGAGGTTCCTAGATCTAATGTCCTCTCCTCATAGAACTACGAGAGGAAGAGACTTATACTTACACCAATATTGCTAACACATGTTTATGCCTGTGGATGGATTAGGTTCCTACATATGTGTATTTCATGAACTCTCATTGGATCACTAGTTAGTATTGCTTTACTACTTTTCTTCTATTAGTGTTTCTTTCTGGAGTTCTAATAATGCTCGGTCATTTCCCCATATGTCATTTTCGTATTTTACGTGATACACTCTTCTTCCATGCATCTAGCCCTTGCGGGCATCATTTTGCTTATTCTGAAAAAATTAATTTTACTCTTTATATACTAGTATGGAGACTCTCATGTATAGGTGGGAGGAGAGATTAGGTTACTATCTCAACCGAATATAAATTCTTTCTAAAAATATAGAGATATCTACAAAGAAATAAATATGATAAACCTCGTAAAAAGAAATATGAATATTGTTTACTCTTACTAATAATGCATTCAGAGAGCACCTCTACGAAGTGTGGATTTCCGATTCCTCACAATTTACTGAAGTGAAAATTGAACTTACAAAGCCTTGTAAGCAAATGTCGTCACCAACTCGACAACTAGTTCTGTTTGGCAAAAAACATACGCTTTTTTATGCTTATATTGATGCTTGCAGCTGGTCATGGTTCTGAGGTTGACTACATTTTTCTTTAATTTCTTTGTGTTTGGTCTCGATCATCTCACTGAATGTATATATGTAACTTTTTTCGTGTTAGCTATGTTTGTATGTAACAATTAAACTTACTTGATTGTCTAGCTGTCTCTTAGATTTCATTTTCTATTGGATGCTCTACTTGATCTGAAAATCTCTTGCTGATTAACACACGACTCAAGGATTTATCTAGCTCCGAATTGTTTATCTATCTCTGACTAATAAAGAAATTTATTCATTGATTCTTTGAGGTCCATGATTTCTTTTACTGTCTTTTTCTACACAAATATATCCTGTAAGGAACTGAATCCTTGACAATATAAGTACTGAAGGCATTACCTCACTAATAGTACTGATTGAACCCCAGGAACTCAAAGCTAAATGACATTTGCATCTAACTTTTACCATCATAAACTGGAGTGTCAAAGGATTAGAAGAGTCCAGAAAGCACTAGATAAACTGCCACTAGTACCTTAGTGAATCCCTCAGGTCATTCAAAATCTTATATGGAAGCCTTCGCTGTGTATATTTGGAATATCAATACCCTTTGGTTTTGACAATATGCCGTTATGTGCTTCAAAACAATATCATATATACCATATCCATGACATGACATGGTACTTGAGCTTAAGTCTTACAGAACAGATCTTGCCTAAATTATCCTTAAGCTGAGAATAGAAATGGAATCCTAGTTGTTGCCACTTGACATGCTTGCTTTACTAAATCAATTCGGCTGAGAAATGAATTAGTTGTTCTGTTATAATTACTTTTTGTGTGGGTTCAGGTTTCACGTTCTCCTTTTTCACATTATATTGCACTATTGCTACATGATCCTTAAGCTGAGAATAGAAATGGAATCCTAGTTGTTGCCACTTGACATGCTTGCTTTACTAAATCAATTCGTCTGAGAAATGAATTAGTTGTTCTGTTATAATTACTTTTTGTGTGGGTTCAGGTTTCACGTTCTCCTTTTTCACATTATATTGCACTATTGCTACACGATTAACTCTAGGCAATGGAGTGTTGTCCATTAATGATGAGGAATTTGTGAGATTCTGAAATTTGTATATGTAAAAGAAATTGGTAACATCTCTAATTCTCATCAAGCAGATAAACTTGTGATGGACTATGTGTATGTTGGAACATGTCTACTCAGGATTTTAGTCTCTATTTTTTTTTATATGTACACGGAAAGACATATTTCGTTTGTATTTATTGTTATGAGAATGGACAATCTTAATCCTTGTATTCGCAAGGATTGCGCATGCATAACACATGCTATGGCAATTGAAACGACAAAGTTCTCTCCTATTCTAAAACTCATGATGCGATTTGGTCCTTTTACTAGCTGTAGGCGCATTTTCAAGTTAGTGCGTTTTTCTTTTCAGTTTGAAAGTTTGATCCCTCAATTTTTCCAGTGTGTTTATCTAGATCAGTATCACAATATCCTTTCTTTTTTGTAGTTTTCCCTCACAACACCTTGGTAATTAAGTAACTAACTGTGTTCTACATTGTTATCGTTCTGACTGCAATGAGACCCCTAGTAGTGAAGATGATTTTCCTGTACTGAGTTCAGTAAAACTCGTTAGTGTAGTGATAAAGGTATTTGCATGCATGAGCTCATACAGTTCCGTACGTTAAATTTCATTTTCGGTTGATTCTAAATTTAGTGTCTATAGTGCCTTACATTTGAATACTGCCTCAAGTTGCGTAATGGTTGTTAGTTATCTCTGGGTTGGGCGATAAGGATGATGAAAGTGACCAACTAGGAATCTTCTTTGTCCCCCTTGTGAAGATTTTTTGGTGAAGAGATACTTGTACTGCCTTCTCAACAGTGCAATTGGGTAGTGTTAGGATGACTTGACTAGGCTTATATGGTTATGAGTTTTTATAGTCTTTCAATCCTATATGGCTTTCTGATCAATCAAATAAGAGAGAGAGAGAGAGAGAGAGAGAGAGAGAGAGAGAGATTTTATAGTCTTTCCTAAATCCTAACCACAAATGGCTTTCTGATGTTTGGTTTTGCAATACCTAAATATGGCTCTGTTATTTGCTACTATTGCTTGCATAGTTGGACTTCCTTAACTGGTTCTTTTCGTTTTTCCCCTTCCGTTGTAATGGTATTTCCCTCATTTGCTTGCATGTTCAAGTTGTATTATCTCTCTTTCAATGTTCAAATAAAGATTCATGTGACAGAGGTATAGGATTAGACTGGAGTATTCTGATGAATAATAACTTGGACTTAACTTGAAATGGGACCAACCAATCATCGGAAAAACCTTGTATTAAAATAACTGCTTAGGTTAATCTTTGATCAACTTTCCGCAAAGATTGAAGTTGACCCTTTGATGATGAATGTCTTGGGAAGACGGCTTAAACATATCAGCAAAGCTTTAGCTTATGTAGATTTTTCCAATTAATATATATTTTCTTCAAATATGGTACGTACATGTTTGGAGGGCTGTGCCAAACAAAAGCTGTAAAGATTAATTGAACCTATCTTTCATGCTACAACCTTTTCAAACGTGGGGGAACTTAGTTTCATAATTCAATCACTTTTTTCTATGATGTGATATCACAATGAAAAAAGTATATATTTTGATTATTATGAATAAGAGTTTGAATATTGTGTGTAGGCTGTTTCCTATTTCATGAGCCAGATTCTTGTGACATCTTTATCAGTCATTTCCACGTTAGTTACAAGTTTCATTTCTATTCCATTATCAAATGCAAACATATATAGATATTTGTGGAATACATTGAAACATGCATTTTCATTATGTCGTTCTGTGCATGGGTGATGGGATTTTGGGGGACTCGAGCTTTAATTGTCAATGAAACTAAAACATCAACCTATTTTTTTCATTCCAAGTAATGGTTATTGGTATTGAATTTGAAATTTTTGAAGACAAATGAGTGAGTGCTGTCAAGTTGATGTGTTAATTGGTATTGAATTTCAAAGATTGTTGAAAAGTTACCTTATTTTGGAAGAAATTTCTCAAAAGCAAATAAAAGAGAAATGAGAAATTGAATGACACGATATTCGACTCGATTCGATTCTCAACTTGATTTGATTCGTTTAAAATCTTATATTTTATATAAAATAAATTTGGTATACTTTTGCTCCAGTATAAAATTCAGGGATGTATTTTCACCTTAACTACATTAAAGATAATTTCACTCTGTAAAGTTTAAAGTCATATTTGCACCTTATCTAACAAAATACTACTATTCCACAAATATCTCAATTTAGTTTTATTAGGACGATTAAACTAATTTCCATATCAACTGTTTTAAGTAGGTGAAGATTCTCTATTCCATTTTTTGTGTTTCAATAAACGTTCCATTTTCAACTATTTTTGTGTATTTTTATCATGTGTATTTTAATTAAATTTCTTATCTTATTAATAATTTATTGAATTAAAAATACACATATTATCACCTTATTAGTGAGATATGTATGACATAAAAAATGAGATAGAGAAATCCTCGGTTGGTTTTAAGGAGCATGTCGTCCATGCACTCATGTCATAGTGTTTACGGATGATGAGAAAGACACTGTGGAAAATGATTAGCATCTACCAATAGATTGACATATTTGTAGAGAAAGAAACCAAAAAGTATGATTACTCTTTTCTAAAAAGAAAATAACCCATAGAAATGTAAATAAATGTCAAACGCACTAATATCATATGATTAAGGCTACTTTCTTTCTTTCTCTTTTCTTTTTCTTTTATTATGATTTGCTACATTGTAATATTATGATGAATCCAATGTTCGTTTTTCAATGTCTATGCATGCGTTAATGAATGTAAAGTGTTTCATGATTAGAAACAAAGAGGATTTCTTTTTGCGGGTGAGAATCATTTCCCTTCTCTATTTGTTTTGATCAGGCGGTAAGAAATAATTGTTTTTATTGAGTGCCCATGTCTATTGATTATGTTTCAAATCAGACAACAAATCCCGCTCTCATCGTACTACACATTGCCCTCTCATAATTTTGGACCACCTCTAAAGTCTAAACATATCAATTAGGAAGGTATAACAAAATGACATAAATATCATCAAACTATTTTTGGACATACTTAGAAGTAGAAAATCACACATTACCTATCAATAAATTTTATAGATGGACTGGTCTCCTATGAAGTCGATATCACGTAAAGTCGGGTATAATCATGCCTTAACACTTTGATCCTAACCCACAGATCGAAATCTATTGACTCATTAATCCAATTTATATTCAATACCTAACCTTAGGTATGTCGGCCTTACCGAAATTTTTGCGTAAATTTATTATCATTTGATATTATTCTTCAAATTAGGTCAAACCTAAAGATTTGAACTCCTTTTTATATTGGGATTAGAGGAATCATCACTCGAACCTGAGTACTCACCCTTATGTACATTAAACGAGTATTTACATAATGTCACGGGTGCTTATTCCATAGAGTTAATAAATTTTCTTATTTTTTTATGTAAATAAAGGAGTATATAAATTTTAAGGGGCACTGTATCACCCCTCAACGACGTGTCTAGTTCAATTTGGTTAAGAATAATGTACCATAACATTTACCTTTTCAAGAAAAATTAATCCATATTTCATATTACTAAAGTGGCTATGACTCGACTGGTAAAAACTTTTGTGAGATTAAAAACTCATAAGAAAACTCAATACCACCAAACATTCCCAAGAGAAGTAAATTTTATAGTCACGAAAAAAATCTACATGATATATTTTTTCTTAATATAGTTAATTTGGTATGATGAGAAAGAGAAGAAGACAAGGCAACAAGATTCCAGATAGAAGATTGTGTTGAGTAAAGTAAATGAATGAAAGTAAGAAATGTACAAGCCAATAAAGTTTACAACTGTATTGGTCAGGCTGGTATCCGACCGTTTTGGTTATGATGATCACTCATACTCCATTCCCCCCGAAAACATTCAAATTTCTATTATTAATTCCTATCAATGCTCATCATCACCATAATTCTGAGCCTTTAAAATGTTTATGATGAATCAAAATCAAATTTGACTCAATTATAAGCGAATTTAATCAACTCAACTCATCTCATCTTGTTTGGATCATAGTAACTCTAGACTCAAATACCGTGTTTTTTTTTCGTATAAGATGCAGTATATCTTACTTTGTGGTATACCCGAGTTACCGTTATATCGAGTTTTTAGTATTGATCGGTATACCACGGTATTGCGGTATATATCGAATTTTTTATATTCATCAGTAGAAGGTTGTATCTAAAACCTGATATATCTTACTTCCTGGTATACTCAAATACCATTATACCGAGTTTTCAGTATTGATCGGTATACTACGGTATTGTGATATATATTGAATTTTTATATTCATCACTATACTCCGGCCTTTGAAAATCAATATCGTTACCATATAAAAGTCCTACATCAAGGTATAATATCGTATCAAAAAAATTATGATGTATGATCATTTTAGTATTTTCAATATTTTTTTCGGTACTATAAATGCAATATATCGATATTTTTGTATTTTTTCCCACATACCTCTGACTATAACATGTCATATAGTGCCATTGCACTAGACAGTAAAGTGAGTATTAATGTTAAAGTTTCACATGTGATCGATCGCTGTCGGAAAACAAATTTGCCTTTCAACTTAGAAAAGAGGCTAGAGAGCATGATTCTATATTTTTCAGTTTTCACACTCGTTTGGACAGCCATCGACTTTAGTCACTTTACAGGATTTTTTAAGAGATTATAGAATGATGATGGTCTCTTACAAGAGGGAAACACGATGTTGTTAAAGGTAAAAGAATTGAGGGCCTGTTTGGTACGTAGATATCTTACGATATTATGAGTGTGAAAGATTAGTCATACTCATATAACGTGTTTAGTTTTTGAAAATGAGCACTCTATTATTAAAATGAAAGTCATACAGTTAAACCTCGATAAAGTAATAATCTCGTTAAGATAATAATTTCTTCCAGTCCCGATATGAGTTAATGCACTAAAATAATGTTCGATACAGTAATAACCTCGTTAAATGAATTTTTTTTCTCGCTCCCAAGGTTATTACTTTATCGAGGTTTAACTGTATATAAAATGAGTTTTCTCACTCTACCAAAGCATGAGATTCCATACCCATGCAATTGAAACATTTTTATTATATTTAGTTAAGAAGTTATATATAAAAATAAATTTTATTTTCGTAAAAAATAAATATAACAAACTTATAATGACATCCCTAAATATCATACGCTTCATTATTATGATACCGGAATTAATTACCAATAGTACTGACCCGTATGCGAAGGTGGGTTGCTAGTGGAAGTACCACCTAATTACTTTTAAAAGAATTTCATTTAATTTATATTAATTATTTTTCCTCATCATACAAAAGTTTTGTAGAGTGACCTCCATTAGTGGATACTTCCTCACAACCATCGGATAGATAAATTAGGATATCTGTGTCCTGGAAAGTATCCATGTTTTGAGGTTTAAAGGTTAGATGTTTGTTCTATAAGGTATAGTGTACTCTTGATCTTCCATTTCTGAAGTTCTATAGATTTAGTCATTTAGGGTATGAAGGAACAGAGTTATCTATTAATTTATGAAGGAATAAATAGACAGTTCATTCGTACATTAATACAAGTGGAAGCGATAAAATAAATTTTTGATAAACGCAATGTTCGAAGATTAGTTAAAGATGATATAAAAGTCTTACTGTGTTCACAATCTAAGTATATATATATGAGTGTTTTATTCTCGAAATAAAAAAGAGAGAAAAATATTATTTCAGGTCGAAATCACGTAAAGCCATAAATAAAGTTGGTAAAAAGTTAATCAAATTATTAACTTCCTCATTATTACACATAAATCCCTAGACTAATAGACTTTGATGTATCACTTTACAACTTACAACCTTGAGTGGAACATATATCTTATCTTATAAGTTATACGCCCAAATAATTCAGAACTTGTGTAATGAATTTTATATCATACTATAATTTTGATGATTGAAACAATCAGTCTATTGCCTAAGATATCATTTGGTCACTATTTTTTTTTTTTTTGTTTATTTTCTACTAGTTATTATTGAAATTACTGTATGAATAGTCTACTGATAATTTAAAATAGTTTACTAAAAATGTCTCATATTAAGAGATTCATTATTAATATTTTTAGGATACGGTCGAAAAAGTTGAAATGTAATAAAACACTTTTAAGATAAAAGTGTTATTGTGTCTAGCCTAAAGTAGTAGAGGGAATCAAAATAGCATGATGTGAAATTCCTATTTACCTTCTTATGATTTACGCATGCAAATTCGCAACCTAAAGTGTGAATGATGATTGAAAAGGTAAATGTAGTTGGGGTTGGATTGATAGAATAGATTGTAGAATACAATGTTAAGAAACATGTTAGAATTTAACTGGAAATTAAATTATTAAATTAATTAACATATACTCCCCCATTTCACTAATTAAGTCTCATTGCTTTTGGGCACGAGATTTAGAAAGTGGGTGAAAAATAAAATGTGTGGTGTAAAAGTATAAAGTGATAGTGTCCATCTGTTCAGAGTAGTTTTGGTCCATTCCTTTCTTTCCATTTATGGAATATGACTTATTTACTGGGACACCTCAAAATAGAAAATGAGACTTGATTAGTGAAACAGAGGGAGTACTTAATTTAAATGATACATTAGTTCATGAAATTAATGGGAAGAATTAAAAGGACGCGTTGGTTCCTAGATGAATGAACACGTTGCTTCATGAAATGAACACATTGTTTCATGATTTAAGGATGTAAGATTTCGTGGAATGGACACGATTGATTCATAAATTAAATGATGAACGAATGTGTTGATTCATAAATATATTAATGAAGGGATGTGTTGGTTCATACCAAGAGGTACTCACTTAGAAGTTGAACAAATGCGACCATTCACAATTCATCTTATTGCGAAGAGTTGTGTCCATTATGAATAGTTGTGTGGTAGTCTATAAATTAGACATCTTGGTGCCAAAAAGTAATAACACAACCATCCAAATACATTCTTCTTCAATCTCTTCTTTATCCCTCTTATTTCACTACATTCATATAGATTTATTAGTATCTCCTTAGTCCCAAAATATCAAGTAGTTCGCTAGAATTACAAAAAGTATTGCAACTAATCGTAATTGAGAAGTCGTATCTTGGAACAAGTGTTATAGACCGCTTGCACCGAGTAGCGGAGCATTATCGTTTTGCGGAGAAAGAGTCTAACTCGTGCATCGGCTAACGTTGTAATCGCATTTCGACACACCCCGCAAATAACAATCGCAAGACGATAATTGCGTTTAAGAAATGACGACTAGTAGCAGTGATGTACCCGATCGCCCTGTCCAAGTGATGACAAGCAGTAGCAACGTACCGCTGAACTTTACAACGACAACAAACAACCAAATTACAAGTGCCTCTGTTCATGCAGAAAAGCCGGCAAAGTTCTCAGGTTCTGAATTTAAACGTTGACAATCTAAAATGTTGTTTTATTTACTACTGTTGGGAGATGATTTAGTAGCCTAGTGCTCAGTAGATTTGAATGATCCCAAAACCCTACTTTGATTGATGAACCATTGAGTTGTATTTGTTTTGTATCTGTCTCTGAGAGTTTCAGACTCAGTAGACATCCTTCCTACATGGTTCAGGCGTTCAGTTCTGTCTGTTGATTCTTCAGTAGACTATCAGCCTCAGCAGGGCCGGCCCTATTATATAGCCAATGGGGCAATGGCCTAGGGCCCCCAAATTTGAGGAGCCCCAAATTTAAGCGGTCCGGATCATCTGGCCCATTTCCGGTGGACCACTTGGTGGCCCACCAATCACGCGGCGCCACGTGATTGGTGGGCCACCAAGTGGTCCACCGGAAATGGGCCAGAAGATCCCCAGCGAAATTTAAGATACGTACCACTTAGCCATAACCCCATATTATATAAAATATATTTATGAAGCCCAATACTATTAATAGAATTCAAATAAATAGACATAACCCATTACTAAAAAAATATATCAAGCCACTCCACTTATAAATTAATTAATACCTAAATTAGCCACGATGTTGCACCGACTCCTTTCACTTTTTATAATTACAGTCGGTCCATCTTGATGATGCAGAACAACAGAAACGCAAGTAATATTTGATTTTAACTAAAAATGATAAAATTATATTTGCGTTCTACTATGTAACAAGAACGGTTGAATGAACAAGCAGTTTTTTTGATGATTTTGCCACTTAAATGCTAGAAGATTTAAGTTATTTTATTAAGTATTTGATCCTTATTTTTTTATTTTGTTACAATTTACGGTTTTTACTTTTAAAGTTATGTGGACACACAAATATGGAAGTATGTACTTTAGTTCGTTGACAAATTGTTCACGAAGCTCCAATAAGGGCCCCATTTTTTGCTTTTCGCCTAGGGCCTCCGGAATCTCAGGGCCGGCCCTGAGCCTCAGTACCATGAGAAGAAGACTCAGTAGTGCTGGACTCAGCAGAGCAAAGATATCCGAGAGGTATTTATACTCGGTAGTCTTTGGACTCAACAGAGCAAAGATATCCGAAAGAAGTCAGTAGAACTGGACTCAGCAGGATCAGTTCACTGAACTCAGAGTTGATCTTCAGTAGAGCTAGACTCAGCAGGAGTATGCTACTGAACATAGATCAGACTCAGAACGGCCAGACAGTCTCCTGACTGTTAGAGATCTTATAAGTCAAATCAGCAGAGTCATACGAGGTATAGAGAAGAGCTTCAGATCTGTCTTGAAGTCTGTTTGTCTCACCTACTTTCTTCAGCCTCGACCAATGACAAGCAGTCAGCTGTCTACTTTCTGATTAAAGCTGCAAGTCAACACTTTCCGGAAATGGAGGGAAAAGACTCTGCCACCATACTTTGAAAGAGTCGTTAGCTACCCAAAAGAGAGAGACACATGGATCATCGTCTCCAACGGATCTTTCCATGCCTCTCATCTATAAATAGAGGGAAGATTTCAAATCGAAGCTCACGACACATACGAAGAACACACGAGCAATTACGAGCAACTCAGAATCGACTTAAAGCTTTCCGCAAGATCTTCAAAGAGTTATTCCAAGCGAAAGGCGACATACTTGCTCAAAGGGAACCGAGCTGAATTAGACTCTAAGCCTCTAGTATCCAAGCGACTAAATACGAACCCATAGTTTATACTTTACCGTTCGTCGCTCTAGAAGCCACTTTCTCGTTCCCTTCCCTCTAACCTAAGCTCAGCATACCATATCTATAGCTTAGATCGAAGGAGTTCATCCCTGAACTGTTCTTTATTGTAAAGAACTCCTTCTTAGTAGGAGAGTTTGTCAAACACTTCAGTTTGATACCTTGTAAACTGAGACTTGCTCAGTATAAATCTCAAGACCAGTGTTTGTCCAGTGCACAAACCGACTGAGACTAACTCAGTATAATAAAATAGCCTCCTGATCTTTTTGGGACAGTAGACGTAGGATTGTTGGATCCGAACCACTTTAAAAATCGCTCGTGTTCTGTGTGCTTTGTTTACTGTTGCATTGATTACTGTTCATACTGAAAATATCTTTCAAATCATTCAACTGTGTTTCAACAAATCTTAATAGATTGCACTAATATATCGAAACAAGATTTCCTAAAAACGTTTTCTAACTCAACCGAAATGGGCCTACACATTTCCTCACTCTACCGAACTTCTACCGAACGGTACTAAATTCGACCTAAGTCGGCTAGCAAGCCTCAGTGAAGTTAGTCACTCGCCACGCGATTCAAAAACAGACTTATCCGGGCCCATCGAACCTGTTCAAGCACGACATCTTCCCGAAAAAGATCGTTCGCGTTTTAAGTTGAGAAAGTTTTCAGGTGTATTCACCCCCCCTCTACACCTGAACGTTTATCTTAGGACCAACAACTACTTTGAATTTGTCTCGATTCTTAAAAAAGACACCTCCAATTGTGGGGGAAGATGAAACAGATGAGAAAAAACACATAGCGTCTAATGCATGACATCATAACGACTACATATGTTGCAACTATGTCCCAAATGAACTTGACGGCACTCTCTATAGTGTCTACTCGACTGCAAAGACGTCGAAAGAATTGTGCGATTCTTCGGAAATTAAATACAAGACCGAAGATGTTGGTCTAAAGAAGTTCATTGTTGGACGATTCTTAGACTACAAGATGGTGGATACCAAAACTGTCGTCGAACAAGTGCAAGAGATTCAATTGATCATACATGATATCCTCGCCGAGGGGTATGGTCGTTTCTGAATCTTTTCAAGTTGCAACTGTGATCGAGAAGTTACCGCCAATGTGGAAAGATTTCAAGAACTTTCTAAAGCACAAATGCAAAGAGATGAGTCTCGAAGATCTATTAGTCCGTCTCAGAATTGAAGAGGACAACCGCAAGGCTAATTGAAAGACTAACAAGTCATCTATGGAGGCAAGGGATAATCTAGCCGAGTGCAGCACTAGCACTAATCCGTAGAAACACAAGTTCTATGAAAAGAAGAAGCCGAATGGCTACAAAATTTCTTAGAGGATATTCATTATTGGGAAAAACCCGTGCCTCCCGTCTTGATACATGTAATAGTATGTCTGCAATAGGAAGAGCACAAAGTAGTATATATAATGGTAAGTCTCGACATATTCGTCGAAGACACAATACTGTTAGACAATTGATCACTAGTGGAATAATATTTATTGACTATGTGAATTCAAAAGACAATATTGCAGACTCGTTTACTAAATGTATTAATCGTGATCAATTGTACAATGCAGTAAGGGGAATGAGATTAAAATCCACATTAAAAGAACGCTCTTAATGGTAACTCTACCATGATGATTGGAGATCCAATGGACATGGTTCAAAGAGACAACTAAGTTCAGAATGTTCAAGTAGTGCACTTGAAAACACAACTAACAATCCATTCTCGAAGTTGCCCCAAGTGCAAATTAATCTATATGTCGTGGTAAAGGGTAATCGTATAAGCTTTTAATGATTCCTATAACCTTATTGTGGAGTATGGCAAGATACTTTTTATAGGTGATCAACTATATAAGTGAGAAGTGTGGCCACTTCAAACTGAAAAACAATTATGAATCCAAGATATGGTCCAAGGCCAAAATGGACACAACGTGAGAACGAAACACATTGTATCTAATATTGTGTATATGCTATTGTCTTGGTTTACAAGAAAACTGACATGTTCAAGACATCGCGTTCACCGAACAGCGAGCAAACCCGATAACATTATACTAAGGAAGGTTCAAAGCCAACTACCCATCACGATGAAATAATAGGTCATTGGGACTTTGGTTTGCATAATATTTTGCATTTGCATTTAATAATCTAACTTCCATGTGGGGGATTGTTAGAATTTAACTAAAAATTAGATTATTAAATTATTAACATATGCATTAGTTCATGAAATTAATGGGAAGAATTAAAAGGACGTGTTGGTTCTTAGATGAATGGACACGTTGCTTCATGAAATGAACACATTGTTTCATGATTTCAAGATGTAAGATTTCATGGAATGAACACGATTGATTCATAAATTAAATGATGAACGAATGTGTTGATTCATAAATATATTAATGAAGGGATGTGTTGGTTCATGTCAAGAGGTACACACTTGGAAGTTGAACAAGTGCGACCATTCACAATTCATCTTATTGCGAAGAGTTGTGTCCATTATGAATAGTTGTGTGGTAATCTATAAATTAGACATCTTGGTGCCAAAAAGAAATAACTCAACCATCCAAATACATTCTTCTTCCATCTCTTCTTTATCCCGCTTATCATATAGATTCATTAGTATTTCCTTAATCCCAAAATATCAAATAGTTTGCCGGAATTATGAGAAGTAGTGCATCTACTCGTAATTGAGAAGTCGTTGTATCTATTAGACGAGTGCTATAGACCGCTTGCACCGAGTAGCGGAACATTATCATCTTGCAGAGAAAGAGTCTAACTCTTGCATCGGCTAACGTTGTAATCTCATTTCAACACGCCCTGCAAATAACAAAACAAGTATACATTATGTCGTCATGAATTCGAACATTACACGAAAATGTGAGTCGAGCCGACCCGGACCCGGATCGAGGTGCTCAATTATTTTGACACAGTGCATTAAGTGGGTGTTTGCAAAAGCTTAAATTATTGAACTTATAGCTTAATTTAAGGAAAAGCTGTTTTTGGGTGTTTTCAACAACTTAAATTCGAAAAAATTCTCTACATTTAAGTTGAATAAGTTGAAGTTGGTTAAGTTGGTTTTTACCAACTTCTCCAACTTAATGACATATTTGTAATTTCGGATAAGTCATTTTACTTATAAATCACAAAATAAACTACTACAGTATAAATTTTGCAAACACTATTTTTTCAACTTTTTCTTCTTTTAAGCAGTTTTTGCAAACACACCATAAATTCTCTAATAAACCACTTTTATCAACTTCTCCTTAATTTAAGCACTTAAATAAAGTTTAACTATTGCAAACACCCCTAAATGGGTAGGCTAGGGTGGTGGGGTGGGGAGGAATACGACAGATGCACGGTGCAAACCACCACCTCCCCTCGTGTGCGCACCCCCACGGCCCAGCCCAGACCACCACCTTCAGTTACCTCCCAAATAAATACATTTAATTTTACACTCCTTTTTTAATTTCCTACACAAGAATGTGGGAGACAACCAAAAACATCTAAAAGCTGTTGTGGGAGTGGGACCCACCCACACCCACACTCACACACACAGTACGTGTTGATCCCTAACAATATTTATATCACCCTAAAATCAACCCACTTTGTACACCATCTAATTAATCTTGATAAGAACTTGGTCTGATAGCAAGCAAGTTATGGCGGACGCCGGCGCCTGTTCGGGTATGGATCGGAGAATATGCTCCGTCCCTGAGAAAGCCCAGCTTCACATGGCTATGTTAGCCCTCCAGTTTGGATACGCAGGTTTCCATGTCGTTTCATGCCTTGCCCTCAACATGGGCATTAGCAAGATCGTCTTCCCAGTCTATAGAAACGTTCTCGCCTTCATTCTCCTCCTCCCCTTCGCTTATTTTCTCGAAAAGTAAGTTCATCACTTATGCTTTTGAGTATCACTGTCTAAATTAAGAAGAAAAATAATTTGATGCATTTGATTTTTGATCTATATGTGGATAGGAAAGAGAGACCACCTATTACTTGGAGCTTCGCCATCGAGTTCTTCCTTCTTGCAACTGTTGGGTACGATGATGATCAATCATACTTTTTTTTAAAGATTATGTTATCATTTTGAGATCGAGACTGATACGAATCTTCTATACATATATGTATATAGGATCACTGCAAACCAACTTTTCTACTTGTTGGGATTGGACAACACTTCCCCAACTTTTGCTTCCGCCATACAAAACTCAGTTCCCGCCATTACATTCCTCATGGCAGTCGTACTAAGGCAATAAATTAATATTCAAATTAAAAAGATTCCATCTCTTAATTAAAAGAAATATCCAAGAATCTGACTCTCAATCTTGTCAGGATCGAGAAAGTGAAATTGGATCGCAAAGACGGAGTCTCTAAGGTGGCGGGGCTGCTCTTCTGCGTGGCCGGCGCGTCGGTGATCACACTCTTCAAGGGCCCAGTCATCTACAGCCCATCGCCATCGCCGTCGCTGCAGATCACGGCGGCGAAGGCGATGGTTCTTGGAGATGGGAGCGGGAAGAGCTGGACGCTGGGGTGCATATACTTGATCGGCCACTGCTTGTCGTGGTCGGCGTGGCTGGTGCTGCAGGCGCCCATTCTCAAGAGGTATCCGGCTCGCCTCTCCTTCACTTCTTACCAGTGCTTCTTCGGGATTCTGCAGTTCCTCCTCATCGCCGCCTTCGTCGAGAGGAACGGCTCGGCTTGGCTTATTCGCAACGGCTCCGAAGTCTTCAGTGTCTTCTACGCCGTATGTTTCTCTCTCTTACCTTCTGAGTTCAAAATACTGAAATTGCTTGCTAACTAACTAATTATGAAGTTAATTTTTTCTGGATAAATACGTATAGTTTTAATACAGTTAATCACTAATGCAAAAAGTTTAATTCATATACTTTGCCACTAACTAGCATAGACAGGGATATTGAAAATCCTAATTATCAGTATTTTTAAACTTTATACCTCCAAATCATAAATCATAAAATCGCGTGGTATGCACATATGGGCAAAGTTTTGATACTAAAAAATGACCTAATTATCAGTATTTTTTGCATTTGTGACAAGTATATTACTATGTTGACACCACTTGGCTCATAACATAAGGTCCATAACTAGCTTAATACTAAATAAAAAATAAAAAGAATTAAAAATATGATTATTGGACTATATATATATATATATAGTTCTTTAATACTAATAATTAAAAAATCAACGCGTTGATAGCAACATAAATTGATAGACATGGAATTATATGCATTTAATAAACATATCTCGAGAAAATTTGATGAAAATGTTATGGAATGTTAAAGGTAAACTCATGCAAAAATAAAATTATATTTCGTCAAGCTAAGAGAAGGGTCAATATTAAATAAGTTGTCGAGACAATAGAGAGCATTATTGAAGCAGACGTGGCTTGAGTTGAGCCATGTGACGTTCCATATGTATGTTAACTCAATATACCTTCATTTACTTGTACAAAAATACCATATTAAATGTGACAGTAAGGAATTCCTATATTTAATATTTAGTAAATTATAGAAGCAAGAAAGATGAGAGCAAAGTTGATGTGATGCAGGGAGTGGTGGCATCAGGGATCGCCTTCGCTGTACAGATCTGGTGCATTGATAGGGGTGGTCCCGTTTTCGTCGCCGTCTACCAGCCCGTTCAGACGCTCGTGGTCGCTATTACATCTTCATTACTCCTGGCCGAGGAATTCTACTTAGGAGGGTATGTCATGTAATTAATTTTAATACTATTAATTAATACGTATCAAGAATATAAAATATCAAATACGCATTTCCCATCCAGAACTAGTCTCCATGTTCATCCATATCTTGGGGAGTCAAGAATGTCACAACAAGTTGACTTCTAGTCTTTTTCGTTTTGTTAATAATGCATCCCCATTTCTCCGACCCAATTGATATCAATCGTATTCCCATGTATCTTTCTTCTCGTCTCGTATTTTATTATATTTATTATAATAGACTTATTGTGGGATTGCGATGCACAGGATCATTGGCGCAGTGCTAATCATACTAGGATTGTATTTGGTTCTATGGGGCAAGAGCGAAGAGAAGAAACTTGCGGCGATCCAGTCCCACGCGGAGCACAGCACCATCAGAGCAACCCCGCAGATCAAGTCGTCCATCACTCAGCCACTCCTGGGGCAGTCAACGGAGAATGTTTGACCAGCTGACTTTGACTAGCTGATGAAGAAAAAGGAAGAATATTTTCCAGTCCAGTTCAGTGCAGCAGCTATGATTAATGCGTGCAAGTGTGTACCCAATCTTATTCATTAGGATTTCATTTCGCTTTTGATTTTCGCAATTTTAATAGTTAGGAGAGTGCATTAAGGGTGGTGGGGAGAGACGGAAAGAGAGGGAGGATTTTGAGGTGATGAATGTAATGATTATGATCTTCTTGTGATATGGGATCTAAGCGACTAAGCCTGGTTCCCTTGTGGTTTTATATATAAATTATAAAAAGTTCAGCCAAGTATGTCTCAACAAAAGCTTAATTTTTTATATGGAAAATCATGATAACCCCTAATTCATTTACATTTTGCATTTTTTTCTTCCAATTTATTGATTTAAATAAATGCAATATTAACCTTAACTTGTACATGAAATCAGCCCCTATTCATGTTATTAACTTATTAAATCCAGATTTAGCATTAGGGCAAAAAAGACATTGCCAAAATGGAGTTGAGACAAGGATTATCGATCATGGCTAGTCTACTAAACTCATAAAATTATGTATGTGTTTGGTACTTATTATCTATTTAATTAAGTATGAATTGATAGCTTATTTGTTTTATTTGACAAAAGAATTACATTATATTGTCGAACAGAGAAATGCCTAATCCTGAGGCAATAGGCTATATAACTGCCCAAGAGAAGGTCCAGACCAACCTCCTAACGCCTTGGAGGAGCTATGCTATAATTATCTTCTACCAATCTCTTTTCTCCGACATCATTGTTCCAGAAGGATGGGACTTCAAGATTTATCCAGAGTAAGATTAATTTCCCTATAGATCCCTCTAATTTACCAACCATTATATTATTGTCTTAATTTTCCGTGTTAATAATGACATGAATCCAATTTTTATTTTCTTAAACATTTGGTCCTTCTTTGCTCAAAGTTCTGCATACGCGCATGGACACTATTACATCAAAAGCACAATCGAATGAGCTATTAATTTCATATTCGGAAATGGTCAATCCATTTATGAGGTAATTTTGATTAAATTATGCATTCATGTTACGATAAGTTTTCTTGACTTAGATTTGTTTTCCTTAGAAAATGAAAACACAATTATACAAAAGCAGAAAGAGGGAAAAAAAGGACAAGGATGATGTTGATCATAGCTAGTCTCCTAAACTCATAATATTATGTAGGTGTGTGTTTTTGACACTTACTGTCAATTTAATTAGGTATGAATTGATAACTTATTTGTTCTTTTTGATAAAAGAATTCCAGTATATCGTCGAACAGAAGAATACTTAATCCTTATCCGGAGTAAGATTTATTTTTCTTCATAGATCTCTCTCATATTCCAACCATTATATTCTTGTCTTAATTTCTCATGTTAATAGTGATAGAAAACAAAATTATGTGGAGAAAGAATGTGAGGGGCCCAGATCAAACAAAAAGTGGATAAAAATCCTAACAACGGTTGAGCTAGAGTCATTTACTGTCATTCCTTAAATTGATAGTGATGGGTGGATTCCTAGGCTACCAATCAATATTGTAGTGTAATCTAAATTATATATGAGTGAACTCATGAACAATATTAATCGTGAGGGGTTTATTTAAGAGTCCGGCGGTGAAATGCCCATCTGGGAAAAGACAAACACATTTATACCCAATTCTTATATTTAACTACACTATATACCCAAGAAGACGAAAATACCCCTACTATGAGATGGTCCGATCACGTGAACAGAGGGCCCGATCAGGGTCCGACCGGTCGGACACACCCGACCAAGGGCCGATCACAACTGAATATTGGGCATGATCGGTCATGCCCTATCACAAGGCATGATCGGTCATGCCCTATCACAAAGGCCGATCATACCAGGCCATGATCGGGCATGTCCGATCGGTCTGGTCCGATCATGGCCTGACATTTTAGTGAGAGAAAAGTGAAAAAAGTGGGGGTATTTTAGTAAATTTGGGTATATAGCGGATAATTTTTAAATGTCTGGGTAGTTTTGTAGTTGTAATAGTCAAATAGGGTAGATTGATATATTACCACTTTATTTAAAGTGTGGTTATTGGAAAACTCTATAATAGCCTGACGTTTACAATAATATTGAATAGATATTTATTGTTTCATGTATGTTCATAATTAGTTTCTGTTAGGGCATTGAACATATTTTTATTTTATTAGTTAAATATTAATTAATTATACCTTAAAAATGAAAATGTGGGAAGAAAAAGTATACATCAGTGTGGTTCAGTATCTTTTAATAAGTTTTTATATTTTAAATTCTATATTATTTGAAGCAATAAAAATCGTATGTGCGAAAACACATTATGTGCAAAAGTACAATACATTAATATATACATAAAAAATAAATGTAAAAATAAAATAAAACTAATGTACCCACAATTGAATGAACTATTAGTCATCTTCCAAAATGGTCAATTCATTTATGAGGTAGTTATGGATTAAATTATGCATACATGCTATGATAAGTTTTCTTAACTTCGATTTGATTTTCTTAGAAAATAAAAGCACAATTTAGTAAAAGCATGAAAAAAAGGACAAGGACAAGGATGATGTAGATCATAGTTAGTTTCCTAAACTCATAATATTATGTGTTTGTGTGTTTGGTTCTTACTATCTATTTCATCAGGTATGAATTGATAACTGGTTTGTTTTATTTGATAAAAGAATTGCAGTATATCATCGAATAAACAAATACATAATACTGACGCAACATGTTATATAACTGCCCAAGGAAGAGAAGGTTTAGACCAACCTCCTAAGTCCGTACTCAAAGGAGGATGCCTCATTGACGAAAATGGGACGTGCATTCCTAGGTAAGCCTTGGAGGAGATATGCTAGAGTTATCTCCTGCCAATCTCTTCTCTAGGGCATCATTCTCTCCGATAGATGGGAGGCCGGAGTAAGATTAATTACTATTCATGGATCTCTCTCATTTTCCAATAATTATATTCATGTCTTAATTTTCCATGTTAATAATGGCAGAAATCCAACGAGAAATGTGACGGCCCCAGATCAAACATGTCGGGTCGCACAAAGTGTGTGAAAACCCTAACGACTGCGAAGCTGGAGTCATTTATTGTCATTTGTTACGTTGATAGTAATTCGTGGATTCTTAAGCTACCTATCAATATTGAAGTGTAAACTAAATTAAATATGAATGAACTCATGAACAATGCCAATCGTGGGGTGTTTATTTAAGGTGTGGTTATTGGAAGATATTTAATAGACTAATGTTTACAATATTATTGCATATATATTTACTGTTTCATGTATGTTCATGATTAGTTTCCTTGACGGCATTGGACATATTATTTTATTATTAATTAAATATACTTTTAAAATTAAATGTAGGAAGAAAAAGTATGCATCAGTGTGCTTCATGATCTTTTAATTATTTTTAGATTTTAAATTCTTTATTATTTTAATTAATTTAAATTGTATGTGCAAAAATACAATATGTGCAAAAGTATAACACATTAATATATGCTTATAGAAATAACTGCAAAAATAAAATAAAACCAATACACCCACAATTGAATGAGCTATTGATTTCATCTTAGGAAATGGTTAATTCATTTATGAGGTAATTATTGATAAAATTACGCATGCATGCTACGGTAATTTTTCTCGACTTCAATTTGTTTTCCTTAGAAAATGAAAGCACAATTTAGCAAAAGCAGAAAAAAAAAAAAGACAAGGATGATGTAGATCATAGCTAGTCTCATAAACTCATAATATTATGTGTGTTTGTGTTTGGTACTTACTATCTATTTAATTAGATATGAATTGATAACTTGTTTGTTTTATTTGATAAAAGAATTGCAGTATATCATCAAATAGACGAATGCCTAATGTTGAGGCAATATATAGAACTGCCCAAGGAAGAGAAGGTTCAGACCAACCTCCTAGGTATGTATTTAAAGGAGGATGCCTCAATGACGGAAACGGGACATGCATTTCCAGATAGGCCTTGGAGGAGATGTGCTAGAGCTATCCTCTACCAATCTCTTCTCTTGGACATCATTGTGCTCGAGGAATGGGATGCTGAGATTTATCCGGAATGAGAATAATTTATCTTCATGGATCTCTCTCATTTTCCCCATCATTATATTCATGTCTTAATTTTTCGTGTTAATAATGGCACGAATCCAACTTTTGTCGAAAAAGAATGTGAGTGTCCTGGATCAAACAAGTCGGGTCACAAAAAGTGGATGAAAACCCTAATAACGACGGAGTTGGAGTCATTTATTGTCATTCTTAAATTGATAGTAATGCGTATATTCTTAATTAAGCTGCCTATTATTAAGTGTGATTATTGGAAGACTATAAGGAGTTGAGCCAAAATGGAGAGATGAACTACTTTTCTCTTAAGCTTGGTAAATTTTAAAAATCATGTAGTAATGTCAACTCGGTTAAACTATAATGTGTTTTCAAGCTATTGTTTTTTATCATCTCCTTCATGATCACGGGTCCACATCACACATGTTAAAGCTCATTGTAGTTATCTCATATCGATTTTGTGAAGATCTTAACTTCTCTATATAATATTGTATATTCATTTTTTTTATAAGGCATTTTAAGAAGAATGGTCCCTATAGACCTACTCTTTTTTTTTTGATGACGAGGGTAACTGCAGCCGCTACCGAAGTGCGCAGTGGATAAACCTCGCTCTTGTGCTCTAGCCTGCAGACAATACAGGAGGGTTCAACCACCCTAGGCTAACCATAGGTGACAGACTCACACATAGCGGTCTTGGTGGGTTTTGAACCTATGACCTTCCTATTTGTTTCTACGTGTAGTAGTCTGATATCGACCTACACGTGACGGGGCATGTTAAAGCCCATTATTATTATTATTATTATTATTATTATTATTATTATTATTATTATTATTATTATTATTATTATTATTCCACATCGACTTTATAAAGGTCTTGACTAGTCTATATAAGACTAAATATCTCTTCCCCTTATAAGGCCTTCTATGAAATGTGTCCAATTTATCAAAAGTTTCTTCATTTTTCGACAAAATCGTTTTAATTCTTAATTTTAACGGTGCATTTGACGGAAATCCCTTATAGGATATTAACTGTACGTATAGCTCTTTAATAGGTCGGGTTATAATCAGAGGCGGATGTAGGGGTGGGCTGGGGTGGGCTCCAGCCCAGTGCAATCCTGGCCCAGAAACTACATTTACCCGACCCAAATTTATTTTTACATATTTCAGCCCACCACAGATCAGTACAAATGATTTGCAAATTTATTATAATTGAAATTCATTTCAACACAAATTATAATTCCCAAGCCCAAATCCCAAAATCTAATTTTGACAGCCCCCATTTTTCGTGTCGATGCCGAATTTTATGTGTAAATTTTACGAAAAAAATATTTCGTATTTTATGAAAATTTAATATATTGAAGCGAATTTAAAAATATATCAGTTCAATGGCCCAACAACAACTAAATTAAATGGTCCAACAACAACAATTAAATTAAATGGTCCAACAAGTCAACAACAATAATCCTATACAACGATAATTGAGATATAATTGAGAGGATAGTGAATTAACGACACTTCAGAGGACAGAGGAGGGATCAAGAAGCGAGAGTTAAGCAGATCGTATCCTAGGCGTCCGGAATCCTTACTCTTGACTTCTTTATACTCATTGTTACATTATATTTTGTCTTAAAAAAAAAATTCGGGGGCTTCGCCCCCGAACCCCCAATAAGTCTCGCATCCCCCATCTATCCGCCCCTGGTTATAATTTAAAATAGGTTGTTGGCATTATTGTGAAATTTCCTTTTTATTCTTTGTTAATAATTTAAATAAGTACGACCCACCCACACACATGAATAATTGTGAGAATGCCAAAAGCGAGTTTGCTGTTAGACTTAAATAACATAATGGCGTTATTCTTTTTTTTTTTTTTTTTTTATACGTGGAACCCGCATGCCCGCTACCTTCGGTCACGACTCGGTAAACCCCGCTCCTTGTGCAGTAGCACGCAAACCACACGGGAGAGTTCAACCACCCTAGGCTAACCATAGGTGACGAGCCCACAGAAGTTCTTCCAGGTGGGATTCGACCCGTGACCTATCGGTCCCGGGCCAACCACCTTCACCAACTTTGCCATCCCAAGGGGACATGGCGTTATTCTTTTGCTATATTGCTGATGGCATGTAGTCATAATTGAGTTCTCACTAAATACTAATATTTTATAATTTTATAATTTGGCTGGCTTTTGGGAATGCTTTATTTCTTGAAAGTGAATATAATCAAAGAGTAATATTTTATATATTAATAATTTTATAACAATAACATAAAGACAAACCAGGCTGTCGTGCTAATCATTTATGCATTTGGCATAGATTGTAGTAACAAATTAACAATAATCTGTTTTAGTAGAGATGCAGTGTCATCTTCATTCAAACTTCCTCCATTATCCAATCTTTGCTGCACTTTTTCTGTATACTTGAAAGAAATAGTTCTAATTACGGATTCATGGCCGCTTATGCAGCTCTGACTTCACTTGAGCATATTATAGATCAAAAACTTCACCAGCATCCATTCCCTCCCATTTCTCTCCGCATACAACAACCTGAATCTCTCACTCAAAATATCAAACTTCTTGCTGAAATTTCTTGAAGTCTTCGGATCCACCCCTTGGCAACAGTAAAGAAGAAGATCCCTTGCAGATTCGCATCACAGATGCCGCTTATGTAGCAGAAGATATAATTGAATCCGAGATAGTAGACAAGAGTGAAATTGCTGCGTCAGAAAGTGGAGGTGAAGTACCAACCACTAACTTCAACTTTTATCAAGATCTACATAAATAGATTTGATCAAGAACGAGGTGAAGGAGATCATCACAAAGAAAGTGTTGCAGACAAAAGTCTCGGAATCTATTGGTTCCTCGGCATCTTATTCTTCTTACACTGGACAGAATAGTAACATGGTGGGGTTTGATGATGTCTTTCTTGAAATGTTGGGTAAGCTCACACGTAGGACGGCCAAGTCATCCCAATTGTAGGGATGGGTGGAATCGGAAGATCACTTTTAGTACATGTTACGAGGCAAACGAAAAAATGACGAAATTTTCTCTCTATTTAATTGTACACAATGTACTTCATATATATACAAAATATCCTAACACTATTTAACAACTTTATTTAACACTCCCCTTCAAGTTGGAGCATAAATGTTAATCATGCCCAAGTTGTTACAAAGGTAATCCACTCGAACACCATTCAAAGCCTTCGTGAGGAGATCACCCAGCTGTTCACTAGTCTTCACATAATCTGTGGATATGAAACCCTCTTCGATTTTATCTCGTATGAAATGACAATCTAGCTCAATGTGTTTTGTCCTTTCATGAAAAACCGGATTCGAAACAATATGAAGAGCAGCTTAATTATCACAATATAACTTCGCAGGGATAGGAACGTCAACACCAACTTCCACCAAAAAATGATATATCCACATAATCTCGCACACAGATTGTGACATAGACCTATATTCTGCTTCTGCCGATGAACGTGACACAACATGTTGTTTCTTACTCTTCCAAGACACCAAATTCCCTCCAACAAAGACGCAATACCCTGTCGTAGATCGTCTATCCATTTTACATCCTGCCCAATCTGAGTTGAGAAACACTCAAGCCTTGTGTGGTTATGATTCGTATACAGAATACCACGTCTAGGAGCTCCTTTTAAGTAACTCAAAATGTGTTCCAAAGCAGCCCAATGATGAATTGTTGGTGATTCCAAAAACTGACTTAAAATACTCACAGAATAAGCAATGTCTGGACGAGTTACAGTGAGATAATTCAACTTCCCAACCAATCTCCTGTATCTTTCAGGCTCGTCGAATAAT